>CM067081.1:44315908-44898408 GCA_034008185.1 Gorsachius magnificus
TGTAAATTATTGTGGCTTAATCAAAAAAGGGTTCTTCATCTTCATAATAATAAATTTTAAAAGGTGCCATTTTTCCTCCTAAGCTCAGCACAAATTGTAGTTTTTAACATTCTGATGTTTTACTGAATGTCAGATATATAAACAGTATGTAAATATATGTATACATATATACTTATAGTTTTGACTTCATTGGGAAAACACAATCCCTATTTAAATAAATAGGATCAGAAGACTATGCATAAACTAATGCTTAATAATTGTAACAAAAGAAACCTTGAAGGAAACCTTAATGAAACCATGATATTTACTGTGGTTTTGACAAAGCTGGAGAGAGGATTAATTGCCAGAACAGGAAATGCTTAAAAAAACACCATTGAATAAACATTTTCATTTATATGAAGCATGCTGCTTCTACTTGTTGATGATAAATTATGTGTTCACACTTGGATTAACTTTGTTTTGTTACCAGGGTTGATAAAGAGCAGAACAAAGTCTGAATGTGAAGTAAAACTTAATTGTTCAATACTGTAATTTTGCCTGATACCAGTAGGTGGTAAATTTTAATAATAGCGCAATAAACGTTTTACCTACAGTCTCATACCATCCTGGGAAAATTCAGGGGGTCTCACTCAAATGAAAACATACTTTCATTACTATAAAATGACAATAACACTGGTGTGTTGAGTTTTTAAAATATAATATTAAACGTGTAAGGAGTGTTGCCTTTGTTACTGTCATAATTTTTCACTTCAGCTGTAAAAGTTTATTGAAATCAGTGGACTTTCACAAATGGGATGAAATTGACATAGGATCTGAAAAAGGACCATAAAATAATATGTAATATTAAAACCAGTGAATTCTTTAATACATGGTGATTATTAGTTGTCTTATTTTACTTTGTTCAAAAATGGTTGTGATTACTATTAACTTTCCTTTTTTTAAAAAAAACTGTCAATGACAACAATTTTATGTTGTTATCCACTTCTTAGTTTTATTCTGTTGCCAAAAGTTATAATGAATAGCCTCAGCCTGGTGAACATTACACTAGTATTTTTCTGTAAGACGATCTTATTATTCTAAAGGGAACTGGTTATGAGAAAATGCGGGAGAAACTTATATGGCTTATAAATTTTGAACTGAACTTGATAGAAAATAATTGCAATCAAAGGTTGTCACAGAGACTTCCTGCAAGGGGTTCTAAATGGTCTACATAAAGTAGATAAATGATGTGTTGTATAAATGAAGGAAAAAGAAACTACATTCATGTACTAAAGTGGTGACAGCTATGTAACTACCTAGAGAGATGAGTAATAGAAGGATCATTCTTCTCTGTCATGAAATAATCACCTGCTATGCAGTAGGCACAATCAAAATAGCGACATCACTTCCACTCAATGCACCTCTGAGTTCTGCATACACTTTAGCATTTTCACATACCGATTTGGGAACTTTTTGTCATTCTCATTTCTCATGTACTGAATTTTCCATACATTGCTCTTACTTTCTCATTTACTGCAAACTTTCTTATCATGATATTTAGACATTAAGAAGGTCATTATATTGTTACTCTTACACATTTTCCAGTCACTTTCTAGGGATGTTTTAGTTGTCCATCATTTATAGTTAGTTTGATATTTATATAATATATCTGCAAAATTCTTATGTGCAGAAGACTTTGACACTTTTCTGCTGAAAAAATTTTAGATGTCACACTTTTTAATTGTAGATGAATACGTTTACTGTTTTACCTGAAGCTTCAGCTCCACCACAAAATGATTATACAGCACTCTCTGCTTCCATTTAAATGGAAACAAAAATATCTACCCTTAAAAATATGAAAACAGTGAATCTTAAAAGGCTAAGACTCTTTATTCAAATACAGAGCCTTCAGTTAGTTAAGGCAAAGAATAATTTGGAGTCTGATATATGAACATTTGAAGTTAGCAATTTTCTACCTACTGCTTTTAGTCTCTTTCCCATTTTTCAATTCTGTGCCTCCTCAGATATGTGTTGCAAGGTGTCCTACCTGCACTCTTTACCTTTCAGATAAATCTGAACAGGACAAAGAATACATCATGTATTTAAAATACTACAGTTTGAAATTCATCTAAGTAACATACAAATGTACTTCCAACTGGATCTGAACAATAATAAGTTGTTAGCCTTTTTTTAGCCTTATCAGGCAACACCTACTTCACAGGGCTATTTTTACTACTGTAATGCCAAAACCAAGCTTTACTGTGAGGCAGTCTTCCAAAATCACAGCGTTCTGAAAAAGACTGAGATAGTATTGTTTTTTCATTTTTTAATATACTGGGTGACAGATGTTGTCAGTGAGGGGCTGCAGGGGCAGCCTCTGTGAGGAGGGGCCGGGGCTGCCCCATGCCGGACACAGCCAGTTCCAGCCGGCTCCAACGGACCCAACACAGGGCACAGCTGAGCCCCACGGCCAAGGTGGTGGCACCTTGGGAAAAACATCTTTTAAAAACTTTTTTTAAATGCTTCATGGCAGCTGTGAGAAAGAGGAGTGAGGAAAATGTGAAGCAGCCCTGCAGCCAGCAAGGTGGGAGAAGAAGGAGGAGGAGGAGGAGGTACTCCAGCTGCTAGAGCAGAGATTCCTGTGCAGCCTGTGGGTAGGACCATGCTGGAGCAGACACCCGCACTACAGCCTGTGGAGGACCCACACTGGAGCAGGGGAAAAGTGTGAGGAGGGGCAGAGAGGAACTGTTATGGACTGACTGCAGCTCCCATTCCCCATCACCCACTCCCACTCTGGTCAGGGAAGGTAGAAGAGTCAGGAGTGAAAGAGTGAAGTTGAGTCTGGGAAAAAAGGCAGGGGGTGGCCAGAAGGTGTTTTAGTTTTTGTCTTTGCTTCTTATTGTCCACCTCTATTTTAATTAGCGAAACATTAAATTAACTTTCCCCAAGCCAAGTCTGTTTTGCCCATGATGGTAATTGGTAGGTGATGTCCTTGTCTTTATCTCGGCCCACAAGCTTTTTCATCTAATTTTCACCCCCTGTCCTGTTGAGGAGGGGGAGTGAGAGAGCAGCTGGGTGGGTGTCTAGCAGCCAGTCAAAGTCAACCTACCACATTTAGTTATTCAACATATATTTGAAATTAATTTTCATGTTTTTTCTGAAATTTTGAAAATGTGATCTTATGATTTTTTTTTTTTTAAAAAAAAAAGACTGAAGGTGAAGTTTCTGAGAAGATAAATTCTTTAATAGTGTCAAAGATTGCCCTGATTTCTTTCTAGCTAATGACCCAGAAAACTTGATATCCCATTGACCAGGTCATGTCTGCCAGCCTTGTGGAAGTAAGCTGGAAAATTTAAGACATCTAAAAGATCTCTAGATGCTTATGTTTATGCATCTGAGTACAGTCCTTGGGTTGGAATTCAGGTCCAGATCATCTACAGATAGTACTAGGTTTTTGGACTCCTTCACAGTCAGTGAAGATCTGGTCAATGCAATCTGAGCCAGTCAACTGAGTAACTAGGTGACTCTATGGGCTGTGTTGATTTTGATAAGCGCTTAAGACATGATATTTATAACTCAAGTCATTTACCCATATCTAGGTATCTAATGTCATCTGAGCTTTATTAAGATGTTCAAGACATCTCTAAAGGGCTGAAGGTGTAGCACAGGAACTATAGGAGACAATTCTTCCTGGACCAGCACCTTGAAAACAAGGATACATATGGGCAACTTAAACAGCAATCCTTGTTTATCTTTAGGCAGTGAAGCTCACAAGCAGACATCTATATTAAGATGTTTACAGTTGTAGTTCTGGACAACATTGGAGTCATTGCAAATCCCCTTTCTACTCAAACTTTCTCCTGAAAATAGAGGGGGAAGGATAAAGAAAACTCTAAGCCTAATTTTAATCTTGGCAGTACCAGAAACTGAAATAAAAAACCACTAATGTACACTGAAATTATTTATTAGAGAATCAATAGACAGTGAAGATGGAATATTACTAGTGATATTATTCTGTGGTTATG
The DNA here is from genome assembly GCA_034008185.1 of Gorsachius magnificus. NCBI lineage: Eukaryota > Metazoa > Chordata > Aves > Pelecaniformes > Ardeidae > Gorsachius > Gorsachius magnificus. The sequence goes on from CM067081.1 coordinate 44,319,913, forward strand.
CTAATTTCTTAAAATGTCTTACTGACATTTAGGATACAATACATTTTGTTGAACTTAGGAAGTAGCATAGATGTATGTACCTCAAATACATACCTAAGGCTCATTTTATAGTTAATGAGGAGAAAGAATCACTTACAAGGTATAATTTATTTTATTCTTATACAGACATTTAACACGGTGGATAAATCATAGCCTAAAAATATCTATTTCTCTTCATTAGCTCTAAGAGAAGCCTAAGGATATCACCTAAGGTATACACATTTACATAACAGATGACTAGAATTACGTGAGAGTCATTTCCCTCAAAAATTACCATTATTGTGGGTTGATGGTAGTGTGTATAGCTTAACCCTGAAATCAGAAATCTCTAGTCAGTGCATCAGGTTCTAGCTCTTTAATTGTTAGTTCAGATAATTCTAAATAGAAAACCTCTGAAAAGTAACATTTGTGTTATGTGTTATTACTGCTTCAGCAGAAATACACTGCTTTATACACATTGATATTGAGAGGCAAGAAAAGTAAGTAAAGCAATAAAATACAAAGGTTAAATGCAAATGATGTTAGAATTTATAGTAAACAGACAATGATACAGAATATAATAAATAAAAAATATATTAAAAAATTACTATTATTTCTAGTGCATTCATAAGCAAAAGGCTGATGTCACGGGCAAAATAATTAATAGAGAAAGAAGTTTCTTCTGTGATCATACCAATAATGCTGATCCATAGATAAATGAATATACCTTCAGTTAGAACAAGAAAAGTTGCATTTTGATATTTTTAAATCAATAATTTAACACACAAAATCAAAACAGATGTTTAAGCTTCTGTGTTTGCTAGGAAGAACCTACTATTTCTAGAAAGCCTATTTTTACCATATGTGATTGTTTTCTCTTCAGTTAAGATTTAATTTAAAAAATATGAAATAAATCATAATTAAGGATGCAATGGTATTTCACAAAATTAGAACAATAGCTTGCAACATGTTTTGTGTTCAACTGAAGTAAAAATAATAAAAACCAAAAAATAAGATTTACATAGCAAAAGTACTCATCTTGATAATCAGTTACAAATTTTATTTTCATATAGTGCAATATCTACTAAACTGCACAAATGAGTTCAAGACCTTTTAACATCTAGAGAGGAGTTAAATCTATCTGTACGGGGTTTTTTTTCTGAAGAATCACAATTACAACAGTTGAAATCTACAAGCAAAGGCTGCAACTGTAAAGTGTTAATTAAATCAGTCCAGAAATGCAACTTAAAGAAAAGACATCAAGAAATTACTTTGGAAAACTTAATTTATTTCAACCTGAATATAACTGGTTTTTTGCTTTAAAATAGACTAAGTATACAAGTTAAAGTGTTTCTAACTTTTGCATTGAGCATCATAATTAACAGTGCTTGTAACAATCATTCAGACTAATGCTTTTTCTTGGGCTATTTTGACTGTTTTTAATGACACTTCATGAAAGTGTGAATACGGGTGACTGCATCTCTAGCACAGCAGTTACTATTCATTCTGAAAAAAAAAAAATTAGAACATTCTTGTGACTTTAGAAATTCTATAAAACAGGGAGATAAATATTGTTGTGTACATGGAGCAAGATGTCCTTGTCTATGCTGAATACACATTAGGCAATAAAGAAATGTTTCTCAAACCACAAAATATATTCTGAAACACTACATATGCAAAATGCATCACCTTTCTGATTTAATGAAGGCTGGAATTCATTATATCTAATTTAGTGCTGCCTCACTGAAACGTGGGAATATGAAGAAGTGTGATCTAGTTTGCCTTGTATAACTACTTAATTTTTCGAAATACTTAATGGAAGGATTTAGGTACTCCTGAAAATCCTAGTTGGCTGGATATAGGTAACCATTAGAAAATATTTGCCATTCCTTACCTTGACATTCTCTTGAAAATGGCACATTCTCAAAAGCTAAGTGGCCAATGAGGCAAAGAATGCTAGTACTTATGACAACTATCCAAACATAAAAGACTATGAGTTTTATGTTCTCTTGATCCTTATGGGAACAACTTGCCTTTGTCAGGGATTAAGTTATGCTACCAATACACTGCTGTGTTACAGGAACTTTTCTGGTGTACCAGTGGAGCAGGTTCTTCTTACTTTGACCCAACGAAGCAACTTTCAGAACAGTCTGTGCCAACTTGAGCATGCTGCAGATGTGTTAAAATGGTAAAGCATTTGCTGTGTCCTGTTCCATAAAATTATTAGTGCTTTGCTAAGCAGAGACTTACAGTTGGTCCTCTTTCCTTCAGGTCACTGCTAACTCCAAGTGAGCTAAAACAGATCAGAAATACTAGAGTTCCCCACATCTAGAATAGACCAAAATTATATTTATAGTAAGACTTTCACTGATTTAAAAAAAAAGAAGAAACGGAAGAGTAAGATTACTTAAGCTATTTATAACAAGATTAAATCTGAACTTTCTTTCTGTCCAACCATCTGGCTTATTAACCCTGACCAGAAAGAAACAGTCCTTTTTCTATGAGAGCAAATATTACTTTATGAAATCAGATGTGACCCTGTTGTTGGTGAATTAGCATGTTCCTGATGTAACTAAATATTAAATTCTACTTTTTCCTTTAAATGACCATACAGTTATTGCTTTTTTAGCAGGTAGATTTCTAGCAAATTGAACTAGTTCAATATGTAGCCTAAGAAGCATTAGAGCTAATTCAAAGGGAAGGCGGGGGATGTCTGTCCACACAGTCAGGTGTGGAGGAACATAAGAAACACTTCTACATTCTGTGAACAGGAAGACGTGCAGATTCTGCCGCCTTATGTGACTGAATCTTCATTTTGCGTTTTCCTGTTTGATGTGTTTCCAACCACTGAATGTTACATTGTCTTTCTCCTGTGCATTGACAGGTATATGTGGCACAAACACCTAAAATTCACTTGCTCTGGAACTGGCAAAGCATATGAATTAATCTCCTCAGAAAATGTGTTCATGATTATGGATAGATGCCTACTAATCATCCGTTGTAAGTCATTGTTCATTGTAAGTCTAATGGGCTAGCAACTCACAGCCCACTTTTGTTAGGGTGTTCATGATTAAGTCCAATTTAAAATAAAATAGAATTAAGTACTATGAATTTTAAATTGCATGAATAATGATATGATTAGAATATTAATGGCATTTGTATCAAACTGTGTGTGACAATAAACTGCCTGCCTCCTGGAACGTAGCCTCCTTGTCTTTCTTGCCAACTGTCACAGCCTTCACCCTTTCTGTCACTGGGCTGATGACAGGAGAAATTTACTCCCCAACTTGGTATTGTCTGATTAATCCTTGCATACCGCTGGCTGCTGAGGCAGGTGCAGATTCTCAGCCTGTTTGTATGACATTCTACTGCATAATGTCAATCAGATGATGCTACTTCAATAATAAGGAAATATGAATAACTTATCAGTTTTCAGCAGAAAAAATACACACATGTACACAAATACTGTGTTTAGCTAATACATCTGCTCTAACGTCATGGACAGTTTCAGAAATAGGTGAGAGGCAATCTTGCAATGTCTGACTATCTGCTCCCACTTTTAAGTCCCCTAACTCAGGACTCTCTTCTTCAGTGGCTAAAGAAGAGAAGTAGTTAGGAGAAAAGGTTGTCTTCTCAAGACTGAAGGAAAAAGAATTATGTAACAATCCCGCATATCTTCCTGTATTCCTGTTAATTCCACTCTCCACCCTTCCTTTCTTTTCTTTTTTTTTTTTTTTTGGTGGAGAACTGCAGATCTGAAATCAATGTTTGGAAATTATTTCTATCTGATGGTCTCTTCCTCCTGTTTTTCTGTTACAGAAATCCTAACTGTGGTCTGGAAAAAGGCAAATTAAATCCTCACATATTATATGAAGGGCAGCACAAGGGTGAATATAAATGGGCACAAAGCTAGGGAACATCTGGTGTTAATGGCTTGCACCAGTGTCAGTGCATTTTAGAAGATTTTTGAAAGTCTAAAGTAATTGACGTAATATATTTCTATTTTATTATTATTATTATTATTTTCTTCAAGTAAGGATGTAGATGTAGTGCTCTGATTTTATTATTGTTATTATTATTATTATTACCACCACTATTATTATTTTTAAGGAGCTCTGATTATCCTTAATGATGATTTATGTCTAGTCATGTCACATTGGAGTAGACAGGAACATATCAGAGGAGTAAACCAGTTGGACCTGATATCCACACTATAAACTTTTTCTGTTTAATGTCAGACTAGCTTGATACAGTCACTCAGAGACTGAATGTTCATATACAGCTGGAGTACATTCTGTGAACTCCTCGGTTGTCTTTTCCAGGTTAGTTTAATGTAAAATAAATCCAACACATGCTCCAAACACTATGCAAACACATATTGTGGGGATGGCCATGAGATTTATTTCAGAACAGTAGTTCTGATCCAAATTAAAGCATTAGCACAAAGCTAACACAACCTAGGTTCTACTCATTGAAAGACAATCCAAAATTTTTTATAATTTCTCTTTTAAACTAACTGATGCAGATTTCAGTCCCTGATTTTGCCACATGACACTTCAGAAGTGCCGAGTGCTCTGTGGAATGAAGAGGACAACGCATAGCTGACAATTCAAATTCTCATAAGAGCTGTCCAGCAACAGTTACACAAAACAGACTTCATGGGCCCAGAAACCTTGCTCCACTAGTACTTTGTTGACTGATGAAAGGAGCCTTCTGGAAGACTGTATGCCTCATTTTGTTTCCAGTCATAATGTTATGCCCAGGGGACTGTGCAAGACCAGTCCTTCAAGTGCTGCAGACTTCTACAAAGGTTACTCTGAATCTGTGTAAGCCATACTAACAACCAGATACCCATAATGACCCATAATAGAGAAAATTTGTTTAAGACCTTCTTGCAGTTTTTTAATTTCTACCATATGTATGAATAGCTCTTGTTTCTTTTGAAAGAGCCAACACACTATTATATTTGTATTTGCAAGTGTAGCAAAAAGAGAATTTACTTTTCATTTTTCATTCTATTTTTATTGCAACATGTCGGTAAGCTACAAAGATACTGATTTCTCTGCATTATACCAGTCCTGTAATTCTTTTTCTTCGTACTGACTTTTTCTGGTGTAATTGAATTACCTGATGAGAACTGTAATTTCTGAAAAAAGTGAGTAAAGAACTATGCCTATTACAGAAATCTCCCACCATCCCAAGTCTTGTGTCTATACTTTCACAGTCCTTTGCTCTAAGACAAAGCAAATATAAAATATTTCAACATCCAGTCATGAGAACTTTATACCCATCATTGATTCATTTAGCAATAAATTTTTAAAGGTCCAATTTTTAATAAATTAAACAAATTTTGTATTGTTCAAATTGCATAACAATGATATGCACATACACTAAGCCCATAGGTCTGAGAAGTTTCTGTAAAAAAAGCTAAAACCTTGTGAAACTCTCCCAGTTCTATGTGAAAATTGGAAAAAAATTCAAGACAAGTTTTGCAGATTTTTTTCAGTTGGCAAAGCTGTTGTTGTAACTTTAAGGCTTTTGCTGCCCTTGGGTAGCCACGGGCTTTCTAGGACTGACTTTGTACTTTAAAACTATTTTTAGCTTGGAAATGAAAGAGGTAATAGGTGGTGATTTGTTGAAGCACCGGTGACCTCATAAGCAATCTATAAAGCTTATTAATTGAGTTCCATTTTGTGTTTCACCTTCTTCATAACAGTTTTCAAGGAAACAGATTTATTAAATCAAAACTCAAGGGATCTGAAACTATTCAAACTTAAACCAGTGGAAAAGGCTGTTGAAACTCCAGGGAGGCAAAAATGTGAGGGTTTTTTTGTGTGAATGTGTGTAACTAATCTAAACAGGACTCCATACTGATTCTAACTCAGAATTAAAAGCATTATGGAAAAGGTAAACAATTCCCCTGTGAACTGGAGAAGTGATGAGTATTTAAACTCCATAGATATCTTTCTGCCTTCAAGCCATAAAAATCAGGATATCCTGTTATTATAACCACATCTTATATGAAGAACTTGCAGGAAAAAAAGAATTTGGCATCTCTAATTATTATCTGAAAATTGCACAATGAAATTGAAAATACAAATGAGAGAAAACTCAGGGGCTTTCTAGTCATTCTGGTCAAATGTACTTTTTGTTCCCAGTCTCCTGCTGATGCTTTAATAAAACTTTAAAACAAGCTACTCAAGGGGAAGGAAAGATTTTCAGAGGTGCTTGAGACTTTTAATAGATTTTCATGCCAAATACCACTTGAAAATTGTAGAAAGAATTCCCAGATTGTGAAACACATCTGCTGCAAAAGTGTTTCAGCTTGGCTTCACATTTTTAAGAGAGTACTCTGAACTGGAAAGAGAATCTCTAAAGGCTTCACCCCTCTTAAGGAATAACCTAAAAATAACATAAAATGAAATAATAACATTTTTGCCTAAACTAGGAAAGAGAATATGTCCTTGAAAAATATTTCTAAATGCTAAAAAGGAGAAAAAGTAGGGAAAAACCATATCGAAACCTAAAAATTAATCACATTTTCATCCTTGATATCCTTCAATACTTAGGAAGTGAGTTTGGAGCTCTGGAGACAGGGGTTCAGTGTCTTTCATTGATGGAGTTCTTGCAATATTAGCTTCATTGTGCAACTCCACGAATCCATGCACCTTCCAGTCTTCTCTATTGAGAGATGTTGTGAATTCTACATGAGAATACCCAAAAGGCTAGGTCTAAGAGTCATGACTGGACTACACAAAGTAGTAGAGGCATTTCCATGCAATGTTCTAGTCAGCGATTTCACCCTCTCAGCGTGAATTCATGTGTTTGCAGGTTAATCAATTTTGGGGTTTTGTTCTTCTGTCCCTAAATTTCTTAAATGTATATACGCATGCTGAATATTAGAGATCTCTAGATATTTTTATACTAGCTTGCTATCCTTCTGAGAGTCTCACTGCATTGAGCCACACTAACATAATTTTAGGGAAAGGTTTAGATTATTCAGCTGAGTAATTAGTCTATATTTGGGGATGAAATTCCTTCATTATATTCTCTGGTCCAAATCCTTTTATCCAGTTGCTTTTGTGAAACAGAAGCACATATCTACAATGCATCCTGCCAGGAGGTTGACATGAAATTTGAATATCAAAATGGGACAGCTTCAGCTGAGAGTGTCACTGTTCTAGCCTATGTGGAGGATGAGAGCTTAGTGTTCGACAATGTATTGTCATGCTGTGGAGGATTCAAAATCCATGTCCCCTACCTGCTGGTTAACTAATGTGAACAATAGACCATTATATAAAAGCTGGATGGTGGTGACAGTGCCAATAGACGTACTCTGTAAAGTGACTGTGACGGCTGTGTGTCTTGCTGAACTCAGGGCTGTCACTATACATTAGGAATTCTCTGAACACAGGAGCAGTAGGTTCCCTTGCGGACAGAGGCAATACCTTGTGCTGTCTCTGTATGGCTCTGATATTTAAGCAAGAGTTGAGTTTCTAGCAATTCAGTTTGGAGCACTAGCATAAATACCTAAGTTCAGGTGTCTTGAGATCTGTGGTGTCCAAAAAGGAGCTGCCAGTTGATTTAAATTTCCCTTGAGGTTAGCCTCAACAGTAAGCAGGCTGGCTGAGTCACTGTTTTGAATTCAAGAACTTTAATACTTTTAACTTCTAAAAACTTTTAATAACTCCCTTGTTAGGGAAGTTTTGATGCCCTAAATCTATCCATTTATGCGTTTATGTTTTGTTTCCCATTCTGTGACATAAGCTACTCTAGGAATATAGTTCCTCACAGTTTTCTGAGATTATATGCTTAAATATTTCTAAAATGCTTTTGGTATAAATGGAAGTTCTTTATAAATTCCAACAGGTAAATGCAACTAGAGCTACATTTATGCTAGCAAATGTGGATTGTGGATGTTCTCCACTTGGACTTCAGCAAGGCCTTTGACACTGTCTACCACAGCACTCTTCCAGAGAAGCTGCTGGCTCATTGCCTAGACAGGCGTACACTTCACTGGGTAAAAAACTGGCTGGATGGTTGAGCCTAGAGAGCTGTAGTCAAAAGAGTTGGTGGCCGGTCACAAGCAATGTCCCCCAGGGCTCACTGTTGGGGCCAGTTCTGTTTAACATCTTTATCAATGACCTGGATGAAGGAATTGAGTGCACCCTCAGTAAATTTGCAGATGACACCAAACTAGGTGGGAGTTTCCATCTGCTCAAGGGGAGGAGGGCTCTGCAGAGGGACCTGGACAGGCTGGATCTGAAGTTTAACAAGGCCAAGTGCTGGGTCCTGCACTTTGGTCAAAACAACCCCATGCAACGCTACAGGCTTGGGGAAGAGTGGCTGGAAACTGCCCAGAGGAAAAAGACCTGGGAATACTGGTTGACAGCCAGCTGAATATGAGTCAGCAGTGTGCCCAGGTGGCCAAGAAAGCCGACAGCATCCTGGCTTGTATCAGGAATAGCATGGCCAGCAGGAGTAGGGAAGTGATTGTGCCCCTGTACTCAGCACTAGCGAGGCCACATATCTGTGTACAGTTTTGGGCCCCTCACTACAGGAAAGATGTTGCGTTGCTGTAACACGTCCAGAGGAGAGCAAGAAAGCTGGTGAGGGGTCTGGAGCACAAGGCTTATGAAGAGTGGCTGAGGGAACTGGGGTTGTTTAGTCTGGAGAAGAGGAGGCTGAGGGGAGACCTTGTCGCCCTCTACAACTACCCGAAAGGAGGCTGTAGCGAGGTGGGGGTTGGTCTCTTCTCCCTGGTAACGGGCAATAGGACAAGGGGGAATGGTCTGAAGTTGCGCCAGGGCAGATTTAGGTTAGATATTAGGAAAAATTTCTTCACAGAAAGGGTTGTCAAGCATTGGAACGGGCTTCCCAGGGAAGTGGTTAAGTCCCAATCCCTGGAGGTATTTGAAAGACAGGTAGACGAGGTGCTTAGGGACATAGTTTAAGTGGAGGGATGGCAGGGTTAGGTTAACGATTGGACTTGATGATCTTAAGGGTCTTTTCCAACCTAAACGATTCTATGATTCTGAATTAAAAGAGTCATGATAAGTTAAATACTTCTGGCTTGTGCAAACCAGCAGTTTCCTAAATAATGCCCATACTACAGGTTTGCACATCCTCACTCCCTGTTGCAGGCTGGAAGAAATTATCACCACAAATACTGGTGTTTCTGTATTAGTTCACCCTAGAAAAGGGGAATAATCCTGGATGCATTTAATTTACTCATCTAGGAAAAATTTACATCTATTCACTATCCTTCTATTGTGCGAGTCTGCTTTTTAAACATTTTATTATTTCTCTAGTCGTCTGTTATGAATAGAAAGACACTAGAATGCAGGAAGATTTGGAAGAATTTAGTTGTCCTTCAGAATAAAGTCACCCCTATAAATCTTTTTGTAAACCACAAAGTCCCTTTGCTGGATTCTGTGGAATCTCTGTGGGAAGCTGGAAGGGTAAGGTGCTACTCGACTGGTAATACAAAACTGATTTCATATAGTAATGAAAATGGAGTTCCCAGCTTTCTGCCTCTATTACTTGGGCTTTGTGGTCCTGATTTTGCTCATCTGAAGTAATATAAAAATGTTGTAAATAATGGATATGCTTAAATACAGATAACACTTAAAATTGGGAGGAAGTGGAAGGAACAAAGGGAATAATACTCTATGGCACAGAGGACTGTAATCTGTGAAATGAGAAACATAACCAGTGAGAAGAAAGGTTTTGTGGATTTCCTTTATTAAAGGATGAAAATAGGATATTAAACTTTTCACAGTAACAGATTTTACATGGATATATGACATGCAACTCAAAATCTCTAATAATAAAATGTTCACATTATGTTAATAAATCAACATTACCGATTGTTGTTCAGGTGGTGATTTTTTTCCCCAGATATTCTATGTAGCATCCAACACATCTTTACTGATATCCTATTTATGTATTAGACTCATAATAATCTGATGTTTAAATTAATGCACATCATACATTTTCAAATATGTTTACTAATTTCATTTAATAACTTTTTCAGGCATTGCAGTTTTGAGATATTTATAACCTATTTTTCAATTAAATGTGCCTTTGAAGTACACTGCTCAAGGTCACATCCAGTGGTGGAGAATACAGGTACCAATTTCACAGCCCACTACTCAGATCACCAGACCACACTCCTAATATTTTTGGTAGACAAATAGCAACAAAGTTTATTAGATGGTAACAGGGTACCATAATGTGTAATTTATTTTGGTATGGATTTCCTGTTATAATGACAAGATTATCTGGCAAAGGTATATTCCAATTGTTGGTGCTAAATAAATATTACTGTAACTACAGAGAATAGGTTTTCATTTTAATAAAAAAAATTGTGTTTGTGTTTCATAGATAAAATTTACATACATCTTATTTCATACTGGTAAGAGCAACATTTATCAGTTCTAAGCTTTTTCAGTTTTTCCTCTAAATCTTGTTTGCTTTGCCCAAATTGTGACTTAAAGACTTTCAGTTCTCTCTGAACCTGAGCATTCTTTTTCATTAAATCCAAATATTTTATTTTAATTCTGGTCTATGAGCAGTATATTTTTGTAGTTTGACCTCACTCTTTATGTTAGAAGAAAAGACATTTGTTCTTTATAACTTTTCCTTTAAGTTACTACAGCTAAGATATAGAGCAAATATTTCACTAAAAGGTTTTATGCTTAATGTTGAATAAATGGGAACATTTCACTATGCTGATTTGTGGTCTGACAACTCCAGACTGAAGGTGACTTCATTGCATTGTGTCTGAAAATTTCATAGAAGAATTTAATATGTTGGTGAATGGATTCATTACATCAGAAGATTAAATTAACTGTTCTTAAGTAAAATAAAATCTAAAAGTAGCATCTAGTATATAATGAATCCATGCATTTTATGTCTTCAAATGCAAATGTACTTAGAATCCTTAATAACTTCTGAAATACGTAATTCATAACAAGTTTGTAACTCTGATTAGGAAATCATACAGTTCTCCTTTAATTTCATTGGGTTTTGAGATAATTTGGTTTATAAAGCAGTAAATATTTTATGGCTATCTTTAGTAATAATTTCTACTAATGAGGATCAACTACTAAGAGCTAAGAATATCAGTAAAACCAGAGTCAGCTAGGTCATTATGTCACACTGCCAGGATAGAAACATTGGAACAGGCTGCCCAGGAAAGTGGTTGAGTCATATGGAGGTATTTAGAGGCTGCCCAGGGAAATGGTTGAATCCTTGGATGTATTTAGAGGATGTGCAGACGTGGTGCCTGGGGACATGGTTTAGTGGTGGATTTGACAGTGCTAGGTTAACGGTTGTACTCAGTGATCTTAAGGGTCCTTTCCAACCTAAATGATTCAATGATTCTATGATTCTAGGACTCCCATTCTCCAAGAAATGCCATATAGCTGGCTCTGAAGGTAACCATAGCCTTGTCCTTCTTTTGTTCACCTCTGCATGGAATATTTGTTGCTTTTCTGGCACAATAAACATAGAATTATAGAACTGTTTGGGGTGGAAGGACCATTAAAGGTCATCTAGTCCAACCCTCCTGCCATAGGTAGTGACATCTTTCACTAGATCAGGTTGCTCAAAACCCCATCCAACCTGACCTTGAATGTTTCCAGGAATGGGACAACCACAGCTTCACAGGGCAACCTGTTCCAGTGTCTCACCACCCTCATCATAAAAAATTTCTTACTTATGTCCAATCTAAACTCACCCTCTGGTTATTTCTGTAGCCCTCCAAGGGCCCTCAGGTCCATGCCATTCTTCTGCTGGGGGCCTCAGAGCTGGACATATTACTCCAGGCGTGGTCTCACCAGAGCAGAGCAGATGGACAGAATCACCTCCCTCAACCTGCTGGCTATGCTTCTTTTTATGCAGATTGGGATACAATTATTTTTCTGGGCTGCAAGAGCATATTGTTGGCTAATGTCCAATTTTTCATCCACCAGTATCCCCAAGGCTTCCTCCACAAGGCTGTTCTCAATCAATTCATCCCCCAGTCTGTACCGATACTGGGGATTGCCCTGACCCAGGTGCAGGACCTTGCACTTGGCCTTATTTAACTTCCTGAGGTTCACATATGCCTACTCCTCAAGCCTGTCAAGGTCCCTCTGGATGGAATCCCTTCCCTCAAGCATATCAGCTGCACCACCCAGCTTGGTGTCACCTGCAAACCTGCTAAGGGCATGCTCAATCCCACTGTTTATATAATTAATAACGATAACACTACTGGTCCCAGTATGGACCCTTGAGGGACACCACTTGCTACTGATCTTCATTCGAACATAAAGCCATTGACTGCAACTCTGGATGCAGCCATCCAGCCAGTTCCTTATCCATCTAACAGTCTACTCATCAAACCCATATGTCTCCAATTTTATGGCAAGGATGTTGTGGGGAACTGTATCAAAGGCCTTACAGAAGTCTAGGTAGATGATGCCTGCAGCCTTTCCCTTATCTACTGATGCAGTCACTCCACCATAGAAGGCCACTAGATTAGTCAGGCATGATTTGCCCTTAGTGAAGCCATGTTGGCTGTCTCTAATCATCTCCCTGTCTTCCATATGTTTTGACACATCTTCCAGGAGGACCTGTTCCATGATCTTACCGGGCACAGAGGTGAGGATGACTAGTTGGTAGATCCCAGGGTCCTCCTGTCTACCTTTTTCAAAAATGGGGGTTATGTTTCCCCTTTACCAGTCAGTGGGGACTTCACCTGACTGCCATGACTTTTCAAATATGATGATGGTAAAGATATGTCAATGTGGGTCAATTAATATTTAGTCATGATTTTTTTTTTTCATTTGATGAAAAAATATGTTCTGATTACTGGAGAATATAACTGCACAAATTAGGGATAGGTATACAAACTAAATCTGTCTAGATGTGTGTGCCTTCTTATGTCATATTAAGGTATAAAATATATAACTCAGATGACATAATAAATTAAGACAATATTTGGATATCAGGTAAAAAATGCAAGTCAGCCATGGGAAGATACTTGGAAGAACATCTAATCTCCACACCACTTCTGATATTAACAGCAATTTTCTTCTAACCTACCATGTGCTGACTCTATTAAGTGCTCCTTCTCTGAAGATTATCTTCCCACACGCAAAATGAAGTAATCAAAAGTAACATGAAATTCTGAGTCTGGTCTGTGTTGGAGACTATATGTTTAGCCCAGGAAACAGTAATGTATATAAAAAGATTCTTTCATTTTCATATTAAATAATTCTATTTATCTCCCCTGGCATGCCTCTGAAGGAGCACAGAATGATAATCTGAAGTTCAAATAAAATATTGTCAAGAATGTCCATCAAAATCAAAGACAATAAATGACATACATCCTAAAAATGCTTAAAATATAACTCTACATTGCATTCTTTCTCTTCTTCCTGTTCTGTTCATCTGCTGTTTATGCTGTAATTTTTGCTTCAGCAGTAGAATTGCATGTTTTTGCTTTGATTTTTGTGGTCAGTTATGATAGCTTTTCTGATTAAAAATATCTTATTCATGAGTTGTCTTTTTTTATTTCAATGAGCCAAATATTTGTCCGTATAAGATAGTATTCAACTTGCTTTTTTTTAAGCAATGTTTTTTTTAGCTTTTCCTGCTACTATATGCTTATAAGGACTGACCTTATTATTAAGTCCTATTCAGATTTCAAGTGAATAAAATAAAAATTAATAATATGATTAACATCCCCAAGGCTCCTTTGATCTACTTTTCTTAAAAACCAAAATGAAACCAAACAAAAATCACTCCTATTTCTTCAATTGACTAAATTAATCTTACCCTTTAGCTTAATTTCTAAATCATAACATCCTTATCTTAATGTTTCGGAAGAGATGATTTTTTTCACTTTTTTAATTTATATCAATATACTTGAATATTCCTGCCGATCTGTTCATGTATCTGTGCTGCAGATGACAAACTTCTGTATTGTGTGAGGAGAGCACAAGAAGGATTAATATCATCCTGAATTCAAGGTTAATATAGTCTTGCCCCAAAAACTGGACAGAATGACAGGTCAGTTTTTCAAAAACCACCAATCATCAAATTTAGACAACATTTTAGACAATTCCCATAAATATTTCAAGCAAAATAGCACCCATATGTGTCCATAAATTTATGATTTTTTTCACTCTAATTACATGTATTCTCCAAGTAACCGGTCTTTACATTTATCACAAATTTTGCCCTTATAATCTTATTTCATAACTGTCAAGGTAATCATGTTGATAAATCAGTTCAATAGTTGCCTTATTCTAGTCTTTATAAATGTAAACTAACACAAATGTCTTAACTATTTCCCACATTAGATTTGGTTATTAGCACTCTTACCAATCACACAAAAGCATAGTTTTTTACTATTTAAACATACGTCATTAAGAAATGGTTGCTTGCTCAACACTTATGGAATAATTCTTCTGAGATTGTCAAAATTGTTTCTTCACTTCATCTGAAGGTCTCTTAACTTTCAGCTAGGCTTATACTCATGAATTAATGAGATGTTAAAGAAAAATCCACCCATAAACCAAGTTTGGAGATTATTCAGACATGCCACCTGTGTTTATTTTTTTTTGCCAGTAATAATTATTCCTAAGGGGAATTCTGTAACCATTAAAACAACATGTTCTCTTTGGATAGTATTAAGGATGTCCCAGTACAATGAAGGGAAGATTCCATTTTAGCATCTTAACTCATTTATCTGTGCTTGCTAATTGACCCAAATTGCTTGTATTCCTATAAGCTGTAGCGCATTCTCTTAAAATTCACACTTTTACAGAACAGGCATGTTCTTTCTCCCAAATGTGATGCTATGTTCAGATTAGCTTAACAATTTAAAGCCACTAAAGTAGTTGGAAATGAAAATTGTTTCAGTGGAAATAGATTGTTTCTTTTAAAAAGTGCAATTACTTGTGCAGTAGTTCAGCATAAGATTTTCATACAATCCAATTACCATTTAAAAATGAGCCTAAACTGACACTCAGCTAGACACTCGGCATAAAGGACATTTCTATCCAAGGCATGGAACACATCGAGTATTATCTAGTATGCAAATTAGGGTTTTTTTCCCCTTGAATTCTTTTGTGTAGAAATCAGTTCAGCTCTTTAGATGTCTTTCTACTTAATCTTAAGAATTGCTTAATTAGGAAATGACAACATTCTTTCTACTGATATTCTTCAATTATTTGTATCGGTCATACCTAAAAGATGGGATAAAATGAATATATTACATGATACAAAGAATATCAGCAAGATGAGTTTAAAATGTAATTGTGATGTCCTGTTTTAATGAATAAACTGAGTTTGACAATGATTAACACACAACAGAAAAGACTGACACACATTAACTACTACAAACAGCATCCTTAATGAAGGGAGGCTAAAGGGTTAACAAAAGGACCTTTGTGAAGCCAGCTGTCGATCCATCTTAAATTGCTAGCATTGTGTTTTAGATTAACTTACTAATCATATGAAGTAAACTATAGATAAGAAACTAACACTGTAGGGAATGTGGAAGAGGAGAGATTAGTAGGAGATGGCCCATCTTTGTTACAGGCCTTGGAAGGCACCTAGGAGAACAAAGCGTCTGGCACTTTGTCGATATGAGGATAGCCAAGGATGGGGAGCCGGTTGGTACCAGCTGTGTTGTTCTGACAGTGGAATAAGGGGGGTAGAAGCTGGAGTTCACCAAACGGACAAGGTGAAGAAGAGGAGTGGATGAAGTAAACGACCCCTGAAGACCACTAACTCAAATCACTGAGCATGCGCCGTTGGGAGGGACTTATGGAAATGACCTCTTGAAACTAATTTTAATATGAAGCGGGACAGGTTATGCCTATGTATAGGCGTATTGGGAAACTTCATGCATATGTAACACTTTGCTACATATAAACGGGACAAGCTGCCCTGTTGCAGGGCTCATGACTTTGGTGGGACTACCCCCCGTGCTGCCCAGCGCTGAATAAACATACCTACTTTACAGTCCTACGGATTGTGGAGTCTGTTTTCCGCACGTCACTAAGACTACGCTAGTTGTCACTAAGACTACGCTAGTTAAAGAAAATGCTGGGATGATGTATGAAAATTAATCAATGTAAGCACTGAAAAGAGGCCCCTAAATTTGCTGATTTGTGCATTCTAACTTAAGCTGAGAAAGTTTTTTTTTAATTTATTCATTGAATTTCACCTCTCCCTGTTCTTGAATTCTCTGCGGGCAAATTAGAATACTCTCAAACATATTAATCATTTCACAGTGTCCAGAAAATATTTTTTGTGAATTATTTTTGTCTGTAAACAATTTAAAAGTGGAAATTGCAAAACAGGATACATTTCTGAATCAGTAAGCTACTCTGGATTCTACTGTAATGCAATCTTTTTTTCTATTTATAAATTGAACTGTAAGGATTTCCCTATAACTTGTGCATGTAATATATGCAAAATCAGCAGATGGAACTGTCAGGAAAGTGGGTAACTCTAATGCTGTCACTGTACCATTCATCCAAACACTGCAAATCTTGTGATTAGGTTTAATTGATCATCTCAGAAATAGTCTATTCTAGTTCTAGGAAACATGAACTGAGTCCTTAAAAACTTCAGTAGTGTTTGGATTGGCAATGGAATATTTTTCTTTTCTTCTAAGAGTTTTGAGTCAAACTGGAAGAAAGGTTTTGAAATAAAATGTAATGTTATGCCATTATGTTTCAGTTTAAGTGAAAAAGTTCATTATAACTCATCAATGTAACTGGTGTTACAAATTTCTCTCCCCTTATTTTTCAAATTTGCCATTTTGCCCATTTTTCTTTTCCTACATTTTTCCCTAGTTTTTAAAAAATTTGCTGAGTTTCTGAATTTGTTTCTTTTTCTTTTGTCATCTATAAATCTTTTAAAAATAAATGTGAAAATATTTTGAAAAAAATTAGTGAAGAAAAAGACATGAAGAAAAAGACATGAAGTAAAAGACATAAAGAAAAACCTGGGTGACTATTCACTTATTTTGAGAAATCAAGCAAATCCCTTCATTAGAAACAAACCATGATGAACAGAAAAACAAAAAAAAAAAAATCAAATTTTGAACACACCCTCAATTCTTTGAGGGATTTGAAATAGTCACTGAAATTAATTCAAAATGTAAATCTGTTTTGGCTGTTTATTGTCAGACACTGGCACAGAGGGGCTGCAGGGGCCTCTGTAAGGAGAGGCTGGGGCTGCCCCATGCCAGACACAGCTGGTTCCAGCCAGCTCCCATGGACCCAACACAGGGCACAGCTGAGCCTCTCAGCCAGGGTGGTGGCACCTTGGGCAAAATGTGATTAAGAAAGGGTAAAAAATGTTGCCTGGCAATGAGAAGTGAGGAAAAATGTGAGAGCCCTGCAGACACCAAGGTGAGAGAAGGCGGTGGGGGAGGAGCTGCTACAGGCCCTGGAGCAGAGTTTCCCCTGTAGCCCATGGAAGAGACTACACCAGAGCAGGGTTGTTTTTTTTTCCCTGAAGGGCTTCAGCCTGTGGACAACCTACACTTGAGCAGGGAGGGGAAAAGTGTGAGAAGGAAGGAGTACCAGAGAGACCACTGAGTCTGTGGTGTGTGTTTGTACTGACCCTAATCATGCATCCTCCCTAATCACACTGCACCTCATGGGGGTGGGGAGAGGAGTTGGGAGTTAAAAAAAAAGTTGTCCATGGGAAAGGGAGGAAGAAAAGTGTTTTTTTATCTTATTACATGATTCTATTTTAAGTGGCAAGAAATTAAATTAATTTTCCTTGTGTTTGTTTTGCCCATGACAGTAATTGGTAAACAAACTTCCTGTCCTTACCTTGACCCGTGAGCTTTCTCAGCCTATTTTCTTTCCCATTTTGTTGAGGAGAAGTGAGAGAGCAGCTAGGTGGGTGTCTGGCTGTTAGCCAAGGCTAATCCATCACAAAAGCTAGCAATTATTTTCTATCAAACTACATTTTATTTTACTCATTACAATTCATATTGTCATTGTTATTGATGTTTATATTAACAGGAGAAAAATTCATTATTTCTTTAATTATGTTGTTAGTCAGCACACTCTTTTAATTAGAAAGCTTGAGAGGTTGGAGTATTCTGACATGTTCTTTTGATTTCAGAGCAAAATTCAAGCCCTAACTGGTAGCTGAGTATGAATAGGACTTTTTGGTAACTCTTCACATTTATTTTGGAGGTTTAGAGACTAAAACCCAAGAATTTTCTTGCTTTTAATGTTTGTTAAGGCCCTAACACACTACATTGCCAGCGGCAAGTGATGAACATTTTTTATCTGCGAGGAAAACCTTTAAGCTGAATTTCTATTTAATCGAACTCATTTTAACCGAAGCAGAGGAGTCAGAATGGACAAACAAAATGCATTCAGAGAATGAGATTCATTCTAATATGCCCCTCTGAGTACTAGGAAAGAAGGCTAAACTCATTCATTTTGTCAGTCCTTGTATTATCTTGCTTCATTTTCCACCACTGTATGAGCTGTTTATAGAGAACCTAGTCTGCCTGTCAAGATTAAGCCTAGACCCTACTGAAGTCGAAGCATTTTAAGTGGAGCAAATGTTGACACGGTTTTAACTGCCTATCAGGATATCCCATTATATCTACATTGTAAAGTAAAATACTTGATAAGACAATGTAAAACCTAATACTAAAAATATAATAATTCTTTTATTATGTAGTTCATTATGAGTCAGTTTTTCTTCCTTTTTTTTATTTGTTGTGGCAGTATAAAAGGGTCCCAAACAGAAAGGTCTCATTGTACTAGCAGATGACATGTAAGTCAGTAGAAAAACATAGCTTCTGATGAAATAATAAATGGCTTCCTCTCTGTCATACTAGTTACACTCCAGAAAATGTAAGTGGCACTCACCTTCAGAAAATGAAATAATGACTTGATAAAGGAGAAAAGAAAAAAATTACAGCTGCATGTTAAATGGAATGTGATTCCAGAAAAAACAGTTGGGATCTAGGGTGTTAGATTGTTCTTACTATATGAAAGGGTGTTAAGAATTTCTAACTGTAGACTTTTCTAGGAAAATACTTTAATTTTCAATTACTTTTATCATATATGATTTTCTACTTAATTGTTCTTACTGAAATTTGATCCTTTTGTCTTTTTGTCTTTACCCTGTAACCTCAAAAAAGAATGTCAGACCTATTGTAAATTAATTTAAGCCTGGGGAAATTACAGTAGTTCAAAGTAGGTGGTAGTTAAAATGATGGTATGAAAGAATATTAAACATACAGACCTGACTCTGGAATGTTCAGAACACATCCTTTTCTCTGTGCTTTTCACTCATGACATCTACAACAAGGCAGAAAATTAATACACACTCCCTGGCAGAGGTCCCAAGGGACCTTAAGGGGAAGAGTCATGCAGAGGCCACCAGTTAGACCAGATGAGATACAGGCTGAACCCACATTAAACTGAAGCAACAACTAGTCATGTTTAGGATTGCTGCAGTGCAGAGCACTTAAACTACAGAGGGTCACAAGGAAGACAGTAGGTAGACATCTCTTTCCAAATGTTTTTCAAGGGACAAGTCTTATGACCTCTGTGAATTACCAAAATTAGAAGTTATCTCTGACATTTTGTGCTAGGATGAAGTATAGAACCATGTGTTTAAAACATGAAGTGTCTAAAACAAATAACAAAATTTAGTCTGTTTTGGTTAATGTGTCTCATTTTTCTTCAGACGTTCACTAACTTCAGCATTTAATGAATAAATACACTACAGTATAAACTGTTTGATTTTTAAGCCTGAAGCAGCTTACAGAATATCAGCTGTTTCAGTGTGAAACTTGCAAATTCTAGTGACATAAGTATGTTTTGAAGTTACGGCGTAGGTAGAAGTTGATCTTTCTGGAAAAAAAATCTTAATAAAATTATAGTTCAAAGATTAGATAAAAAATACCTTGTTGCATTCTGTAGTATTCTGTCACTCTTGAACTGCTAACAGAACATAGAGATTTTACACAGAACTCACTACTTTTTATTTTTTCTTCTCTTACAGTTATGAAAAAACATTTTTATGTCAGCCCCAAGCACATTGAGCTGTCTCAGAGAATAAAACTGCTCTGCGAGTATACCAGTCAGGAATTATCAAACAGAAGGTGGGCAGCTGATATTCTATCCATTTATATAATTAATAAAAAATACTATGTCTGGTTCTAACAGTTCTGTTTTTAAAAGATGTTTACAATGATGAAATTATTTGCAATGTTTTAACACATAGAAAGCTCCACTGAGAGACAGATGAGGCTTGATCTCTTTACCTAGGAGGAATGAC
This sequence comes from Gorsachius magnificus, assembly GCA_034008185.1. NCBI lineage: Eukaryota > Metazoa > Chordata > Aves > Pelecaniformes > Ardeidae > Gorsachius > Gorsachius magnificus. The sequence goes on from CM067081.1 coordinate 44,340,265, forward strand.
AACTTCATGACATTCATGAAGAGAGTATTTCCACTAACATTGTGTCTATAGCCTTAATGAGACCCAAAGTTAGAAGGCACAGATAGAAAAATGCAGAAAGAACTTAAAAATAAAACCTATGGTAATTAACGCAAGGGATTTGTTAACTAACTTGGAAATGAAGTGGCTCCTTTATCAGTTCAAGGCTTTTAAATGAGAGTATCTTCCTCAAATAAACGTGGTGTAGCTCTGCCAGTTCTTACAGTTTTCATGTAAGAAGTACTTAGCAAGGAGATCCAAGGGATTGTGCTACTGTGAGTTCAGATTACATGACCTCAAAAATTCAGTCTTAAAACTATGAGGCATACAACACTCTCTTGTTAAAGCTGTTTTAATATACAAGTTGAAATTAAAATTTCACCAAAGAAAATACACACTTCTTCAACATAGCACAGGCTTCAGAAAATACAGTAATCAAAACTTCATAATGGAGCAAATCCTGAATTCCATTCCCTGCCCAAGTACTGGTTTTGCGTTTCATGTCATTACCTGTTTTTATGTCTCCTCATGTCTCCTCCATTTCTGTTTGGGCTTGCTACACCTTGATTTACTGCTTAAATTTCCTGAAAAGTACATCTGTAAATAGGGATGTCAAGAATTTCCCTCCTTTCTAACATGACTTCTGGATAGCCAAAATATTAAAGCAACATTTTCACGAAAACTGTTGTAGGTTCCAGTTTCCTGAGGAAGACAAAAGAGAGCAAAGGTTTCTCTCACCCTTCTTTAGTGTAATAACACACAGTACTATAATTAAATGTTGCTTCTCTGCATTTACGCAAAGCTGAGTCTGTTATATATTCTCCATAAGCATCCACTGAATCAGTCCCTTCAGGACGTTATGTGGAGTGCCTCTGTTCTAGTTTCCAATATATTTTATTAGGTGTCAGGCTGCAGAGCTCCTAAAGACTAGAGAATCTCCATGGCAACCAGGAAGCAGAAGTTTGAGTCCCTTGAACATTTGCAGGGGAAAAAAGCCTGCACTGCAAGGGTTTCTGTAGTAAGCTTAGTGGCAGCTGAATAGGATATTATAGGAGAATAGGATATTATAGGAGATTGTTCTAGATTTGGGCACCTAAACTCCACTTATATTATTTTTGCATATGGGGCTTTAATGAGGCAATTAGTGATTTTAAGTGAGTGGTAAAACACTAAAGTTGAGAATGTAGTAAAGAATCTGCAAATGTGGAAGAATATATATGCCACGGAAAGTCATCAAATAACCAATTTTCATTAGAGTATGCTTCAGATCTGTGAGAAGTAGTGAGCAAAAATGGAAGGATCACAAGAAAAAAAGAAGAGTTTCACCTCTCCCTGTTCTGTCTGCTGGACTATGTCTACAAAACATGTTGAAAAAGTTGACAGCAAATTTTCAAGTGGAAAATGCATGGGAGAATTTGTTCAATGAAGACATGCAAGGTCTTTTCCATACCTACTTCTTTTCATTTTCAGGGAGATCCATCATGGTCTTGAACCACAAAGTAATTTGGATCTAGCTAAGAGATTTCTTTATCCTGAAAAGTACTAAATATTTTTCTGTATTTCCATTAATGAAAAATGAGATTAATATTAAAATAGTATTAACAACATCTTAAACTCTTTTACTTGGCATTAATATTGTATTTAGAACATGAATTTTTCTTCCATTTCTTTCTCTTGTTAAGGAATGCTGATTTTTTACACTAGCTGTCTTTGAAACAGAAGTTTGATTACAGCCCTGCTACCATTCATTTTTCAATATGATATTACTATTTTTATTTAAGATCTTTTGTAATGTCTTTTCATAACATTAACCATTAAAAATCACAATCAGATCAAAATACTGTATCCTTAAATAAGTATATGATTGACATGGACACCTGTTTGAATTACCTATAGTTGAAAAAAACAAGAAGTGTCATGGGCTCAGATCATACATGCAGGAAAAAAAAATGATATATACTGTTTTCCTGTCTCAAATTCAGTTGTTTTAAGATATTAGGAGAGCATGAAAAACAATTCAGGAGTCACAAATAAAATTACTTCGAAAAATATCTTTAGTAAATATTTTGCAGACATTATTTTATAAAATTTTCCTGATGGTATTCATCTCAATAAACTTGTTACTGCTTATTTTGATAAGGTGATCAGCCATAGTAATGCTATTAACTGTCTAAATCTAATTGTTCAGGAAATATGAAGACAGAGGCAGTTTAAAGTCATAACCAAGGTAAGGCATCCTCCTGCTGTAAGGCACAGTATGATCAGAGGTTCACAGGATAATTCAGGTTGGAAGAGATCTCAGGAGGTCACCAAGTGCAAGCACCTCCTCACATCAGATTCAGCTGAGAAACTATAAAAGTAAGGCTCAAAAACTTACTGGAAGCATGCTTGACTTGCAAACTTAATAATTTTGTTGTGTATAATCTATGTTCAAGTAAGCTGAAGATCTGTTTTTAATGAAATATCATCAGTTAAATTCACAGTTGGGCCATTTTCTTATCATAGTTACTATCGGCACATTTCAATTTAAAACTACTCTGGGCAACACCACTCTTCATATTAAAAAGTGCTTTTTATGAAGTAACACTTCACATTAAGCAAATGCATTTTAAAAGTGCTTTTTTATGGGTAGCTGTGTAAGAAATAGAAAATGGTGGTGTAATATTTAAAGCTAATATGCAATTCCAAGCTGCATCAAATCATAGTTTAATAGCACGGATATGTGAATCTATACCTGTGTGTACCTCTGTGTGAAAACACATTGCTTTGTATTTGTCTCCAGAAAAACTATTGGCTTATCCTTTATAGAATGGAATATTTCAATATTCCTGCAAATTTCTACATGGAAGTAGAAGTATATGCATATAAACACACACAGACACACATGTGCACTTCTCTCTCTCTCCCCCTGCCCCCACTCCCACTGCCTTCAGTGAGACCCAGGAACTCAAATGTGGTTTGATGTTCCAACATGCAATTATTAGCATCACTATGTACAGAAAACCTTTCACAAATCCACATAAATTTCTAAGGAAAAAAACAGCTTTAGGTTGCCATAACTCAAAATAAAACCTCACCGCTAAACTGTCTTTCTTTATCAGTTGCACTGCATTTCTGTTTATTTTCTGCAGCTCTACTATAGGTCAGTTATTAGAAGCAATTTAAATATTTTTGCACAGAGATAACAACAATTTCAAATTTATAATCAAATATATTTGACCTTTAAACTTCATGAAAAGACTTTTTCTCATTGTTCTAAACCTGCATTTAATCAAAAGAGCTGGAATCTCTAATTATGAAAATGGAATACACCCACTGGATGCTGCTTTGGAAAAGCATTGGAAGATAACAGAATTCCATATAAATTAGTCAACTAGCAGTTTTTTATAGTAACAGTGTTAAATGTAGTTTAAGTATGTAATATATGTATGTGTAGTAACATAGTTAACATTGAGTTAAATTGCATGTGGTTTTGGGTAGCTGACAAACAGAAAAAGAAAACACTTCATTAAACATTACTTGCTATAAACTATTCTCCTAAATGTACATGTGATGTTAATGATGAAGGTAGAAGTGAAATATTTTTTTCTTTTCACAGCTCATTATTCTGATGTTCTAATATTTTCAGCTTGGGTGCTGAAGATGGTTTTCAGGAGAAGCTGAGCAAATTTACTGGGGGAGAGGGAGGCAGTAATTTAACCAGAAACCCAAAAGGATGCTTCTATTAGGTTCAGTAGTTTATTATCTGGGGGGAAAAAAACCAAATAATAATAAAAAAGATCAGAAAGGGTAAACAGAAGACAGACTTCATTTATTTTAAAAAGAAAAATTATGTGATTAATAATGTTTATCCCCAACTGCTTGCCCAGAAATGCCATGATTCATTTCTATTGTCTAGGCTTTCATTCTCTTATCAGGTTCAAATCTGTCTATTTCAAATTTTGCAAGAAAAATTAGACCTATGTATTTAAGCTGATCTAGTCTAATTATCTCTTCCCCACCCCCCCCCAAAAAAAAAAAAAAGAGGCAGCAACAGCAATGAACCTGATGGTAAGACCAAAACCAATGAAGGTTTTCATAAGGAAAGGGCTCTCTGGATCACTTGAGAGAGTAAACATGTCTTTTTTTTCTCTCTTATTTTCCTACCTTTAGACACAGTAACAATTCAGAAAGTCAGTTTTCCACAGAAAGAAACGCACAGCCTGTTTCACAAAATAAAATCAATATTTTTAATATCTCTGTGAAGCTAGTTAAACCTTGAGATATAAAGCAAAATTGTTCATAGCAGATCTCTAATGTGCTAAAATAAAATGGAAGACAGTAAATAGATTGGCATCCCATTGATAAGAAGGAATTCAGTGCATTTCAAGAGAGGCCTCAATTCTATTTTTTTTTCTTTTTCTTAAATAAGCAAAACAGTAATTAATAATATATATTTACTGAATATGGCTTTTCCTCATAGATATTTTCAATCCTCTTCAATCTAGCAAGCAGAATACAGGCCTCAAACACCATGTTTTGCCATTCTGGTCTCAGTCCTGCTACTGATTCATTTTGTGACCTGTGGCAATAAATTATTCTTTAGCTAGCTTTAAGGAATAATACCTGTGTGTCACAGAAGTGCTGTGAAATTACATTAAAAAACATTTGTAACACATTTTACAGTCCTCAGATGAAAGGTATAATGGATATTTTTGGAAGCTGAAGTGCCAGTCAGAAGTTATACTTTGAAGGACCTGTAGATTTTGTTAACTCTTGATTTTTTATGGTTGATGGGCTTTTTAGGGTTGATGAGGACACATAGGTAAGACAGCACATACTAAATACTTTAAGTACTGAAGGGAGGCTAAAGGGTTAACAAAAGGACCTTTGTGAAGCCAGCTGTCGATCCATCTTAAATTGCTAGCATTGTGTTTTAGATTAACTTACTAATCATATGAAGTAAACTATAGATAAGAAACTAACACTGTAGGGAATGTGGAAGAGGAGAGATTAGTAGGAGATGGCCCATCTTTGTTACAGGCCTTGGAAGGCACCTAGGAGAACAAAGCGTCTGGCACTTTGTCGATATGAGGATAGCCAAGGATGGGGAGCCGGTTGGTACCAGCTGTGTTGTTCTGACAGTGGAATAAGGGGGGTAGAAGCTGGAGTTCACCAAACGGACAAGGTGAAGAAGAGGAGTGGATGAAGTAAACGACCCCTGAAGACCACTAACTCAAATCACTGAGCATGCGCCGTTGGGAGGGACTTATGGAAATGACCTCTTGAAACTAATTTTAATATGAAGCGGGACAGGTTATGCCTATGTATAAGCGTATTGGGAAACTTCATGCATATGTAACACTTTGCTACATATAAACGGGACAAGCTGCCCTGTTGCAGGGCTCATGACTTTGGTGGGACTACCCCCCCGTGCTGCCCAGCGCTTAATAAACATACCTACTTTACAGTCCTACGGATTGTGGAGTCTGTTTTCCGCACATCAGGTACAGACACAGTTTTGAGTAAATGTCACATTGCCATGCAATGCAGAGATCAAATTTTTTTTTTTTTTAGTTACTATCACTAACTATTTCATGGAGCAGCTAGCTGCAGACATAGAAAATGATAAACAACCACTCCGTAGTCACTGAATACTACAGAGGAAATGGTTCAACATCCATAGTTAGTTATATTGCAGTATGTAGATTCAGCATCTTTACATGAGCAACAAATGTTAAAATATCCACCAGTACAGCTCTGATCAACTTGAGAAAGGATAAGTATGCAAAAATGAAGAAGCTTTCTAAAAAAGCTAATGGACAACCAAGAGAATTAAATCCTTATAGGAAATACAGGCATTACTGAAAGATAACAATGGGAAACATAGCTCCAATTAGTATTATGGAAGAAAAGTTGGAAGCCCAAGTAGTAATATAAGGGAGGTTTACAGAAATAATAAGGCATCCTTCAAAAAGCTGAAGTCATATCCTTACATTGAAAAGAAAATAGAAGGGATTGCAAAATGTGAAAACACAAAATGGTAATTAAAAAGAAGGCAGAAGTGGCAAAAGGAAACAAAACTTACATGCTTTTTTTTACACACATCAGGATCAAGAAGTCTGTTACAGCAAGTTGATGATCAGAATATAAAAGGAGTACCAAAAACAAACAAGCAGAAAAAGGTCATTGTTGAGAGGCTGCAGTGGTGATCCTTGCAGAACAAAAAGGGGAGAGGAGAGTCCCATTAGGGAGCCACTCTCAGCAGGACACTTCTCAAGGATCTGTTTGAAACTGAGTTATTGTAGCAGAGTTTAGGGAAAAAAAATGACAAATGAACAATAATGAATTTCCAGGACCAGATGTTATTCACGTATAAGATCTGGAGGAACTGAAGGATGAAATATCTGAATTACTAAGTTTCATGTAGCTTTTCACTTTAAAGAGCTTTAGATGGTGAAGATCAGAAGCTGGAAAATTTGACTTCAATTTTTTTAACAGGTTCCAAAAGAGGAAGGGAAAACTAGTTTACATAGATTTCAAAAGGCCTTTGGACAAAGTCTCTCACACAAAGCTTTTAAGTAAATTAGGTGGCATGAGCAAAGCCATCTGTTGCATAGATAAATGACTGGTTAAGAGAAAGAAAACACAAGTAGGAGTAAATTGTCGGTTCTTGAAGTGGAGACAGGCCATCAGTGCTGGTAAGCAGGGGTCTGTACTGGTAAAACATATTCACCATTGACCTGTAAAGCAGGAGATCACTGAAAAGAAAAAGGCTGCTGACAACACTGTATTACTCAGGGTAATAAGTATGAAAGCTGACGGTGAGGAATTGAAAAAAGACTGTAAGACTGAAAGGGAAATGAAGTGACAAATGAAATTCAGTAAATGTAAAGCGATGTACATGGGAGAAAAACATTCCTAATTTCACATATAAAATTGCAGGCTCTAAACTAACCATTACATCCCAAGAGTGATATCTTGGGGTTGTAAAAAACTGTTCCCTGAAATACCAGTGGCCAGAAAAACAAATAAAATATTAGGGACTATTAGGAGAAAAAAGTCAGAACAAAACACAAGCCACCATAATGCTGTTAGCTGACTTTCTCACACCTTGCATAACGTAAGCTGTTCTGACTCTAAAAAAGTACGCAATAAACTTGGAAAAAATCCAGAGAAAGGCAGCAAAATGCAGAATAGTATCTGTACAAGGAATGACTGAATAGGCTAAGAACATCTAATCTAAAATGTTACTTAGAGGAGATAGGATAGAGGTCTATAAAATCAGGAGTAGCAAGGGATGACAACAGATGACTCTCTGTTCACATTACCAAAATCCTGGGCTTGAGACAATCACGTCAGGGTTACAAGTCAACTTATCCAGGTAGGGGTGTGATGAACAGCTGTAGGAAATACTGTGTCTGGGATGGAAGTGAATAAGGATTTTATTGAGTCTAGAGGTGTCAAGCAGGGGATATTCTTCTCAGTACAGCAGGAACAATGTACTAAACCTTGCAGTTCATTCTCCCTTTTTCACTCATAGGAGATTTTCCAGTTTATGTTCATGGTAGACATGCAAGTAGCATAGATTTCCCTGGTTCACTGAGGTTTCTTATCTTCTGAGGGCACCATGACTCAACAACTATTTGAAATTATGAGAACAAGAAAATAAAGTGGAACAAGAACTCAGAAATATGTTTCCAAGGTGAGATTTGGAGTTAAACTGGCGGGGTGTTACACAGCCTGCAAAAGCATTTCACAGGGAGATACAGGGAAGCTCATAGGGCAGAGACACTTCAAAGGTAAAAAGTAGGCAGAAGCTAACCCTTTCTCCTGAGATCCAAGAGAGTAGAAAATTACAGGTTTGAATATGGCCCTCAAACCCTGAAAGAAAAGGTGAAGGATGTTGAAAGTGGGACACCCATTGAACTGTGCAAGTAGAGTGTGATCCATCCAGTCCTGCTGAGTGGAAGGTCTTCCATTTTAGTGATAGTGATGTGGACCTGGACTATTGCCTAGCATGCCCTGCTGTGGGGGACAGCTTCTGCACCTGACACCTGAGTGTTGTGGAAGAGCAGCTCAGATAGGGGTGTCCTCATGTTTGTGGCTATGGGGAGCTGGCAATATTGGAGAATTTACATGCCCTGACAACATGGGCAACCCTTGGTCAGGATAACCTCTTTTGCTAAGGAGTTACCGATCATATTTGAGCTCTCTTAGGTGGCAGAAGATGACACATATCAGCATTCTTCTCACTGTAGTACCCGTATCATAGAGGAATCTCTGAAAGGCATTGAAGTGGAAGATTCTGACCAGGCTATATGTGTCCTAGGCCTTGTCCCTGTTCTTCCGAGAGGAGACTCAATACCCTTGAGAAGACATAATACAGCCCTTATTAGGGAAAGTTCAGCATTTTCTTCTGGAAATCGATCTGATTCACAGAGGACAGACATCTGTACTGAGAGAGCATGACAACATGGAAAGGATTAGCTGGCTAATGAGCAGGAGGAAGAAACCGTATCAGTCCTGCCTACTCTCCACAGTTGGTTTGTCCCAAGCAGTTGCTTGAGAAGGATCAATGGCAGGGCAGATGTAGGTGCTCTGGCAGACAGACCAGAGCTCCAGAGTCCAACTGACTATAGCACCAGTGAGCTGGCAGGTCTCTATGTATGTCAGGGCTTCTGGCTCATGAGATGCACATTACCAGCAACACCAACAAGGCAACCTCCTACATGACTTTCTGATTACCAAACCCAGCACATCCTATCAAAGGAGTCAGAGGGAAGGCTTTATCACAATGGAGCAGAGCTGGTCTTACATGAGGCTGTCCTGGACCAAAACTGGCTGTATTAGGTTCCAACTGGGCTTGACTGAGCACTCTGCATCAGTGTACAGCCTGGAGATAGCAGCTGCTGTCAAGCATCTGGCTGCAAACCTTTTCTGAGACTTTTAGGTCCCCTTTTTGAGTCTTTTCCCACCTTTATTATGAAGAAACATTATGGGCACAGCATTTAGATCTACCTTTGCAGCAAAACACTATGAGAGATGGAGCCTGAACCAATACCTTCATGTTCCTAAGGTTATAAATAAGTAAATAAATTTAAAATGTAATATCGTTTATCTATTAAAAAAATCAGAATCCTCCATAAAGAAATTTGATCTTTGCTTACTACATTTCTCTTTTTTTTTTTTTCCCCCACAGAAATTTCCCAATTCCAGGCTGCTTTTCACTGTTTCTAAGGGGTGGAATTAGCATAGCATCTCAAGTCATACAAGAAAATCCTTGCAATTTCAAGTTATTTGCATTTCAAATTATACAATAATATATGTTTATAAATATTATATTTATTGAAATTATAAAAATAATTCAATGTTTCATAACGTATAGGGACTACAGCTTTACTTACTCATTTTAATATTGATGCTAGACAAAATGGGTTACTTGAGTCATTTAGACCTCTAACAACCTGACTCAGAATAAACAGATGGGTATCAAACATTGCTAGTTCATTCAGATTACCGTTCAAATTTTTATTGTATCTACAATTTGTGCTCCTGAATGAGAGTGAGAAGCTCTATAAGACTATATAATACCAGTTCTGATTTGTAAATGAACAATCAGAGGTTTTGAAAATGGTTTTGACTGTTAAAATATCTTAAGATAGCATTGCTGAAGACACTTTTATTTGTGGGTTAGATGGAGAAGAAAGGTATTTGAAGAATAAGGCATAAATATGCATGCTGGGTTTTTTGGTTTTGTTATGTGTTTTTTTTTAATTACTATAACTATTAAAGCTGAACCTTTATTTTTAGCAGTCTTTGATGCAATTGTGTAGCTGAGGCTGTTCTGTACCTGTGCCCTGTCCTGCAGTGCAAATAGCAGCATGTCAAAAGCAAATGGCTTGCCAATTAATCTAAGCAATGTTGAACACAGGGAATTTGCTAACCCACAGGCAGCTGAGGTATAGTTTACTTGCTGTGACATCTGGTACCTGTTATTTAAACAAAAAGATATTTCGTGAATTTTTCATGTGCTCAGAGAGGTCTGATGGCATAACCACTTCAGGTTTGAAAACTGAAAAATGTGTAAACAATACTGGAATGTCAGGTTTTGTCATATACAAAATATTCTGAATGTGGTTTTATTTCAGGTTTTAAAGAGATGATAAATGGAAACTCTCCATCATGAGAAACAGCAGTGTCTCATTCTACAGCACTTTGCATCCAAATCAGATTTCCAAATGGAAGTTAGAGTTTACTGCATGTAACACTGGGGAAAGTTGACAACCTCTTCTTGCAGCACCAAAGAGGCATTGGATAACTACATCTCTTCATAGATATGAAGCATTTAAATACTCTCACAATAAAAACAGTAAGGGGGAGTGGCAATATAAGTATAAAAGCCATTTGTTTTTTATTTTGTATCTTGAGTAAAATGTAGAAATTATGCATTGGTTGGTATACATTAAACAGGAGAGGATCTGGGGACATTCTGTCATTGCCGTCCATTCTGTGTGCCAAATAGGGAAGTAGTGCAATGGAAGAAAATGGAATGCAGTTAAAGCCATACACCAAATATACATCTTCCTGAATGGGGACATTTAAGGGAAAAGGAAACCTTAATTCTGTCGTTTCCTAGCTTTTGCATGCTTGAATTTTCATTCTCATTGTTTAGCACTAGTTTTTATACATAAGGTTATACATGTTATGGATTTGAAGCTATGTATAATGTTTTTTAAAGATGAAACACTTTTTTTAAAATTATTATTTCTGTCTATCATAAAAAAATTCAGCAGACAGTGACTGGAGTGGCACTTACTGTGCTGTGCCCATATGGACTCTAGAGAGCAACAAAGTGAAAAACATATTCTATTAAGAAACACCCCCTTTATGATATCAGTCTGCAGACCCTCATTTTCACTGTTTAAAAATGTGCTGCAAAGTTGACTGTATTTTCTACATGTCCCCTGCAGTGGGACATATCGGGAAACTCTCAGCTGAGTTAAACTGCAGAAAGACTGAGATTCCCTATGACTAGCTAGCCCTGTAAAATGCTATGTTTCTTTCACAGAAACAGAAACAAACCTTTTACCCACACACAGTGTGACACTGACTGCTCATCCAAGTTGGGAATCCATGCATTTTGTGGTAAATAAAAAACGCTAAACAGCGTGTATTCATGCAAATGATATACGGGTAAACACTGTGGTGATCATATTTGAAATGTATGAACTCTCTTTATGGCTGACTACACTGATGCTGCGTCTAAAAAGAAAGATGTATTCACACCAGACTTCCCTACTAGAGCATGAATGCTTAAAAAATATAGACTGGAAACTTTGTGGGATTATTTTTATGACTCCACAAAGGGTTTTAAATACTGCTAATCTTAAAAGTTATTTCAGATGTTGTTCAAAAGAGAACATTGGCACTAGAGTCTGTATTCTGATTTCTGCTATACCGATATAAATTCTGAGTGAAATTTACACATTTCCTCACTTTAGTGAAATTTTCTGCAATTCACAGTATTAAAATTAGATTAGTATCTAACCAGGTTTCATTTTGAAAGATTTTTCCATAATTTTAGACACCAGAAAAAAGAATTAAGACCACAGAATTACTGTTGATGACATATGATGCAGTCACTAAAAATAAGAAAAAAACAATGCCAGAATACTAAAGCCTTGTACTGAGCAAGTCATGATGTGGTGTCCAGTTCAAGGCAGCAAACTAACATGACTAGATTAAATTTTGAAAGTTGTAATTTGTTGAAGAATATGTCTTCAAGCTCTCCTGAACTGGAATGAAGTCTTTAGGGCATGCCTGAAACTATTTCACATGCAGCACCTCTACAGACAAAGAGATTGCCCGATTAGAGGATCGGGCCCAATGCTTTTTCACTTAATGCACCATTTAAATTGTACTTGAACTGACTAGAAATACACTGTCAGTTTGGCTTATTCCAGCTTCAAAGAAGATAGAATGGTTGTTATGTAATAACTTACATTTACTCTTTGCACAATAAATCATACTATTCACCAGATTGTCTTTCACGAGCATTCAAGACTCGCTTTTGTCTGTTTCCCTGTGCTTTTTTGGAAGAGAAGGATAAATTATCTTGTTCAGCATGCAGGCCTTACTTATTATATGCTTCTCTTTACTTTTGACAGCTGTGGCAAATAATATTGTCTGCAGATTACTGGCATTTGCAGTGCGCTGTGACATAAGGTTTAAAATTACCTTGGCTTGTTTTCGTCATGAAACTACTATGTTTTCTAGTTTTCAGCATGAAACTATTATGTTTTCTCTCCTTCTTAGACTCTACTTTTGCTTCATACATTTAAGAAATGTTTTCATTGGGTATGTAAACTGTATCTTTTGTAAGAAGAAAGGGCATTCATATGAACTCTGAAGTAAATCAGATTATTTTTGCAACTACATTATTTACCTTGGTTTTACAAAGGTAAAGAACTTTTTCTTTGTAAAAGCTGAATTTTTCTACAACTTTTACAGTTCAATTCTCTTCAAGATTTTAAAAGATCCTTTTTTCATTTTACAGAATCCTTAAGATTTAGCTGAAAAAAAGTAGAAACTAAACAAATTATCCTCAGTTCTAAGTTCACCAGTAGTAGTCACACTATACATTTTTTTTTTCCATTTAGAGAGAAACTCATTTAAAGTGATGTTAACCACTATTAAACTTGGGAGATCTTTGGGCTGTTTAATAAAATGTACATTACTCTATCTTTAAAAGAATATCAAGCAGTGAACTCAAATAACATTACTGAAGAAATGGTCTTCCTTGGGAACTAGCTTGAATTTTTAAATTATGACAGGCATTTTTAGAAAAATATGTGGTTTTAAGTTTAAGTATTGGACTAATATGTGACAAAATACCTATTTGAATCAAACTGAGGTGAGTACTAGCTTTACTCTTTATAAAAACTATGTGTCATTTCAAAGTGTTTCTCAGATGCAGATTTCTGGGTTTGTGTCATACACATTATATTCCTGCGACTTTGGAGGAAGAGATGCAGAGGAAACAGAAGTGTCAAGGTGTGTGGTCAGGCACAGGACTAAGCTTATTCAAGGTTCTGGTGCCATCTTGTGGGTGGCTAAGGCATAGTCTAGTATGTGAAAGAATAAAGAAACGTAGCATGAAAATTGTGTATTTTGCACAGTTGAGTTCCAACAGAAAAATAGCTTTCATAATGTTTTTTCTCTAGCTCAGTTTCTAAACTACATCCTCAGAATTTAAAGCAATCATAATTAGGGAGTAAAAACTTTTTCTAAGACACAGATTTTGTAAGAACTGACTTAATCAGTATATCTGTCTATCCTCTGAAGCAAATATAGATCTCCCACCAATGGTACATAGCAGGGTTCTGTGAAAAGTGGACCTCAAATTATATCCAGTACAACAATTTTCATGCTTTAAGACTAAGTAGCTCCTTTACAAGACCTGAGCTTCAGAGATTCACTAAAACTCCCTAATCTGCTATCCCATAATCTTTTCCCTTATTTACCAACAAATAAAATTTAACAACAAGCTGTTGCCAAATTTATTTAAGTGTTTCTATGCTGTTTACAGACTCATACCTTGATTAGTGTAGTCTCTTGTCAGTGACCATCTTGTCTCAGTTCATTTCCTATTCACCTCCCCTCCACGTTATTTATCTGTGCCCAAATTCACAGCTAGAGGCCAAGATGTGACTGGAGGAGTGGAACTCATAGACCTAAGTTAAATTATCAGATTACTTGGATAACGTATGGACAAGACTGGGTATTTTAGGACAAGCTTCACTAAAATTAAATAAAAACCCCCACCCACAACGAAAAAAAACCAAAAAACAAACCTAAAGTAAACCACCCAACCAACCAAAAAAAAGGCTGACAGCAAAACAAACTAAACTAATAACAAAAACCAAACACCAACAACAAAAATGCCCTAAACCAGTATGCTGTATAGAAACAACAGGTTCTCATTCAACTAGCTGGTAATGCTAAAGGAACTTGCCTGTAATTTTGCCTCTCATTTTTCTTGTTGAAGTTGTGCCACTGTGTGGCCAGCTGTAATAACTGTAAGAACAGGAAAAGACAAAAAAAAGGATCCCTACTTCTGTAGCCTTGCTGACAACGTGATTGTGTAACTGAAGGGTCTTTTATTCTAATTTCCTTTTGTTTATTTTTGCATGCATTCATACACTTCATGTTAAAGACACATTGTGTAAAATGCTTGTAGAGCTCTGGCAGTTGTTCAGAAGCCTGAATAACACCCTTCATTGGGAATTTTCCTGATTACTACACTACAGAAATATATTCCAGTTTTCTTGTCCTCTCACTAATTTGATGAGTCTTATATTTTTTTCCACACTGCCCTGACACAACTTCAGTTAATGGGGGATGAAAGCTATTGATTTGGAAAGCCTTACGAAGAGCAATGTACTAGATCAGACTTTGCACTTTCTAGAGAAGTGTTCCAGAACCATTTGTCAACTATTTGACATCTCATGAAAAATGACTAACATTCCTGGCTGTGATTTTTAATTAAAATGTCTGCGACTGCTGGCCTATGTACTGAACACTACTGTCTGCGCATGTGTCAGGAAGCCTATTTGGACTGTTGGCTCCGAGACCAGCAGCCAGTGCATTTGCATATGGGACTGCTTAATTTAGGGGTTCCAGAGATGCTTAGAGATTATAATAAAAGGCATCATTTTGCTTAGGAAAATTCAGTATACAGAAGCACAGTCTAACTTTAGCTTGAGTAACTACTAATTGTGGTTAAGCAAAAAATGGAAATGACTGAGATCAGCCTCTGAGATCAGTTGTATAGAGTGGCTCACATTCACCTTACTTAAACACAGCAACCTCAAGGACTGTCCATTTACCCAACATTTTAATCTTTACACCTTACAGTTCTTTGTGAACCAATACAGAACCATTTTTCCAGATGCTTTTGGGTTTTGGGTTTTGGTTTTCTTGTGTTCCAAGTGCTTATCTAAAACAATATGCAGATTGAGCTGCAGCCATAAAATTCCATTTTTATGGTAAGAGTCTGAAGGTGTATGTTGCATGCCCTATTTGGAGACATGAGGTCATATGGATGTATTTGAGGGTACAAAGCTGCTGGGAGAGTATCAGAAGACTGTAAAAGGAAGGAAGCCTGACCTGATACACTGATGGAATGCCGTAGCTCAGTTCCTAGAGCTGTATGGGGCAGAAATATCTCAGTCCAAAAGAGACACTGGAGGCAAACTACTATTGAAGCAACGTGGACAATAGAAGACTATCAGTGGGAGTGAACTGCAGAGCTGAAATATTTGATAACGAACAGCTGGGAAAACATCTATCTTAGTCTCAGGTCAATGCTTATTCAACTCAAATGGGTATGTGCATTGCTGCATGACTGTTTTAATGGACAATTCTTGTAAAACTGCACTTTTGTTATTTTCCAGCAATCAAACAAAATTCTTGGTGACCTTACATAGGCTATATTGCCTTCTGGGAGTATTGTCCTGGAACTGTGTGTGAACGTTATTTTGGAAGGAGCTGCAGTAAGTGGTCTAATACAGTCAGTGATTAAGACATCCAAGCAATGTGGGTAAATCAAAGGTGCAATTCTCCAGGTCATTCTTTGCCTTCATTTATTTAGACTCAAACCCATATATTTACATTGTTCTTTGTGAGCTGCCCAGGCAGCTCATAGTAGCTCTGTGTTCAGACATTACTGTTCTCTGAGGAAGACTTCTGTTCAGTAGCTTTATATGTTTTTTTCAGATTAAGTAAAACTATTCACACTGTGAACTGTGGAGTCCCTGCCTTGAGCAAGGAAACTTTGGTACTAAGACCTGAATGTGATTTTAGGCTGTGAATCCTGGCTTCACAGAAATCTTTGTTTAGACAAGAAATAATATAGCAGATACATGCCTCTGTTTGCATAGGTGTTTTGAGGTGGACTTAATCTGTGATAATTTATGTCAAATATCTAAAAGTTAAGCCTCTAAAGTTTCACAAACACCCTGAAAGGTGATGTGCTCTACCCACTGGACTACTATGGAAAATGATCCCTTTTTTCCAGTAAACAACATTTTTGTGCCATGAACTTGTCATCCTTGAAGATCAAATATCCAGTTAACCAATTTTAAGATTCATTAGATTTCATTTTAGCACAGATGGGTACATCTGTATGAGTAAATTAAATAATACTGGGGCATGTTCTCAGGATCTGGAACTCAGTCATTTAGATTTTTGCATTGTTAGAATGGTGTTTAGCATGTCTTCAACTTGTAAAAATACTTTTTTCCCTCATGATCTATCTCTACAAGTAGCACAGGACAGGGACCAGACCTAATAAGTCATGTGGGAGCAGCAACACTCTTTTGCAGCATAAAATAACTTGAACAGGAAGGACACAAATTGCTCTGGGCCAGTGGACCTCAGCATTTTAGACAGTCAAAGGAACTACCATGTAGCCTTATAATCAGCATTAAAAAAAAAAGAGGAAAAAACAAAATAGACTAATTCAAGCCAATCTGACAGTTTAGATTTATCAAACCTTGGGCTCAGAGCTTGAGGAAGTGAAGAACTGCAGCCTGTGGGAAGGACCCATTTGGAGAAGTTTGTGGAGGACTGTCTCCCATGGGAGGGACCCCATGCTGGAGCAGGGAAAGAGAGAGAGGAGGAAGGAGTGGCAGAGAAAACATGTGATGAACTCACCACATGCCTCATTCCCTGTCCCCCTGAGCCACTTGGGGGGAGGAGGTAGAGAAAATTGGGAGTGAAGTTGTGCCTGGGAAAGGGAGGGGTTGGGAGAATGTGTTTTGAGATTTGGTTTTATTTCTCATTATCCTATTCTGATTTGATTGGTAATAAATTAAATAAATGTCCCCAAGTCAAATCTGGCTTGCCCCATGACAGTAATTGCTGTCTCCCTGACCATATTTTGACTCCTGAGCCTTTCATCAAATTTTTCTCCCCCTGTCCAGCTGAAGAGGGGGAGTGGTAGAGCAG
Source organism: Gorsachius magnificus (assembly GCA_034008185.1). Lineage (NCBI taxonomy): Eukaryota > Metazoa > Chordata > Aves > Pelecaniformes > Ardeidae > Gorsachius > Gorsachius magnificus. The sequence goes on from CM067081.1 coordinate 44,357,275, forward strand.
CTTGGTGGGCATCTGGCATCCAGCCAAGGTCAACCCACTACAGTCAGTTGTGTTATTCTGGGGCCTTAATATGTAATAGGCAAATCATGTTGACTAAAAACACTATCTTTTTTTCATCCCTGAGTACCACTGGATTTACTGGCAGTTAGTTGCTTGTGTTCATGTAGATTCAGGCAAAATATAGTAACAAAGGGTCAGTGACAATGCATAAATCAAGGCTGAGGTGATTTATTTTATTAGATTTCTTGTGCTTTTCTATTCTTGATGGTAGGCTGGCTTTGTGCTTTTTAATCTGTTTATTCATTTTCATATTATTGATTGTGGTAATAAACCACTTAATATTCCAGCCTTTTTTTAACAATATTAATTACTTCGATTTATATGTGGATTTCATTCTTAATAATTAAACTGTGACAAAGTAACACTAATAAATAAATCTTTCACTTTCACTCCAGTATATACTGCTGTTTAAGTTAATGTCTAATTTCACAATGGTTTCATTTGAATTCAGAATCAATATCCCTGTGCTGCACACCACAATAAGAGTTTAGAGGACTGTGTTTTGCTTATTCTGTTCACCTTTGGTGAAATATTATCCACTGGGTTAATAACAGGACTTATTCTTCTCTTCAACCTGTCCTCATTAGGTTTAATGTATCTCAGTAGTATAAACAATCCAAATGGTGGAAGTTCCACAGGTGTATTCCTCCATATTTTCCAAAATTTCTTATGTCACCATCTCAGACACAGTCATAGTCCTATCTGCCAGCATGCTGGTTTTGGTGTCTCTATAGCACTTACTGTTTGTAACTTTTTGTGGGTTCCTGACAAAGTTTGTTACCCAAAAATTTCTCCTGCATAGTAAAAACTCACTCATAACTTTCTGTGACTGCTTCCACAACCATTGTGATCTGCTTTCCTCTGTCAGCAGAGATTTTTCTGTTTTTCAATGAACTTTCTTCCTACAGGGACCGTGATTTGCACCACACCACCAGAACTGCAAAGTTTAAAAGAATGAAAAGAGTTTCCCAACAAAATAATCATTAGCAAGTGTCAGGATAAAAAAAAGATCATGAAGTAGATCACAGATATCAACAGGAATCTGTTTTCTTTTGCTTACAGTAATTTTTCTCTTTATAGCCCTTTTGAGGATCTAGCAATTAGATTTTGTCTTTCTCTGCTGATGGCTATTTCAGCTGCAGGCATCTCTGTGCAATTTTGAGTAGACATAAACCCAGACTGAATTGCAACTGGAGTGATTATTACTATTTATCAGCACTGTATGCCTTCTTAGTAGAAAAGTCCAGGACGCAATTTTCATGGCAGATAAAAAGACCAACTCACTTATCTAAGACATTATTATTGTACGGAAGACCTGCCACTGTCTATGCTGTAAATGCTGAATTGAGTCTATCCTGTATGGATATCAGTTTAACATGAGCAATCGACCTAATTTAATCTTTCAGATATCTTCTTTCAGAAGAGAGATAAAAGACAGGGGACAGACAATACAGCCATGTTCTTCGGTAAAAGTTGATATACTCAGAACTTTTGAAATTTAGATAATTTAAGATAGTATATATATTATAAGATGATATTTATGTATTATCCTTATAAACACCATATTTATAATGATATTATTAAAGCATGAAAACAATTAAATATCTATAAGCAGATAAGAGACAATTTTATTGTTTAAAACACACCCATTTCAGCCTAAGAAATTAAATTTGGTAGCAGAGGCAATCTTCATGTCCAGTCCTTATACCCAATTTTAAGCAGTATCCATAGATTAGAAATTCAGCTAGGGCATTTTTCTCTTTCATTTATGCTTCCTGTTACATTTCTTTCTTACCTAGATATAGGATTTATTTATGAATCTTTTTCTTCTGCTCTTCCTCTCTTTCCTCACACAAAACACCTGTAGGTCTAACAGCTTTTGAGAATAATAATTCCTAAAATTACATGCTCAATAGTTTATATAGATCTTATTTTTCTTAGTGGCTTTTCATTAAGTCTGAGAAGGTATGAGAGGATCATAAATTTTATTTTTTCATATATGATTGTGTATTTTTGAGATTCAGAGGAAAAAAATAATGATAAAAATAAGCAATAGGTATTCTGCTATGAATATTTAAAGTGGTAGCGTTCATATTCTGCTATGAATATTTAAAGTGGTAGATTTCACTACTAAAATCTATTTTAAAATGTATGCTCCTTGTATTAGGTTACACTGGTTAACCATTTTAGTAAAACGCCTAAATTAACAAGACTGCCCTATATTTCTTAGTCAATCCAGGTATATGAAATAAATGTTCCTCCAAATAGTTGTTTCATATATTTCTTTTGCAAAACTATTTATATTTTATATGGTTGAAAAAGATTGCCACATGGTCATATTGCCTTAATGTCTGTTTTTTCACAATATTTCAGAACACAAAGAGCAGTTGTCTTATCATAAAAATGAATGACTAAAGTAAAACTGAAATAACAAGAGAAAATAAAATAATTGAAAGGAGACGCAATGCAGCAGGTCAACAGCAATAATCTGGGAATGAATGTGTATAATTATTCTACTGTTTCATATGATATTTGTTAAAGTTTATCATAATGTATAAGATAGTTGCTAGTGTGCAGTACAAACTGATTGTGTCACGCCTAATGTGTAAAGGGAAAAATGGTGAGCTTTTATTATGAAATTTCAGCAATAAAGCCAAGACTTAATTTGATCAATAGAATTAGTTAAGCACTATTTGAAATCATTGCAAGAGGTACCGAAAACTGGCATGCTATCATTTGATTTGAGAATGATATAAAATTAAAACTGGAACCGTATTCATATAATGTTCAGAATAAAGAATAAATAAATTTAAAAAATCTTTGGGGAAAATGATGCATTTATGTTTTAGATCTATGGTCATGTCTCTTTTATAACTCATTAAAAACTATTCGAACAGGAAAATGTAAAGACGTGGACCTGCTGGAGTGGGTCCAGAGGAGGGCTACAAAAATGATCCGAGGGCTGGAGCACCTCTCTTATGAGGACAGGCTGAGAGAGTTGGGCTTGTTCAGCCTGGAGAAGAGAAGGCTGTGGGGAGACCTGATTACGGCCTTTCAGTACCTAAAGGGGGCCTATAGGAAAGATGGGGACAATCTTTTTAGCAGGGTCAGCAGTGTCAGGACAAGGGGTAATGGTTTTAAACTAAAACAGGGTAGGTTTAGACTGGATATAAGGAAGAAATTCTTTACAATGAGGGTGGTGAGACACTGGAATTGGTTGCCCAGAGAGGTGGCCCAGAGGCCCCATCCCTGGGAACATTCAAGGCCAGGTTGGATGGGGCTCTGAGCAACCTGATCTAGTTAGCGGTGTCCCTGCTGACTGCAGGGGGTTTGTACTAGATGACCTCTAGGGGTCCCTTCCAACCCAAAACATTCTATGATTCTATGATCCTATGAAAATATTAATTCTGACTATCTTTTTTCTCCGTAATGGTTTGATTTTGCAAATGATACTCTTGCAATGTTTTTGATGGTGTCTATAACCTATAACTATGGACATCATTATTTCACCCAGAAAACAATGCTGCAGTAGACCAATGATAGTAGACGGGACAGAGATCTTTTAATCTCTTATTCTAAAAGATGGTAACATCTTATTCCTTTTTATCAATGACCCATAATGGTGATCACTACATAAGAGTAAAGACGAACCAGTTAATATAGAGTTGTCACTCCCCATCTTTTCAGATAAATTAATCTTATCCACCTTTGTGGTAGTGGGATGTCATCCATGCTATAGATCAGGCAGTATATCCATACACTTTCAACAGAGCTACAAGGTAGACATAGTCTTTGATTCACAGTCTGCACATTTTTCCTTGCCTACAGTCTGTGCCAAAACCAATATCTAGCTCAATGATTTACTTTCATGATTACCAAGTCTAAATTACAATATACTATCTTCATCAAAAGCCTAAAATTATTCAGTGCACTATTACTCATTCATTGTGGCAGCTGGAGTTTCATCCCTAATGTTCTTAGTAGGTTACTGGATTTCAAGATCAAATATTTTGCAAGCTGGTTCTTATATACCAACCTCCGGCTTTGAGAAAGGAATTATAGATGTACTTGAAGGAAAGGCTTTTGACTGAGAATCCAGAGTGGAGGGAGATGCTTCTAACAGCATTCAGAAAAATGCCCAGATTACAAAGTAGAGTGGTGGTTCCAATCTGGAGAAGCCCAGGCCGCGGACAATGAAATTAAGACACAAACGAGGTCAGATGCCCGCTAACCAAAAACCTTTATTCATCACTTATCCAAACAAGGCACTTAGTGTCATAAGAAAGTAGCAATAGGAAAGGGAAAGAAAATAGAAAAAAGAAGGAAATCTAGCAAGCAGTCGGGGTAGAGGTGCAAAAGATAGTCACCACCCTGGATCCAGCGGTGTCCTGTTAGTCCTCAATCTTCAGCTCGTCAGTGGTGGGTGTCCCTTTATTCATCACGCCCTGGATCCAGTGACATCCCACGGTGGGTGCGCACCACAGCTTGTTCTTGCCATCTTTTACAGAGCACAGTCCGGCACATGCACATACGTTTCGCACACTTTACTTTTGGCAGGTCCTGTTTGCATGCTTTTTGTTGTCGGGTGGGGTTTTGTTTGCGCTTTAAGTGGTGGTAAATAGTGCATGCTTTGCTGGGCAGGTGGCCCCACCTGGGTGTCTGACAAGCAAAGGAATGGCCCGCTGCCTTGGCAAGCCTGCAAGTTACCTTGTCTGAGGTAATGTTGATCTTTTTAGAAAAGCACAGAAACAAGCAAGCTTTGACACAATTAGCGGGCTAGTCAGGCTCTCACAGTGGTCTTCAAGACTATTCTTTTTCTTCTTCATTTTTAATTTTTTTTTTGAGAGTAATCACAGATTTCTGTTTTTCATCTTCCAAGGTGAACACTAACCACAATTTTTATGATTAAGGTGTCTTAAATGGCTTCCTGAGTTCTGCTAAGGGAGAGTGTGGCATTGTGCTCCCCCTGTCCTTTCCCTCACTCCATATGCAGTAACCACCAGTGGGAGTCATGATGGCTACATCCAACTTATGCTGGACTTTGGGGACAGATGACAACACAGTAGCCAAGGGCTGTCTGGAGCAGGCACCCAGATGTCTTGCTGATTTGCAAATATGACTAAGTCAATCATATTCTACAAATACTGGAGAGCACAGGGCTCCTTGAGCTCTCCTGAATGGCATTGGGCTGCACAGCAGGATTTCCCCTAGAGTAGGGACGCCTCTCAAGGCTACTCCTCGAGGTGGAGAGATTCCTTGCTGCAGCAGATCCTTGGTAAGTGACTAATAGCATGCTAAACTTTGAATTCTTAGCTAAGTGAAATAAAGGATTGATTGTGTGTTGTCCTGGTTTTGGCTGGGATAGAGTTAATTTTCTTCCTAGTAGCTAGCATAGTGCTGTGCTTTGGATTTAATATGAGAAGAATGTAGATAACACACTCATGTTTTTAGTTGTTGCCAAGTAGTGCTCAGACGACTCAAGGACTTTTTGAGCTTCTCCTGCTCGGCCAGGTGCATAACAAGCTGGGAGTACAGCACAGCTAGGACAGCTAACCCAAACTGTCCAAAGAGCTATTCCATACCATAGAACGTCATGCTCTGGGGGTTAGTTGGTTGGTCGCGGGCAGAGTGATAGTGGCTTGGGGAGAGTGATTGCGGCGGGGAGACTGAGTGATCGCGGCTCGGGACGGGCTGGGCATCAGTCAGCGGGTGGTGAGCAATTGCATTGTGCATCACTTGTTTTATATATCCTGGGTATTCTCTTACCATTATTATTATTACTATTGTTATTCTTCTCTCTTATTAAACTGTCTCTACCTCAACCCATGGGTCTTACTTTTTTTTTAATTTTCTCCGATTCTCTCCCCCATCCCACTGAGGGAGGGGGGGAGTGAGTGAGCGGCTGCGTGGTGCTTACTTGCCAGCTGGGTTAAAGCATGACAGGTGTATACAATAGTTTAGATATAAACTGTTGACCAAGTCTGGGACCAGGATTGGATCCAGCCACACCTAGACTCCTCTCTGAAGAAGGAGTTTAGAAAGCAAGGGGGTCCTCTCTGAACCTCATGACTGAGCAGGAGGGTCTCCCTGACAGTTTTGTCTGACCCTGTCCTCTATTCAGTAAATAATGAACTAAAGGACTTGGGGGGTGGGGTGCAGAGTCAGGTCACTGAAGCAGTCACATCTGATGGGGGAACAAGTGTGTCCGTTCAGAGCAGCAATAAATGTGCTGTTGCTGCCTCCCAACCTAAGAACCAGAAGACCAACAGCCCTAAAGGTGGGCTTGGCTGTGGTAGATCCTCTTTCATCCCTCCAGGGAAACCTAGGTGCTCAATTGCCTCGCCGAAATGCCTCTACACCAATGCACGCAGCATGGGGAATAAGCAGGAAGAGCTAGAGTTCTGTATATGGTTGTGGGGCCATGCTCTCATTGCAATTACAGACACATGGTGGGATAACAGGCATGACTGGAGCACTACCATCAATGGCTATGTACTTTTCAGGAAAGACAGGCCTACGAGGCGAGGTGGTGGAGTTGCTCTTCATGTAAAGGAGCAACTGGAATGTATAGAGCTCTACCCAAGAGCAGATGAAAAACAAGTTGAAAGCTTGTGGGTAAAAATTAAGAGGCAGGCCAGCATGGATGACACTGTGGTGGGTGTTTACTACAGACCACCCAACCAGGACGAGGAAGTAGACGAGGCCTTCTACAGACAGCTAAAAGTAGCCTCACAATCTCAGGCCCTGGTTCTCATGGGAGACTTCAACTATCCTGATATCAACTGGAAGGACCACATGGCAAGGTGCGCACAGTTCAGGAAGTTCCTGCAGAACATCAGTGATAACTTTTTGACCCAGGTGGTGGAGGAGCCAACAAGAAGTGGAGTGCTACTGGACCTTGTGCTGACAAATAAAGAACTGGTTGAGGATGTGAAGGTAGGGGGCAGTCTTGGCTGCAGTGACCACAAGATGGTGGAGTTCCGGATTCTGTGTTGTGGAAGCAGAACAACAAGTAGCACTACCACATTGGACTTCAGGAGAGCTAACTTTGGCCTCTTCAGGGACCTACTTGGAAGAATTCCATGGGCTAAGGCTCTTGAAGGTAGGGAAGTCCAAGAGAGCTGGCTGCTATTCAAGCAGCTCTTCCTCCATGCTCAGGATCAGTGCATCCCCGTGAGTAGGAAATCAAGTAAACGAGGCAAGAGGCCTTCATGGATGAACAAGGAGCTTCTAGTGAAACTCAAAGAAAAGAGAAAGCTCTATGGAATGTGGAAAGAGGGTCAGGCCACTTGGGAGGCATACAGGAATGCTGCCAGAGCATGCACGGAAGCAACTAGAAAGGCCAAGGTTCACCTGGAACTAAGTCTGGTGAAGGATATCAAGGATAACAAGAAGGGCTTCTTCAAGTATATCAGCAGCAAACATAAGACTAGGGGAAATGTGGGACCACTGCTGAACGAAACGGGTGCCCTGGTGACAGAAGATACAGAGAAGGCGGAGCTACTGAATGCCTTCTTTGCTTCAGTCTTCACTGCCAAGGCTGGCCCTCAGGCTCCCCAGTCCTTGGAGGTAAGCGAGCAAGCTTGGAGAAAGGATGACCTTCCCTCAGTCGATGTCGATCAGGTTAGGGATCTTTTAAGGAAGCTAGACACCCACAAATCCATGGGTCCCGATGGAACGCACCTGCGAGCGCTGAAGGAACTGGCAGACGACATTGCTGAGCCACTCTCCATCATCTGCGAAAGGCTGTGGAGAACAGGAGAGGTGCCTGAGGACTGGAGGATAGCCAATGTCACTCCAGTCTTCAAAAAGGGCAAGAAAGAGGACCCGGGGAACTACAGGCCAGTTAGTCTCACCTCCATCCCTGGAAAGGTGTTGGAACAACTCATTCTGGGTGTCCTCTCCAAGCAAATAGATGAAAAGAAGATCATCAGGAGTACTCAGCATGGATTCACCAAGGGGAAATCATGCCTGACCAGTCTGATGGGCTTCTATGATGGCATGACCGGCTGGGTAGATGAGGGGAGAGTGGTGGATGTTGTCTACCTTGACTTCAGAAAGGCTTTTGATACTGTCTCCCATAACATCCTCATAGGGAAGCTCAAGAAGTGTGGGTTGGATGAGTGGACAGTGAGGTGGATTGGGAACTGGCTGAACAACAGGGCTCAGAGGGTTCTGATCGGCGTGGCAGAGTCCAGCTGGAGGCCGGTAGCTAGTGGAGTTCCCCAGGGCTCAGTACTTGGCCCAGTCTTGTTCAACTTATTCATCAATGACCTGGATGAGGGGACAGAGTATACCATCAGCAAGTTCACTGATGACACAAAACTGGGAGGAGTGGCTGATACGCTGGAAGGCTGCGCTGTCATTCAGTGGGACCTGGACAGGCTGGAGAGTTGGGCGGAGAGGAACATGATGAAATTCAACAAGGGCAAGTGTCGAGTGCTGCACCTGGGGAGGTCGAACTCAATGCACCAGTCCAGGCTGGGGGCTGACCTGCTGGAAAACAGCTCTGCCAAGAGGGACCTGGGAGTCCTGGTGGATTACAAGCTGACCATGAGCCAACAGTGTGCCCTTGTTGCCAAGAAGGCCAATGGTCTCCTGGGATGCATTAAGAGGAGTGTGGCCAGCAGGTCGAGGGAGGTGATCCTCCCCCCTCTACTCTGCCCTGGTGAGACCCCACCTGGAGTACTGTGCCCGGTTCTGGGCTCCCCAGTTCAAGAAAGATGAGGAACTCCCAGAAAGAGTCTAGAGGAGAGCAACAAGGATGATAAAGGGACTGGAGCATCTCCCCTATGAGGAAAGGCCGAGAGAGTTGGGCTTGTTCAGCCTGAAGAAGAGAAGACTGAGAGGGGACCTCATCAACACATACAAATATCTTAACTGTGGATGTCACGAGAACGGAGCCAGGCTCTTCTTGGTGGCGCCCAGCGACAGGACACAATGGGCAATGGGCACAAACTGAAGCATAAGAGGTTTCAGTTGAATATGAGGAAAAACTTCTTTCCTTTGAGGGTGATGGAGCACTGGAACAGGCTGCCCAGGGGGGTTGTGGAGCCTCTTCCTCTGGAGGACATCGCCTGGACGATGTCCTGTGCAACCTGCTCTAGGTGAACCTGCTTTAGCAGGGGGGTTGGACTAGATGATCTCCCGACCACAGAACTTTGTTAACTCATTGTTCTATATCAACAAATTATATTTTTGCTTCTCTCTCACTCCATCTGTGACAGAGAGGAATGTATGATTAGTTACTCCTGTTTCAAACAATCTAGGTCCTGAGTAATTTTAGCATTTGTACTTAAGTGTTAAATTCTTTAAATGCTTAGCACAAGGAACCAGAAACAGCTCACAGCCCCTTCCCTCACAGCTGCTGCTTAATCCTGTGTATGCCTAAATCCCTAGTTATCTATCTTTCTGCTGAATACGTATAAATTATTAAATTTATACTTACTGCTTGTTTTTTAAATTTGCATTTTTTTTAGTATCTTTTGTATTTGTCTCCATGTCTTTATCTACAGGGACTGGCAATTCTCAGAATATGCCTGTACTGCAAAGAAGACATCCAGAGCATATTCTATACACTCGTCTTTTTATTCAGGTCCCTGCTGTTTTGTAAAATAATCAACTACACTTCAGACCACAAACCTGTATTGAGCCATTCTCATGTCTCTCTGACCCAATGACTATGATCTATAGAGGGGAATGACTTTAAGTAAGATTATGAGAATAATACCTTAACAGAGAGTGCAATAATGAAGCAGCTTAGGAGGTGTGCCTTTAAATCCCTTCTTCAAAAGTAAGATTTTAATTTGGATATTGCAGGTGCATTTTGTGAGAAATGACTGACGCAGCTAAGTGCCTTTTCCAAGGAGAGTTCATAACTGACAATAAGTAATAGTTCTCACCCTACTCCTAGGCAATACCCTGCTCAGCCTGCTGATTTGTAGGAATCCTATTCCTAATGGTTAACTCTCACCATGCAATGTGAACAAAGACGGGAATCCAACCTGATTCTTTCAATTCTACTTGTGTCGTTATCCAATCAACAGAAAGAAATGGGACTTTCCAGAGGGCAGCATTAATCCCTAAGTACATAAAATTACTGGTGATGCCTTTAAAATGTATCGGAAGAATCTGAGATTTTGTGGATCTGATCAAAGCATAATTTTCAGAAGAGAGAGAAGGATTTTCTGAGGATTATATTAGCAAATACTTTTGGTAGCAGTGCGTATCCATGCCTTACCAAATGAACATGTGTCCTGGTTTCAGCTGGGATAGAGTTAATTTTCTTCACAGAAGCTAGCATAGTGCTGTGCTTTGGATTCAGTGCTAGAAGAATGTTGATAACACGCTGATGTTTTTAGTTGTTGCCAAGCAGTGCTCAGACTGCTCAAGGACTTTTTGAGCTTCTCCTGCTCGGCCAGGTGCATAACAAGCTGGGAGTACAGCACAGCTAGGACCCAAACTGTCCAAAGAGCTATTCCATACCATATAACGTCATGCTCGGGGGGGGTTAGTCGATCGGTCGGTCGGGTCGGTCGGGTCGATCGGTCGGTTGCGGGCAGAGTGGTCGCAGCTCGGGCTGTGTGATCGTGGCTCGGGGGGAGTGATCGCGGCTCGGGACGGGCTGGGCATCAGTCAGCGGGTGGTGAGCAATTGCATTGTGCATCACTTGTTTTATATATTCTGTATATTTTCTTACCATTATTATTATTATTATTCTCTCTTATTAAACTGTCTCTATCTCAGCCCACGGGTCTTACTTTTTTTTCTTTTTCTCTGATTCTCTCCCCCATCCCACTGAGGGAGGGGGGGAGTGAGTGAGCGGCTGTGTGGTGCTTAGTTGCCAGCCGGGTTAAACCATGACAGTCCTATTTTCGCGCCCAACGTGGGGCCCGAAGGGTTGAGATAACGACAGATCTGAACATTTTTAAAACACATTTGTGATAAGCATTCGTTATATTAGTCTAATAGTTGCTGATAGCAATATTGTTTTATTTGCTCTCAGAGTTGCTGTCCTTGTTCACAGCGTTCTTTTATGTAGCACCTTACCTTCTGTGTGCACTCCCTGTGCTGCTGGCTATCACTTTTCACAAGTGGATTAAAGTTGCTGTCCTGCTGTATTGTATAATACTGGCTTATGCTATGATAAAAATATTGGTCATCACATTAAGCTCATATTTTTACTCAGTATTGCTGTCACCTCTGTATTTTGGGAACCATCTATTGGGAATTATGAATAATTATACATTTTACTTTTTATCCTCGGAGAGCCAGCCTTTGGGGGAGTCACCTTACTCCATCTTCCCCTTCTTCTCTGAGCTAATTAAAACAGTTCTTGAGAATGTTGAATATCCTTGGGATGTTCCAACTAGCATGGCCCTATTGCTAGGTCTCCTGAATATAGTTCAGCTTTTACTCAGGGTTAGACTCCTACGTAAATTATATACCATCCAACGATTGATTCCTGCAGCAGGCCCTGCAGCTACTCCAACCTCAGTGACACCCACTGTAGCTCCTCCAACTGCAGACACAGGCACTGCAGCTACTTCAACCCCTGTGACACCCACTGTAGCTACTCCAGCTGTGGGCACAGGCACTGCTGCTACTCCAACCCATGCGACAGGCACCGCTGCTACTCCAACCCCTGCGACACAGGCACTGCAGCTACTCCAACCCCAGTGACACCCACTGTAGCTCCTCCAGCCGTAGGCACAGGCACCGCTGCTACTCCAACCCATGCGACAGGCACCGCTGCTACTCCAACCCCTGCAACCTGCACTGCAGCTACTCAAACCCCAGCAACAGGCATTGCAGCTGAAACAGGGAGCGAACCTGTGCCGGTATCAGTTGCCCCTATACACAAGAAGAAATCTTGGAAGCGAAAGTCAACTCGTTTAGAAAGGGAGGATGAACCAGGGCCATCACAAAAGGAGGAGGAAGAGGAAGAGCTCATAAATGAGACAGAAATGACACGGTCTCTATCCTTGGGTGAGCTGCGAGATATGAGAAAAGATTTCAGCCGTCGTGCAGGAGAGCATCTTGTCACCTGGTTGCTCCGATGCTGGGATAATGGGGCCAACAGCCTGGAACTGGAGGGTAAAGAAGCCAAACAGCTGGGATCCCTTTCTAGGGAAGGGGGCATTGACAAAGCAATTGGAAAAGGGACACAAGTCCTCAGCCTCTGGAGGCGTCTACTGTCAGCCATGAAGGAAAGATATCCCTTCAAGGAAGATGTCATACATCGCCCAGGCAAATGGACCACCGTGGAGAAAGGCATCCAGTACCTGAGGCAATTGGCTGTCCTGGAAGTGATTTATAGTGACCCGGACAATGACCAGTTGCCTAAAGATCCAGATAGTGTCCGGTGCACATGACCCATGTGGCGGAAGTTGTTACGGAGCGCACCAACATCATATGCCAACACATGGGCAATAATGAGATGGGAAGTTGGACGGGGACCAACAGTGGATGAAATGGCTAGCCAGCTCCGGGAATACGAAGAAAGTATCTCTTCTTCCCTCGTCTCTGCTGTGGATAAACTGCCCCGGAAGTTTGAACTATTCAAAAAACATATGTCCTACTCCCCTCCTGTACAAGCCAGTATCTCAGCCATTAGAAGTAAGCGCCCTTCTGCTCAAGGAAAAGAATATCGAGGGTACACACCACGGGGCACTCTATGGTTTTACCTGCGTGACCATGGAGAGGACATGAGGAAATGGGACAGAAAACCTACCTCAGCCCTAGAGGCACGAGTACGTGAGTTGCAAAGAAAAACAAACACAAAAGGGGGCTCTTCCAAGAAACTTGTTGCTCCAATTTCCAGAGACTGGGTAGATCGTCATTTTTTCAGACAAAATAGAAGAGCTGATCTTAATTCTGATTGTGATGAAGGAACTTCTGACTCATACACACAAACCATGAGCAACAGTGATCAGAATTAGAGGGGCCCTGCCTCCAGCCAGGTGGAGGAAAGGGACAACCGGGTCTACTGGACTGTGTGGATTCGATGGCCTGGCACGTCAGACCCACAGAAGTATAGAGCTCTAGTAGACACCGGTGCACAGTGTACTCTAATGCCATCAAGCCATATAGGGGCAGAATCCATTTGTATTTCTGGAGTGACAGGGGGATCTCAAAAGCTGACTGTATTGGAGGCCGAAGTGAGCCTAACTGGGAACGAGCAGCAAAAGCACCGCATAGTGACTGGGCCAGATGCTCTGTGCATCCTGGGCATAGACTACCTCAGGAGAGGGTATTTCAAGGACCCAAAAGGGTACCGGTGGGCTTTTGGTATAGCTGCCTTGGAGGCAGAAGAAATTAAGCAGCTGTCTACCTTGCCTGGTCTCTCAAAGGACCCTTTGGTTGTGGGGTTGCTGAGTGTTGAAGAACAACAAGTGCCGATTGCCACCACAACAGTGCACAGGCAGCAATATCGCACCAATCGAGACTCCCTGATTCCCATCCATAAGCTGATTCATCGACTGGAGAGCCAAGGAGTGATCAGCAAGACTCGCTCACCCTTTAACAGTCCCATATGGCCAGTGAGAAAGTCTGATGGAGAGTGGAGACTGACAGTAGACTATCGTGGCCTGAATGAAGTTACGCCACTGCTGAGTGCTGCCGTGCCGGATATGTTAGAACTTCAATACGAACTGGAGTCAAAGGCAGCCAAGTGGTATGCCACAATTGATATTGCAAATGCTTTCTTTTCAATCCCTTTGGCAGCAGAGTGCAGGCCACAGTTTGCTTTTACTTGGAGGGGCATCCAGTACACCTGGAATTGACTGCCCCAGGGGTGGAAACACAGCCCTACCATTTGCCATGGACTGATCCAGACAGCACTGGAACAGGGTAAGGCTCCAGAACATCTGCAATACATTGATGACATCATTGTGTGGGGCAATACAGCAGCAGAAGTTTTTGAGAAAGGGAAGAAAATAGTCCAAATCCTTCTGAAAGCTGGTTTTGCCATAAAACAAAGCAAGGTCAAGGGACCTGCACAAGAGATCCAGTTTTTAGGAATCAAATGGCAAGATGGATGTCGTCAGATTCCAATGGATGTGATCAACAAAATAACAGCCATGTCTCCACCAACTAGCAAAAAGGAAACACAAGCTTTCTTGGGCGTTGTGGGTTTTTGGAGAATGCATATTCCAAATTGCAGCCAGATTGTAAGCCCTCTCTACCAAGTGACCCGGAAGAAGAATGATTTCAAATGGGGCCCTGAACAATGCCAAGCCTTTGAACAAATTAAACGGGAGATAGTGCATGCAGTAGCCCTTGGGCCGGTCCGGGCAGGGCAAGATGTAAAGAATGTGCTCTACACCGCAGCCGGAGAGAACGGCCCTACCTGGAGCCTTTGGCAGAAAGCACCAGGAGAGACTCAAGGCCGACCCCTAGGCTTTTGGAGTCGGGGATACAGAGGATCTGAAGCCAACTATACGCCAACTGAAAAAGAGACATTGGCAGCATATGAAGGGGTTCGAGCTGCTTCAGAAGTGATTGGTACTGAAGCACAGCTCCTCCTGGCACCCCGACTGCCGGTGCTGGGCTGGATGTTCAAAGGGAAGGTCCCCTCTACACATCATGCAACTGACGCTACGTGGAGTAAGTGGGTCGCACTGATTACACAATGGGCTCTAATAGGAAACCTCAGTCGCCCAGGAATCTTGGAAGTGATCACGGACTGGCCAGAAGGCAAAGATTTTGGAGAATCACCAGAGGAGGAGGTGGTGTGTGCTGAAGAGGCCCCGCTGTACAATAAATTGCCAGAAAATCAGAAGCAATATGCTCTGTTCACTGATGGATCCTGTCGTCTTGTGGGAAAGCATCGAAGGTGGAAGGCTGCTGTATGGAGTCCTACAAGACAAGTTGCAGAGACTGCTGAAGGAGAAGGTGAATCAAGTCAATTTGCAGAGGTGAAAGCCATGCAGCTGGCTTTAGATATTGCTGAAAGAGAAAAATGGCCAGTGCTCTATCTCTATACTGACTCATGGATGGTGGCAAATGCCCTGTGGGGGTGGTTACAGCAATGGAAACAGAGCAACTGGCAGCGTAGAGGCAAACCCATTTGGGCAGCCGCATTGTGGCAAGATATTGCTTCCTGGGTGGAGAACCTAGTTGTAAAGGTACGTCATGTAGATACTCATGTACCCAAGAGTCGGGCCTCTGAAGAACATCAAAACAACCAGCAGGCAGACCAGGCTGCTAAGATTGAAGTGGCTCAGGTAGATCTGGACTGGCAACATAAGGGTGAATTGTTTCTAGCTCGGTGGGCCCATGACACCTCAGGCCATCAAGGAAGAGATGCAACATACAGATGGGCTCGTGATCGAGGGGTGGACTTAACTATGGACGCTATTGCACAGGTTATCCATGAATGTGAAACATGTGCTGCGATCAAACAAGCCAAGCGGTTAAAGCCTCTCTGGTATGGAGGACGGTGGCTGAAATACAAATATGGAGAGGCTTGGCAGATCGATTATATCACACTCCCACAAACCCGCCATGGCAAGTGCTATGTGCTCACCATGGTGGAAGCGACCACTGGATGGTTGGAAACATATCCCGTCCCCCATCCCACTGCCCGGAACACTATCCTAGGCCTAGAAAAACAAGTCCTGTGGCGACATGGCACTCCAGAAAGAATTGAGTCAGACAACGGAACTCATTTCCAAAACAGCCTCATAGACAAATGGGCCAAAGAGCATGGCATTGAGTGGGTTTATCACATCCCCTAGCATGCACCAGCCTCTGGGAAAATTGAACGATACAATGGACTGTTAAAGACTACACTGAAAGCAATGGGTGGAGGAACATTCAAACATTGGGATACACATTTAGCAAAAGCCACCTGGTTAGTCAACACTAGAGGATCTGCCAACCGAGCTGGCCCTGCCCAATCAAACCTCTTATGTACTGTAGAAGGGGATAAAGTCCCTGTAGTGCATGTAAAAAATATGCTGGGGAAGACAGTCTGGGTTACTCCTGCCTCAGGTAAAGGCAAACCCATCCGTGGGATTGCTTTTGCTCAAGGACCTGGCTCTACTTGGTGGGTGATGCGGAAGGACGGGGAAGTCCAATGTGTACCTCAAAAGGATTTGATTTTGGGTGAAAATAGTCAATGAACTGAATTGTATAATGTTAATTGCTGTGTAATATAGTATGTCATCATTTTTACTATTGCTGTATGTCCTATCAATGGTATAGCAGTAAGAATCACCCAGATTAATGAAGAATGAATTTTGAAGAAACTGAGGAAGTGCAGCGGATGGAACCAGAACTGACTTCAGCATGCGACAACCCAACACCAGACCCCATCTCTCCTGCCCTGAAAGACTGTTAGGACAGATGGAGCCCAAAACCATGGACTATATGAACCCAATGGACATTTCAGAGGGATGGTCCATAGACTAAGGGAATGATATCTGTGTATGTACCAAAAAGATGAGAAAATGGTGGTGATTAATTGGAATGTATTGTAAGGGTAGGACCTAAGCATGACGTAAATGGTATAGAATAAGGGGTGGAATGTCCTGGTTTCAGCTGGGATAGAGTTAATTTTCTTCACAGAAGCTAGCATAGTGCTGTGCTTTGGATTCAGTGCTAGAAGAATGTTGATAACACGCTGATGTTTTTAGTTGTTGCCAAGTAGTGCTCAGACTGCTCAAGGACTTTTTGAGCTTCTCCTGCTCGGCCAGGTGCATAACAAGCTGGGAGTACAGCACAGCTAGGACCCAAACTGTCCAAAGAGCTATTCCATACCATATAACGTCATGCTCGGGGAGGGGTTAGTCGATCGGTCGGTCGGGTTGATCGGTCGGTTGCGGGCAGAGTGGTCGCAGCTCGGGCTGTGTGATCGCGGCTCGGGGGGAGTGATCGCGGCTCGGGACGGGCTGGGCATCAGTCAGCGGGTGGTGAGCAATTGCATTGTGCATCACTTGTTTTATATATTCTGTATATTTTCTTACCATTATTATTATTATTATTATCATTATTGTTATTCTTCTCTCTTATTAAACTGTCTCTATCTCAGCCCACGGGTCTTACTTTTTTTTCTTTTTCTCTGATTCTCTCCCCCATCCCACTGAGGGAGGGGGGGAGTGAGCGAGCGGCTGCGTGGTGCTTAGTTGCCAGCCGGGTTAAACCACGACAACATGATGCAAAACAACTTGGTGAACCTGTGGTGTTTCAGACCACTTGACCAGAGATATATCTTGTGGTATACTTGTAGACCTAAGACATAATTATTATGTTCATTTTATGCTTATTGTTTTCAGATGAAAGTATCTGTGAAGCTCTGAAGAACTATCTGAAGTATCTGAAGAAGCTGTGAAGCTGGCATCACACCCTACCACCAGGGCATTTCAAAGTCTGTATGTTGCATACCTTGTGATTGCAGAGAGAGGACTGAAAGACCTTTTAGGTAGTGTTGAAAAAATGTAAAGTGAAGATAGCCAAATCTGAAGCAATATTTTTCATACTTTCCTTTGAAAGCAACCTTTGCAGTGAACTATTACTAAATCTCCACCCAATTTTTCTTCTGGGAGCAACTAGTTGCTTCATTTGAGAATGGAGTGAAAGAATGAATTAATGTCTGAATAGCATGGGTAATTGATTAATAGTTATTTAATTAAGTGACTCAACATTGTGCAAATTAACTGGGAAGCTAAATCATTTGACCATGCACATTTCCAAATGAGTCAAGAAATTCCTTGAGGATCACTGATGCTTCAGTACTGTCACTCAGTTGAGCTCCAACTGGATTATTAAAAGCAACTTCTTTCATTCCTCTCAGTGTTTATGAAATCAGGTGCATCAAATTCCCAAACTTATGGTCCATGTAAACAAGAAACTTAGAAAGCACTCTGAGACACACCATTCCTCCCCTGAGCCTCCTCCTCAGCACCTGCAGGCCTATTCTTGGATGTAGCATAACTGGGATTTGTAGCTCCAGAATTCTGCAGGGTAAAGGGATTTAATAAATGTTAAATTTTGAGTTTGGGTGTCTTTTTGTTTAAATTGGGAGAGTATTTTAATTGAAATACTAACAACCCTTTAGGCCTTTAGACACTCTTCCAGTGGGAAATGGCTGTCATATATTCCACACTGTTATCCCAGATGGTAGTATGCTACCCATGTTCAAATATTTTTCTTTTGGGATCTATGTAATACTTGACTAATATGTATAATTAGATACATGTACACATATGTATAGTGCCTGCACAACCAGCTATTATCAGCAATTATGCTGAAAAGAATGACAAAGTTTATGTAGAATCTTTATAGTCAAAAAGCTGTTGGCAGAGCCAGCTCCAGGCTTTCCTGTGATGTAGGCCATAGTGGCAGAACAGATGGTGGATGAGGAAGGCTGGAAGGAGTTTACTGGGTCTGAGGTGATGATGCTGAGGTGGAGAGAAAAGCTAAGAAGGAAAAGAAGGAATCTTTATTACAAGAGGAGAATTCACCTGCCATTCAATGAGAGGAGGTGATTGGTGTGGAAGGGAAGGTTTACAACAAGCAAAGGGAAGCTTCAGAGGCATTTGAGTGAATGGAAAGCATATTCCTCTTTTTCTGTCCTTTTGCCCAACTCTGGTTGCCAGCCCTTTTGCATAACCTGTGTGTGCATAGACTGTTTAAAAAATGCAAACATGCTTACAAAAGTATTGCAAACTACTCTCCCAGTATAAAACATTGTATAGATAAAGGTCACAGTTTGTTTCAGGCTAAATCTGAAATAAAAATGGCTACCTGGAAGATTCATCAGGAAAGTATAAGTCTGATCAAACAATCTTTCTTGGAAATAGTACACTTTATGTTCAAAATGTGCACATACCTGGAATCATATTACCTGAACTGATCTCTATTATTGTATTAATACAAAGGGAAATAGTCTTCCAAGCAGTTAAGCCCTAAAATGTGCAGTATATAAAGGTGCAATTGAATATTAACACCTTGGATTGTACTCGGAAGTGTATATGGAGATAGTGCAATCTTGGAAGCCCTGAGTAATCTGCTGGTTTTGACTACAGCTTCTAAGCAAGACAACAGCTGCTTTACCACATGTAGCTTCCCCATCTTTTTCAAAGTAGCAAAGGTTGTGTAGTCATACAGTGTGAAAGCCAGAAAAATATCAATGGTTGTGTACAACTTTATATAATGAGTAGTTATTAGAAGCTGTGTCAAATCCACATAAATCCAAATCTAAATAAAATCATCATGCAGCCAGTAGAACCTTCATGCTGAAAATTTCTCTCACAAAAGACAAATTTCTCTGACCAACAGTGTCAGTGAGGGAAAGTATGACCAAGACACAAACATTTTTTTTTCCCCAGCAAACTAATATCATTATAACTGTGTGTCACAAGGAGTTGAGGCTAAACTAGCAAAAGTGTTCTATCTTATGCTCTTTCCTTCGGACTCAGAAGATGCCAAACTAGTAGGATTTTAAAAAGGTAAAAGGTAAAACCCTATCTAGTATAGCTTGCAGTTTGAGAATCTTACAAGGAAAAAAGAAATAGATATTAATACTGCTCAGACAGGTTGCAGCAGTGTAGCCTGAAGACACTCTATCTTGGCAAGTAAGCTAACTACTATGTAATGAGGGGGCATAAGCTAAAGTAGAGCTGCTTGCCTTCAGGAAAAGGTTGTAGGTTTTTACAGAACAGCATCACATCGCAGAATAGTAAAAACATCTCTGGCTTGAAAATGTAAGTGAAGCTTTTCTCTAAGTCTTGATGTTTCTCCACTGACTAATTCCAGGTAACAGTATGTCAATAGGAAGCAACGTTCAGATTACCAGTTTCTCTGTGTCCTGTTTTGAAACTTGGTGCTTTGTCTGGCACAGTATATATTCCTAACACCTATCTCAGGGTTTTGAACTTCATTTGATATGCTTAAAGAATATGTTTCACAGTATATGTCTTTTAGCTCCCTGAGTTCTTTGCCCTTAAAGTCAGATAAACAATTAAACAATAACATATTTTGGGTACTGTAAATTCCATGAAACATAGTAATAATCCACGTATCATGCCAAAAAAGGGAAAAATGGAGCCAATTAAAAAAACTGCATGGGAAGAGGAAAGTTAAGGTAGAAAAAGAATGCTGAAAGCTCTGCTTCTGACATGTGCCTCTGCAGAAATCAAGGTTGCCATCATATAGCCAGTGTAAATACCTGCATTACATTAGTATACTAGTATAAAAGAAAATGTCTTACTCTAAACAGTGGCTAAATACAACAGTTATGACACATGTAATTTCACTTTGGCCAAGAAAATTATCACTCTGTTGTCTTACTGTGCAAACCAACTCGATGGCCTATAAAGGGGTCTTATAAGAAAGATGGAGAGACACTTTTTACCAAGGATTGGATATAAAGAATAATTTTTTTATGGTGATGATGGTGAGGCAGTGAAACAGATTGCCAGGAGAAGTTGTGGATGCCCCATCATTGTAAGTGTTCAAGATCAGGTTGGATGGCAACCTGATCTAGATGTCCCTGCCCATGGCAGAGGGCATTGAACTACATGATCTTTAAATGTCTCTTCCAGCCCAAAAGATTTTGTGATTCTGTAATTCTATGAATCTATGCCAATTTCAAAGGGTCTTAGCTCATTTTAGGTCAGGCAGTGCTCTGACATTATACATATAACACATACTGGTCCTCCAAAATACTTAAGGTGACCCTAGGAAAATGATAGAGATTTTGCTCTGAATACTAAAGGGCCACAGATTTATGTGGCTCCATAGAATCTGTGGCAAGAGATCTAATGGCCACAGATTGTACGTGAGTAGGTTTCGATAACAGAGACAACGAAGACTGTTTCTTACACCTATGTATGAATGCCTTGCTTTGCCTTGCTTTGGCTTGAATCTCCTTTCCTTGCCTCATCTCTTAAAGAATACAAAGAATGAGAGAGGAAGAAGAATGTTTTCAGAACATACGTAAATACAAGGTTCAGGAAACACTATTGGCCCAAAATTTCTAATCGGAAATAGTTGTCAAGGAATGAGCATGGCATATGGAAAGAATCCAGTTACTTTTTTTATATTTTTCTTTTAAAACTGCTAGAAACCCTAATATTTTATAATCCTGTGTCCTTTTTAAGTACAGGATTCTGCAAGAATTCCTAATCATACTATTAATTTCTATATTATTATGCCTTCTTAGATAACACAATACTGCTGTTTGGGATGGCCAAAACCTTATACATTTAATAGAAAACAAATTGCAAAAGTATAAAGGCATCATAAAGCTACTCTGTGTACAGGGAAGGAAGAATTTAGCCTTTTGTCTTTTTCTGTTGTTATACTAACAGTAACTCAGAGATTTAAAGGGCTCAGCTAAAAGTAGTTATGAAAGTAATATATCTGAAACAGTTTGGAAAAAAATATAGCAGACAGTTGCATATGTAAAACTGGGTCATTACCAAAGGGACTGTTAAATTTGCAAACTTGAGTACATATAGAGAGGAGAGAAATACTGAATCAGGGGAATTAAATTTCATTAACTACTGCTGCTTAAATGCTTTTAATTTTTTTTTTTTTTTTTTAAACCCAACAACTTAAACTATGGAATATCTTCACCATGTTCTTTTTATTATCACTAAGCTTGAAATAAAAATTGCTGCCACTAGAGATCATTGTTGCTCTTTGCAGAAGAGGCCAGTGTTAGGTGTTTATTTTAGTGTGTATCAGTAGGTGCAGTCCTGTTCTTCATAGAATGCACTTCATAATATCAAAACAGAAACACAAGGAGAAATTACTTCCAGCTATAGAATTTCTTCCGTAAAATTTAATGGCAGAATAATAGCAAATGGAGATGTTTCTGTGACAACACCAACATATCACCTATGACCGAAAAAACTATAGGCCAGACTGTGACAATCTCAGACTTAGTTTTTACAATAAATATCAGCTACTTCCTTTCAATCGCATAATTTTTAATGTAATTTACTCCTTTCAAAAAGCTCCCTCAGCACTCACAAAATTTGAGAGCATTTCTCAAGCTTGATATAAAGTATTTTTGTAAACATATCTTTCTCATGCTACAGTCTCTTTATTATAAAGCCTGTGTCTCCTTCAAAACTTTTTATGCAGTATCAGTTGTGCTGTAGATTTTTGTTCTGAATATCTCTGTAATTTCACTCTTGAATCTTCATACAGACAGCAGAATTAATGCAAAACCTCCCATGGAAATTTTATTGGTCTCAAAGTATTTTGGATACAGTGCTCTACACTGCAGTAATATCAAGAGTATAGTGAAAATATATCATATGGGAATAAAAAAGAAAATACTTCCTTCTTTTTTCCCCCATTTCTTCTCAAGTGAAAAAAAAAAAAAAAATCACATAAACAGTGTCTGCAATTGAAATACTGAAATTAAATCCTCAATCCTCTAACCAATGTTGCCTTTGAGTTTAGCAAAGCAAGGACTGAATGACATTCATATTTCTACAGATTGGTACTCAATGATCCTGGAGTCCAATGCTGGATCAAGCTTGTTTTCTTCTGTACCTTGGCTGGTTAAAACATAGCCACCAATAAGCATCTTCAAGTAATTGTCCTCAAAGTTTAACATTAGTTGGACAATGTAAAATATAACAAACTGACTCTTCCCCTTCCTAAAAAAAAGAATGACAAAGTAATCTTTCTAAGAGCTAGAACTATTTTGTGTAATAAATAATTATCCCTCCATCAAAACAGGGGACTGAAGATAAATCTCAGGAAATGTTATCTGCAAAATAGAAAAGGGGAAATTCCAAATGATAACTGATCAAAGGGGTAACTATGCATATCAACCAAATCAGCTAAATCCTATAGTACATTGAAATAATCCCAAGTGTACAATTGGCAACATTAACTATACTGACTTCTGAAGTATGAAGGATTTTTAATTTAGGGCTCCCTATGGTGATATGTTTATTTTAATGATTGTTGATTGTTTCAGTGATGTATTTCCACACATATCCCTAATATTTTGTGGTTTTTTGGTCCTCTTGGGATATATTTCCAATTGTTGTGACATGACACATCCTGTGTAATTGTACCATGCTTTATTTTTGATGTGCCCAAGCTTTTCCTAACTGTTTTTAAAACTACTTACTGGTTTTCAAAATAAAGAATGCAATCTGGAATAAATAGAAAATAAGCTCATCAGTTCATAGATCATGTACGAGCTCACTTCACCATGCTTAGGTCTGTTCCAAACTGAATGACTTAGTTTGGCTTGTGTAATACCTGAGTAGGGCAAAAGGCCCTTCTAAGCTTTGTATATTTGATGCCCATGATTGTATACATAAAGCACTGAGGTTCAACCCACAAAACCACACTTTCTTCAGAAACTTAAAAGACCTTCATGACCCTTAGAGAAAATGAGAAGAAATAAGAAACAGAAAGTAGTGTGAAAAAAGAACAGTTTTTGCTTTCCTACCTTGTCATTTATTAGCATGTCCCAGAGCTAAAAATAAATATGCACAAAATGATCCAGTCAACAAAGAAAAAAAAGACAATGAAAAGGAGACTCAGAGCTTGAAAAGAAGATATTAGCGTATTAATATTAAGCTAATATTTGTATTTTCATTACTTCAGTGTGGTTTTAAAAAAACACTGGTTACTGGATGCCAAAATGACAGTTGCTATACATAGTGGACATCTTTGGCATTCTTTGATCCTCTCTTTCATCTCCTCTTGACTTCCTGCATCTTTTACCTGCAGTCAAGATACAACAGCAAGGCCTAGTAGAATTTAAGATCCTTCTTCACCTTCACACTAACCAGAAGTGGTTTAGTTTCTTACAAATCACAATGAAAATTGACTAAAGCCTGAATAATATATTTCATGGTAATAACACTATTCATAATAGATGAATAAAGCCCACATGCTTGCTTTATTACTTTGTCTTTGCATTGCCCATAAAAACAGTTAAAACCTACTTCTTTTTCTAAATTAACATGACTGCACTTCTGGTCTTAACTGAAAACAAAAATATAGTGAAACACTTTTCTGCCATATAAGCCTGCTATATATCTCCCAAATTGTTGAGACACCTATTTTGCGGGACAATAAACACAAAGGAAGTAAAGTACAGTATATCTTTTGATATGGATTCTTGATGTGAGTGATTATAATTTTAACAGATGCTATATTGTTTGATGAAACATTTTAGATTCTGAATGAAGAGTCCTTGAAGACCAAGAATGAAAATAATGTCTTACATGTGCAAAATAAATCTGACTTCTCAAGTACAATAGTCATTTACTGCTATCGAGAGTGCTGTGCAATGCAGTCATCACAGAGTTCATCAACAGACAATAGATGATAATTCTTCTTCCTTGTGAAAGAATTATATCCTCGTATTTTATAGGTGTTGGGCCAAATCCTTCGGTCCTTACTCTAGGATTGATTTCTTAGATCTTTTTCATGTTAGATAGGAGTACTTCAATCCATGCCGAAGAAACACTGTTAACTCCTTCATTAAGATTAATAAAGATACCAGTTCTCAGGCAAAAGAGACAATTGGGGGGTGAGTAATGAATGAGCATTTTGGCTGGTAAGGAACAAAACCTTTAATATACGTTTAAACTATTCACTTCATATAGGAACAGATATAATTTAAGTATATTGTATTTGACCTGACCTTTGAATCATTTCTTGAAGAGTATGTAAGAATCTGTGTTAATAATCTGAAAAGATAATCAGAGTCTGGACATTAATTACTGCATATTTGAAAATATTTTTTGCCTATGAAAATAAAATCAGTTTTGTTGTTTCCATCACAGTGAAAAGTTCAGACCCCCCTTGTACACATTATTCATTCGCACTTAGCAGTTCCTGTGATTTCAAAATGACAACATCAAAATATGTCGTATATGTGTTTATGAAAGTATACAACAATTAGGCCTTATCATTTCTATAGGTCTTTAATAAATGTTAGAGAGAATAAATAGCAAATGGTATCACTTTGGGGAAAAAGAACCCTGAAGGATAAATTTATGGAAATGAAGCAATGTTTTATTTCACTGTTAACATTTCAATATCTAGAAATAATCTGGAAATACTATCTTGCCCTATTTACTCTTTGATGTCATTTGTTTCTACTTTGAGTCTGCACACCCTTTCACATTCTTTGAGTAGAGGATTGAGCAGAAAACAATAGTACAAGACCCATGTTTATAGGAGCCTACTGTGTCAAATCTGCTATTTCTGGTTTTGAACTATTTTTTCTTAAATTTTGCTGCTGAAAATAAAAGTTTTTTCCAAGTAGGAAAAATGTGATCTGAAACAAAAATCACCAAGTGGAAATGTTAAAGTAAGGATAGACAAAATTCACATCTATGAGTAAATTTAACCAAGAAACTAATATTCTAGCTGTCTTTACAAATGAGCCTTTCTTCAGCAAAATGCATATTAAAATCTGTATATGAAATACCTCTTGTGTTAAATTACAATGACTGGTAGAAGGCAAGAGGAAGGTCACTGTAACTGATAAACATAGTTATGCAAATGTGTTATTGTGAGAAGGCACTGAACAGGGTTAAAAATTGTGCTAAGCAGGAGGTCAATCAGAAATTTCATGGGTCTTTCTGGCCTTGAAATCTATAAAACTGAGGAGATGAGCAAAGAAGAAAATGAAGATGAAAGTATCTTTTTTATTTTTTAATTTTGGGTCTATTTGATGAATAAAAATAGCAGGAAAAAGAAGTCACTAACAATTATATTTTCATGAGAAAGAAGACCCCCTAATTTATTAAAATATTTGTGAATTCTCCATACTTTCAAGTCTCTCTATACCCATCAAACACAGACACCTAGTAACCTAAGATTTTCAGCTCTAGATTACTCAGAAGCTCCCTGATCCAGCATCAGTGACTAGACTGATCTAATTTGTAGTGCTCATTTTAAGCATTATGCTTATACTTAAGGGGCTTGTTCTTTAGTCTGTGACATTATTTTCAATGACAACAGAGAGAAGAACAAGCCATAGCTGGCATCTATTGAGTTAGTAGGGACCTCACTAGGGATTTTGTGTACTTGTACCTTTTGCTCCTGGGCAGTAGACGGTCTGTCATGCTGATGGGGGCCAGACAGAGTAAATGATGACCATAATGGATATGTATACTGGGGTTTATTTAAAAACCAGCAAGTTTAGAGCTTTCACCCTGCTCATTTATTGCACATGCTTGCTCAGTTTCCCTGGTGTCAGGTCCCTCACCCCATAGCAGGGTTCTTGCTGGTCTGGAAGATCAGGGAAAAAGTTGTGTCTCTTCACACTGTGCTGCTTCTGGCAGTTACCAGCCTTGAGGGTCACCAAGCAAGGTCCCTGGGCATTCCCAGGCTTCCTTCTCCATGTATCTGTCTGATATCTGGGATCTTCACCGGCTTCTCAGATCTTTCCTCCATTAGGCCTTTTCACCTTCTTTCCAGGACATGTCCCATTCCCTGAAGCCACTTCTTCTTTTTGATAGCTGCTTTTTTCTTTGCCTCCTTTTCTTTCCAGAATCTCCAGTCCCTGTTTTTCCTGAGCTAAATAATATATATGCAGAAACACAATGTCTACTGTCCTAGCTGGTGGTTCTGTCTCATTTCTCTTTATTAAATGGAGGATTCAGGAAGTGTCACTTTTGCTTAATCCTAGTGATATCAACATTTACAACTAGCCTGTACCAGTTGCAATGAGCATGTAGCAGACTTCCACTTGAGAATTCAGAAGTCCAGTTTTGGAGAGTCTCCCTCCACCTCCCCCACAACACACAAAAAAAATTACCTGTTGTCTGTCACTATTCACAGTGTAAGCTTTGCTTTTTTTTTTTTTAATAGGAAAAAGTTTGCCCCGTATTGTATTGCAGCTATTGTACTACAATGTGCTGCAGCCTGAATGAGTATCAGGAGCTTGTTTCTGCCACTGGGACAAGTAAGACCCCGTAGATGGAACAGGTGAGGAAGAGTAATTTTGATCTCAAGTCTCTGTGGATGGTGGATCACCATGTTTGAGTAAATGGCAATATACTGAGTTTCCCTCATTTTTACACCTTTTTTTAATGCTTCATTGTGCTGTACAATTTCTTAGCAGAGGTTCCTTTCACAGTACCCACAAAGGTTCAGCAGAGTGAGGCAAAGGTTGATATTCCTTCTGACACACATCTGTGCAGTGTCTGCTGTGGGATTTACAGCTCCAGGAGGCCTGTGCACTAATCCTTCACCCTGGCAGAATTTCATCTGTACTGTGTGTTACAAACAAGAGAAGAAAACCAGTGTTCTGAATTTTCCTTCCAGGCTGATATAGCAAAGAATGATGAGCATGAAGGACATACAGAAGGGTATTTCACCAGTTTGGAGTGAGATGTAAGAAAACCCTATCACTAAGTGCTGCATTGAACACAAGAGGCACTACAAACAATAGATCAAACACAGAACACAATTGACATAGGCAATTAAATGAAGGAACTCTTTTCACTTTGGGAGAGGGAATAAATGGGCTATAATGACTATAATATGTACATCTTACACAGAAGAGTTTTTGAGTACAAGTAAACAATGAGAACAGTTTTGCCCAATTTTTCATTTTTTTTTTATAGTCTTTCCACGTGGCTTTCTCCGAGACATTTTATAGAATAAATGGTGCTGATACATACAACTGGAGAAATGTCTGTGAAACTACATAATAAAGGCATGCCACTGTCAATGCTATATAAAAGGTACACCATGCAGCAATACTTTATCTTGTCTATAGGTGGCAGCAGAAGACTAAGTCTCATGAACAAATACTCTAACAGGAACAGTGTTTAAAGAAAGTTATTTGTACACTAAAGATGAATATTCTCTTAATAGTACATGAACTTTATTTAACAGGAACGATAGAGTCAATAGAATGTGAACAATGACTCCCTCTCTCCAAAAAAAAGCCATTGCAGCCAGAACTAGTCCTTTTCTTCAATGAAGTGAAAAGTTCGTTCAATTTGCTCAGCGTGGGAGTCTTTGTCATTTTAACTGGATGACACAATAGATATTGATAAAAATAAAAGTCTTTTAACATAATAGCAATGCAAGACAATACCAACAAAGTGTCTTGTCTGTTGGCAATGGCCATTAAAAATGTATTAAAACATTCATTCAGCTCTTTTATTTCCTAAAAATAAAAAAGGTTGGTAAGTGCTTGCATGCAAAAACCTTCTCATAAGGAAAGAAAGAAAGAGAGGCAGGGAGCTCAGGAAGGAGGCGACCAGATCTAGGCATGAAAAACAAAAGCAAAGTAAAGGAAAAGGGCCCATGAGACAAGAAAAAGAAAGGCAGCTCAATGACTACATTAAGCCAGAGAGAAACATAATAACTCTAAACAATACAATAGGCTTCATATATGTCTGAGCAAAATATCATTTAAAGTTTGTGTGTCTGTAAAAGTCCCCCCCATTTTTTTACTCCACTTTAAATGTTTGTTACCTTCCAGAATTAAGAGGTGTTGTTCACTAGAAGCAATTACCAGTATTTCAGGTAAAAGATGCATTTGTGCAAAACTGTGAGCCTTTTAACTGCATAATAGTAAACAATGGTGAAAAAAATCCTCCATGAAATCTTTGCCTTGCTTTCACTTACTGACCCTTCTAAACTGTTTTGTACATAAGTGAAGTATACATGGCAGATTGTCCAGTAAACAAAAAGGATAGCTTTCATTGTGGGAGAATGGTGGGAAGAGAAGATGAAAGGATCCAGTGCAATCCATGGTGAGATTTTCTGGTGAAACAGCTAGTGAGGAAGGAACTGTTGTTTTACAGCACCTCACAAGGTTCAAAGCATACATATTAAAACAACTTGCAGATGTAGGTTGTGCAAAATATTAGGGACAGTACTTGCTAAACTCAGTTTGCTCAGCTATTTCTTCTCTTTCAAAAATTCATAAGTCCTGTAAATCCTCAGAGCCCACTGTCTAATTATACTGGGCATCTTGTATACCCTCTCATTAAAAACTAACCTCCTATTTTAATGACTTGGTTGAAACCCTTTGAAGATCAGACTGTTAGTGACTGCATGTTGTACTCTGAATACCCCTTCATACTGCCCTCCTCCCTTTATTCCTTCCTAAGCTTTGGTCATTGCTTTTTTTTTTCTTTAAACAAATTTTAGATGCCTTACCTGACTCCAAGTGAAAAATACTAAGATTCTTCATTTGAAGGCCACTTCTGCACTCTGACAGAATGGGTAGGTCCGAGTTAAATGTTTAGGTTGCTTTTAGCTAATGGGAAAGAGTCTCTTATCTGTTTAGCTGAGGCAGTTGCTGAACAGATGTATCTCTGACGCAGTGCAGTATTTACAGTACCATATTTTTAACAAATTGGGCTATATTCATTCCTCAGATAATTCCAACTGACTTCATTCAAATTACACAAATGATTAATTTGTGCTCTGAGTTTCAGATGATAAACCTCCAAGTTTCATATTTAGAGGGTGTATTTTCTTTATCATAATTTTCTGTCTAGAATCACTATGGTTTGGACAATCATTTTAACTCACCATTTGAGTCTTTGGGTTATGTCACACATCCAAATATCTTGGACAGTCTCAGCCTTATTAAGGGGTTTAGAAATGAGGAAATATATATATATATATATTTAATTTGCTTCTTTAAAAACTTTACTTTTTCAGACCCTTTACAAGCACCTTTAATGCCCTTTGTATTTTCCACAAGCATTTTAGCCATAACTGTTACTTCAATTACAAGCGTTCTCTTTCTGTACTTTGGGGTTTTTTTAATATGAAGAGAATGAAGACTACATTCTTCATTCCACATGGACACTTCTGGGGTCTCTCCCAAACAAGGAAGTAGAATTCTAGCACTGAAATAAAGAATAAAATGCTGTTTCTGTTGGAGGTAAACTTATTGCTCTTTATCTGCTTTTTGTCATCATAAATCAATATATAGGCTTTACATGGAGTTTCTCTTACAAAACCAAATATATTGACAATAGCATTTTAATAAGTCAGGACATGTCATTAATATGCAGGTTATTTAATTTGAAAAGTGTATACAGGTAATAATTTCTGCATTATTTATAGTAGATAAATATAGTAGATCTCATATACCTTACTGTAGCAAAATTCAGATAGGGCTATACTGTGATAGTTTGACTTGTAACAAATGGTACTTTGCTCCATAACCTTTCTCATTTATTCCAGTCAAAGTGATATGTTGTATATCCAAAGAAAAACATACATGAATCTTGCTTATTTCCACATTGAAAAGATGAAAATATAACTTGTTAAGAAAAACCCAAAGTTTAAAATTCATTACAAATTGTCCAGGAAATTATATTTTGTTTATTTTGACAGGTGCAGAGAAAGATTCATAAAATATTTCATCTCCATATTGAACATAATGGGAAATAGGGACATTATTTTGATACATGGTTTTACTAACAAGTTTCAAGATGAAATATGGCCTATCATAGAAAATACACCTATTCACAAGCAAAAAAATAATAATAACACAAAAATTGCTAGCTTTAATAAAAGCTGGGACTTACTGATTAAATAACGTTTTATATTCAAGAGATTCTCTAACATAAAGACCTTTATTGAAAAGGTCTGATGGGCTGAGAGAGAAGTTTTATTTATTTTATAGGTGCTTTTCTTAAGTACAATTCCCTCATGCCTAGAATAAACCTGGAGTTAGGAAAGCGTGAGTGGAGCTCTTATTGAAACAACTCCACATCAAAACACAAATAACTTTCTCTTAGCCATGTCACTACGTTAAAGAATAGGTAGGCAGAATCCAAGCAATTATCAGGGAAACATTGGAACATTCTTCAAAACAACCCTGACCTTAATAACTTGTTTAAAGATCTTCTCCTGATGGCTTATGGAAGAAGCCCAACTTAAAAGATAAAAGTGTACTCTTAAAGTGCATTGTTCATCGATGTAGACCCTCAGTGGCACTAGCTACCCAATGGCAATTACTTTTGTGATGACTGTGACCATGTAATTCAACCCCCAAATATAAGTGTTTTATTTTATCACCCTATTAGAGGAAAAAAAAATATCCTCTCCTATTTAATGAATAATAACATGCACTACAAAGAATGTTTCAGTAGTGAATCCAACCAAATGTCCTTGCACTCCAGTTAGTGTGTGGATCAGACCACAAAAATTATGACGGAACAAATGTGTAAAGAATCTGCTTTTCATTAGTGGAAATGATGAAGCCTCTTGGGAAGCTGAATACTCTAACACTGGGAGAGATTCTAATCTGAGGTACTCAGCATACAAAGCTTCTTAGTTCAACAGCAAATGTGTTTATGAGCTTCTGAAGCCACCTATTCAACACCTCTCAGGTGCAAGGACTCATCCTTCTAAAATGATGAAGTTTGTAAAGGAACAAAGAAGATCTTTAATCACAGTTTCTTTCCACTTTCCACAGGACAGGCAGAAGCAAAACCACAACCA
Source organism: Gorsachius magnificus (assembly GCA_034008185.1). Taxonomy (NCBI): domain Eukaryota; kingdom Metazoa; phylum Chordata; class Aves; order Pelecaniformes; family Ardeidae; genus Gorsachius; species Gorsachius magnificus. Next base: position 44,388,769 of record CM067081.1, read on the forward strand.
ACAACAAAAGTTAAGTTTACGTATAAATACAGATAATTTATGTTATTTAAATATTACCAATAAAGTTCAAATTCTTTCTTACTTCTTCATATTTCAGTACTGCAGTACAGTGAGAGAGTGCCAAAAATTTTACATCTGTGAAATTCAGCTGTCGAAATATACAGCCAAGGCAGAAATACTTAAAATAATGGCAGATCATTCTTTTAGCACAATACCTTGTAGTGATACTTTGCCAGAAGATTTAGAGACACTTCTTGCATTATCAGAGCGCAGTTACTCTTTCTTCCATTATTTTCTATTTTTCTTCTTTTTTCCTCTACTATGGAGAGAAGTATTCTGCTTTCCTACCTCCCAGAGGAAGGAGAAGTTTCAGTCTTTGTATATAGATGTCTCATTCTCCCAGAGTAGGAGGAATTTTTGCTTTCTTCTGTACTGCTCTAAGGTCCTAGTATTTTTGTCACTCACTTGATGGTTGTATTGACTATCCTGCACCTAAATTTTAATGTAGAGTACTGTTATAGATGGGAACATTCATGTGAGAGGTATTAAACTGTTGTCTTCTCAGCAACAAAGACATACTGTTTAGTTTTGAATGTTTTTCTTTAAAACTCCTGCTATCTCTATAGCCACAAACATTTAGTTATAGATTAGATTTACATATTAAATAACAGCACTTTAGATAAATAGTGACCATTGTGGTTACCTCACAATGTATAGACAGAAAAATATCAAATCTGTGAAAATATTTTTTTTTCATATTGCCTATAGAAATAGCCACTTAAAGTGGAAAGCAGATTGTTGCAACGCTTCATTATTCAGACTGCTAAAATTTGACCTGTACTTCTAAACAGAATTTACCTTGCTTGAGTTTTTAACCTCTGAGTTTTGTGTAGTTGGTAAGTTAGTAAATTGTTCATTATTAGACATTTCTTCTCAGATAGGTGCCTACAAACTATATACATTTATTTTTTATGTATATGCTTAATAAATCCAGCTTCTTAGTAAAGAAGTTTTCCAGTTCTTTACTCACAGAGCCACACAACGGCTGAGGTCAGAAGGCACCTCCTGAGGTCATCTAGTCCAAGCCCCCTGCTCAAGCAGATCAGCTAGAGCCAGTTGTCCACAACCATATTCAGTTGGGTTTTGATCACTTCCACATATGGAGACTTCATAACCTCTCCAGAGAACCTGTTGCAAAGTTTAACCACCCTCAGAGAAAAAAAAAAAAAAAGGTTTTATGTGTTCAGGTATTTTTTTTGTGTGTTTTAATATGTGTCTCTCGTCCTCTCATTGGACACTACTGAGATGATCCTGCTTTTCTCTTCATTCCCTCCCGTCAGCCTTAATAGACATTGAAAAGATCCCCCTGAGCCTTCTCTTTTCCAGGCTGAAGAGTCCCAGTTGTCTTAGCCTTTCCTCATGAGAAAGATGCTCCAGTACCATCATCATGTTCATGACCCATTGTTGGACTCTCTCTAGTATATGTTGGTCTCTTCTCTACTGAGGACCCCAGTACTTCAGGTGCAGCCCCACCAGTGTAGAGGAGAGGGGAAGGATCACCTCTTGATGTGCTGGCAATGTTCTCGTTAATGCAGCTCAGGACACTGTTGATCTTTTTCACTGTGAGGTTGCATTGCTGGCTCATGATCAGCTTGTCAACCAGGACCCTGAGGTCTTTCTCTGTAGAGCTGCTTATTAGCTGGTTGGTTCCCCGCATATATTGGTGCATGGGAGTATTCCTCCCTAGATGCAGGACTTTGCATTTCCCTTTGTTGAACTATGTCATATTCCTGTTGGCCCAGTTCTCCAACCTGTTAAGGTCCCTCTGAATGGAAGCACAACCACCTGGTCTTTCAAACACTCCTTCCAGTTTTGTATCATCTGCAAATTTGCTACGGGTGCACTCTATCCCAGTGTCCAGGTCATCAATGAAGATGTTGAACAGTATCAGTCCTGGTATTGCCACCTGAGTAACACCACTAGTGACTGGCCTCCAGCTGGACTTTGTGCCACTGATCTCAGCTCTCTGGGTCTGATTGTTCATCCAGTTTTCAGTCACCTCACTGTCCACTTCTCTAACCTTTATTTTCTCAGTCTGTCTATGAAGGTGCTACGCAAGACAGTGTCAAAGGCTTTACTAAAGTTGAGGTAAATAACAGCCATTGCTCTCCCTTTGTCTACCAAGCTAGTCACTTCATTGTAGAAGGCTATCAGATAGTTTGAACATGATTACCCTTACAGAAATCCATGCTGACTACTCCCTTCTTGTCCTTCATGTAACTGAATGTTTTCCAGGAGGATTTTCTCCATCACCTTCCTAGGGACGGAGGTGGGACTGACCCACTTGTAATTGCCCTGAGCTTTCTTTTCATCCTTCTTGAAGACAGAAGTAACATTCACTCTCTTCCAGGCTTCAGGAACGTCTCCCAGTCACTATGACTATTCAAAGATAATTGAGAGGGGCCTCACAATGACATCAGCCTGTTCCCTCATGGGTGCAATTCATCAGGGGCCATGGACTTGTGTGTGTCTAGCTTGTTCAAATGCCCCCCTAGCTAGTTAGGGAGGCTAAGTCTACCCACAGAGGGTAGGTCTGCCTTCTTACTAACTTCTGTTTGGTTCTGAGGGGCCTTGGATATATACATCTTTGGTTTGTTTGGGTTTTTTGTTTTGGCTTGGTTTCTATGTTTGTTTTTCCTGGCCCATGTATGTTGGTGTGCCTTTCTGCACACCCCCAGTGTCTTGCTGTGCCTCTCCGTGTAGCCCACATGCTTTGGCAAGCCTTTCTGCATGGCCAAACTGTCTCAGTGTGCTGCACTCATTTCTTACTTATTTCTGAAAATTCCCAATCTTTGTAACCATCCTTTTCTAAATTTTAGGCAGTAGAAATCTCTTACAGTTTTCTGGTAGTGTGTTCATGAATACAATGTACAGGTGTAAAACTTCTGATATCCTATTTCTATTTAGGATTATGTTTTTTCCCCTGGCTACAGGTTTGCACAGGGACCTCATATAGCTAGCTGCTGTGGTTCTCTATTGTGATTTTGAAATCCTCCCCAGCCTTAGTATATTTCAGAACTGATTGTTGAATGTGACTGCGTTCTTTGCTCCTGTGTTTATGACCTGTGAAACCACACTAAGATCTTTCTGGACCATGGAAAGAGGATCTGTATGTATTGCACTAAGAACAGATTTTTATGGCACTCCAGAAGGAACATCACTTGATAATGATTTCCCATTTACTTTTCTCTTTGTGTGATTGCATGTAATGAGACAATGAGTTTGCATCATGCTTATTCTTGAACAGCTTGACACAGGAAATTCGGTCATATGACTTAATGTACTGTAGCAACAGTTACCTTTATCAACTGAAACTCTATTTTCATAAAAATTACCAAGTTTGAAAACAAAGTCATTGTAGGAAGATGGATCACCTCTTTCTAATCACCTGCCTGAAAATATAAAAAAATGCTTTTGCTCTGAACACTGCTTTTGCAATAATTGCATTGTTATATTTATAATTGGCGATTCTCATAGCATATTTCTTCTGTTTGGAAAGAAATATGTGTTTTTATCTTAGGATGTAGCAGTAAAGATTAATTATTTCTGGTATAATCACTGTCACCTGGAATAAAGGTTTTGTTGGAGAAATTTAGCAACTCTTTCTTACCTGTATTAGGTCTGCAATACTTAAAAGAGAAAAGTGGAGAAAGTAATTCATTTATCCTGTGATACATGGTGACATATATCTCAATATGCAAAGGAGCTTTTACTGCTGAATATACAGATAGATATATGTCATAAAGTTGGATAGAGCCTGGCCTTAGCTTTGATGAAATTTGAGTATAACACTCAGTTTTACAGCAACCAAATTCTTTACTGGGTTTTAATAAGAATTCAAATCTTAACAGATGTAAAGTTTATAAATGTTCTAACTTAGATTAGATCTCTTACAGGAACTCAGGCATAGATCTTATATAGTGATCTTGCTTCTTCAGGTATTTTTTTTCTAGATGAATGAACACTTTATTAAAATGAAAAGACAACAACAAAAAACGCCTTCCCTCTTTTCAGAGTTAGGTAAAATTAAATCCAACAAGATTTTGGAGAGATCTAACTTGCTTGTTTGATTTCTTGTTTCGAAAAAAAAAGTGTAAGGTTTAGAAACTGTTTCATATTGCTTTTATCTGTGAATACCGTGATTGTTTAGCTTTCTACGTCTATAATACATACCAAATCCTAACAAACAGAGAGATATATTAGGAGGGAATATTGTTATGCTGGAATTCCTTTAAGACTGTATTTTCCACTTTTTCAAGGGAAGCATCTACTAGTATTACTGAGAACTTTTTTCTTTTACAGTTTAGAGTGAAATAAAGTATTTTAGCTCATGTTTATGTATGTTTCATTAAAACAATGTTAAATGAAAAAAATAAAATTCAAATCCATTTAATGGAAAATAGAATTTAGTTTGATGGTGTTAGATTTTTTAAAATTTCTTACTATTTATTTCTGTATCCCTCCATCACACAAAAAAGGGGGGGGGAATACTGAACACAAAAATCTCAATCTCTAAAAAATGAAAGGGATTCTTCAAATGTTCTTTTGGTTCTAGCCCAACCTGCTACATAAAAGATGGCTAGGGACTAAGCTTGAACACTAAAATTCTTGATTGTTCACTCCGTTGAATGGTCAGCTCTGAATTGCTGCAGCCAGCTCTCTCCAAGATAAATCTGCAACAGAGGTGTTATTCTTAATCAGGTGGGATGTGACCTATCAATGCCACTGGGCCTCAGGGGCAGGAATTGGTCTCGTGTTCTCTTTTATTAGCAGTATAGTCATATACTTTGAATTGAAACATTTATTTCTTTTCAAACCATTTACCAAAGCCTGAAACATTTCAAGCAATAGCAAAAGCTTTACAGAATTTTTTACTGGTTAAAAAATAAATACAAATCAAAACCCTGTTAGCATTTTTGAGTAACTTGTATTATTCCAGCAAACCACTATACAGAGTGTTTCAGCCTAAAAGGTCACTTTGTAACCCTCTTTCCTAACATGCCTATACAGCTTGCTGATATGACTTCAAAAACTACCTTCTTAACAGTTCCTTTGAGACCAAAGTAGAAGCACTCAGATCACAAGGAATCACTTTCTCCCTTGCCCTCAAAGGCTTCTGGCATCAGTGGAGCTGGCACATCTCTGTATCACCAGTTCTGCCTTGACCTGAGCCAGCCACATTCCTGGTCTTCTTGCTGCCAGAGCTCACAACCCTGTACAGATTGTCAAAGGGGCAGTGACAACTCTGTGGATGTTGCTGTCACAGAGGCAGCGTTTCTATGGGAGGGGGACAACCTGCTCATGACTTTCCCTTTTCATGCAACTGTAAGGCCATACCCCAGCTTCGAATAACCTTAGGATACAAGATGTTAATAAATAAAGTGTTGGAAGTGGAGTTTTAAACAGAACTGCATAACCAGTGTGATTCTAATGATAAAGCGATATCCACGTCCTCAATAAAGAAAGAAAAGCACAGTCCCTTCCTCTGGCCAAAGAAAATTGGAATCTCTACCAATGTTTATTCTAAAGAAACCAGATGGCTTGTTGCTAACTGATATGAGTCAGTCCCTTCCTCAAGATACAAACATGCTGACTCCATGAGATTTCTAATTAAATTTGAAAAAAAGGTAATCATAATTTCTCTCCCTTGTTTCAAGTCACTATCTGATTAAGTGCATAGGAGAAGTACTAATTTAAACCAAAATGTTCACATCTAACCCATAACTGACCCCTGAAGAAGAGTACAAGGAGTAGGATCATTTAATGGTTTGGTACAAACCAAACTATTCTTTGTATCAGCAGCATATAAAAAGTACTTGAACTATAGGAATCTTACACAAACTTTCTAGAATTAATTTTTACGTTTATTTTGTACAGTTTGGGTGAGTTTGAGTAAATACACAAAGGTAGATTTTACCTACAAATCTTAAGTGGTATTATTCAGCTTCCAAAGCATACATATTGGGAACTGAGATGCCACAAGATATCTGAGATGTTCTGCCAGTAGCTGGTATATATGATACAAGATCTATGGGAAACCCATGTGTTTCTGGTGAGGAACTGCAGGTCAGATTAGATACCCTCAGATATCTCACGTATCACTGGATACCTATGTTTAAGCAATTGATTGCAGTGCTGAATTTTAAGAAACATAAGTCTCATCCCAACTGACTTTTGTTGGGCCAGGATGTTTGTGAGAGCTTCCTATTTTTCATAAATTAATTGGCAGAATATTGGGTAAATATCAGCAGTTAAGCAGCAACTAAGAATCAATTGTAAAATAAAAAATCAAGAAGTGATACCAGAAACTGAGTCCAGCCTTTAATCAGTATAGCCAAATTACCTGACCAAAGGTAGATGCCAATTTGGAGCAGGTGCTTGGACTACAATCTTTATAAAGCAGCCTAGAATAGGCTCTAGTGCCATTGGAAAAATGTCTGAGACTTTTGCACCAGACTGAAAATATGACCCAAAAACTCTGCGAAGAGCATGGGACTACACAGGATACTTTCTGGTGATTTCAAATGGCAATTCATGCTGAAGTGTGAGCAATTGTATCAAGCTTTGTCTGTGCATAAAAAAAAAAAAAAAAAAGAAGCCTCTTCGAAAGGATATTTATCTCATCTACATTGAACAAATTTTATGAGAAGATGAACTGTTCTTAGGAGGACCCACAGACAGACCTTTGTAAGAGTACCTGGCTTTGAGTAATTGTTGACACATTGTACCTGGAGTACTGTGAACTAAGAACATTACCTTGAGATGTAGGAGGCATTTACCTCATAAAGAGAATAATGGAAAGTCATTTAGAAAACACTTCACTCTTTATACAAAAACAATGGGTGCCAGCTAAAGAGAAGATAAAAAACACTTTTATTTTTAAAAATCTTTCATTCTGAATCATTGAGTATTTTATTAGTTTTTGTTAAGTGATACAAAGGAAGCTAATGAACTCTGTATTCCTAAAATAAGAGGAGAGGGGAGAAGTACTTTACAAGGAAATATAGTAATATTAGTAGAGTAATGTGGTTTTAATTAGAGAGTAAAGAAAACATAGAAACATTGAAATAGTATAGCATGTTCAAGGCCAAAGGATGCTGCAATTTTGAGAGCTTAACAGAAAAAAATTTTCAGGGATCTGAAATAAAGAGGAGAACAGAAACTGTAGATCAGATTAATTCTTTAAGATTGCCACCGAATATACCTGGATAGTCAGTTCAGAATTAATTTGAAGTTGGCATTAGATGCAACATTAGAAAGCCAGATAATCATGATGAAAATATTGGGTAAAATTCATTAGTTTCTACCTCTATGCAGTATTTGTGATACCTCTCAAAAAATATACTGGTTACCTGTTTCCTTACAGTCATGTGAATTTTACAGTTTCACACGAAAGGAGTTAATCTTCCGGAGACTGAAACAAACAAACAAACAAAAAACTATTACAATGATTGAAATATGGCATTGCTAATGTACATTTCTAAATTTTTCACTTGCTTTTTTGGCAACACAAGATTTTATTTTAAGCCTTAAATACCTTTTAAAAACAAGTACAATAAATCTTAGAGGGTTAAAAACTGAAGAACAAAATAGGTAAAAATCGAGTCAAAGTAATGCTTCTAGCTGATGTTCTGTAAAAATGATAATCAAAAACATTCCTGTTTGATTTGAGCTGAACCAATATTTTTCCTCTTCTGAATTCCCATTAAGGGAATAAATTTAAATGTCTGAGTAAATAACCAAATTACAAATCTACAATTTGTAATTGTGTGAAAAAAAATAAAACTATTGCTGGATTAAAAAATTGGTTTAGCTCTACTCCCAGAAAAAAAGTGAGGTGGCTGAAGACTTTGGGAACAAAATACTTAGGAAAACTGAAGCACCAGAACACAAAAGAGAGTTGAAAGTACCCAGTTTGTCCCATAATTCCCACTTCTTTCAGAATGATTCAGATTGTTTGTATGCTAGATAAGCTCATAACTATCAATATATTGAGAAGACTTACTGTATAATGCAAACTAGTGGAACACTTTCCATCTGAATGCTTCTGAGTAACTAAGTATGTGATAAAAATAGTGTGTGAGCACTATTTAAATAACATCTAGCACCACATCACATCTGAGGAGGAACGGGGATTATCTAGGCCACTGGTAAGTAGTCTTTCTCATAAAGTGAGAAATAGGGGCTTCATTTACTACTTGTCCTGTGGGATTTTAAACCAATAGTTCCAACAGCAAAAGACAGTGTCCTAACAACCATCACACAGTGCAGGAATTATGGAGGAGAAGATGCGAAGCATGGTGACCACTTCACTTCTGCTAAAGCTGTATTGGTCTGTAGGGAAAAACGAAAGTCTCATAGAAATCAGGGCATGACTGTTATTTTAGTAGTTAAGGCACATACCTCAGATAAGTGTACAAGGGTTTTTTTTATTTTCTTCTGGAGTGTTTATATACTTTATACAAAATAATTTTGATCGCAAAACAGAAATACTCCTTCAAAATCAAAAACATTCAGTGGAGACCACAAAGTTTGGAAAAGTCTCTTTTTCAAAGTGTATAATTAGTCCTTTTCCAGATCAGAAAGCATACTCTGGATAAGTAATGTGCCTTGTGTGCCACTTGGACTAATTTAAAGGGCTGACTAGATCCTTTGTATTTACTGTATGGCAGCAATTCATTATTAAATAACATGGACAATTTTTCATATTCAGTGTGGAACCATGAGATCCATCTGTATTGAAAGACCTTTCTATGGAATCACATTCCCTTCATATTGCTTATTGAACTAATTCTCTTCCTGGGCCTTTCTTCTAAGGACAGTTCCTGCGAGCCCTTCAAACATGCAGAATCCCATTAGAGATCCTTAGGCTGTATCCAGGCTGGGGGAAGAAAGGATCGAGAGCAGCCCTGCCGAGAGGGACTTGGGCGTGCTGGTGGATGAAAAGCTGGACATTAGCCGGCAATGTGCACTGGCAGCCCAGAAGGCCAACTGTACCCTGGGCTGCATCACGAGAAGTATGGCCAGCAGGCCGAGGGAGGTGATTCTGCCCCTCTACTCTGCTCTGGGGAGACCTCACCTGGAGTACTGCATCTGGCTCTGGAGCCCTCAGCACAAGAAGGACATGGAAATGTTGGAGACTAAAGGGAAAAATGGTGAGCTTTTATTATGAAATTTCAGCAATAAAGCCAAGACTTAATTTGATCAATGTTTTAATTTCCGAAAACTGGCATGCTATCATTTGATTTGAGAATGATATAAAATTAAAACTGGAACCGTATTCATATAATGTTCAGAATAAAGAATAAATAAATTTAAAAAATCTTTGGGGAAAATGATGCATTTATGTTTTAGATCTATGGTCATGTCTCTTTTATAACTCATTAAAAACTATTCGAACAGGAAAATGTAAAGACGTGGACCTGCTGGAGTGGGTCCAGAGGAGGGCTACAAAAATGATCCGAGGGCTGGAGCACCTCTCTTATGAGGACAGGCTGAGAGAGTTGGGCTTGTTCAGCCTGGAGAAGAGAAGGCTGTGGGGAGACCTGATTACGGCCTTTCAGTACCTAAAGGGGGCCTATAGGAAAGATGGGGACAATCTTTTTAGCAGGGTCAGCAGTGTCAGGACAAGGGGTAATGGTTTTAAACTAAAACAGGGTAGGTTTAGACTGGATATAAGGAAGAAATTCTTTACAATGAGGGTGGTGAGACACTGGAATTGGTTGCCCAGAGAGGTGGCCCAGAGGCCCCATCCCTGGGAACATTCAAGGCCAGGTTGGATGGGGCTCTGAGCAACCTGATCGAGTTAGCGGTGTCCCTGCTGACTGCAGGGGGGTTGGACTAGATGACCTCTAGGGGTCCCTTCCAACCCAAAACATTCTATGATTCTATGATCCAAAGCCTGCCAAAGTCAATGGGAATATTCTTACTGATTTCAGTGGCTTTGTTTACAGTCAAAGAGCATGCAAGTTGAAGTCCATCATTCATTGTTATCTGTCAATACAGGGATATTTCTTTGAATATGTATATAGATTCAAAAAGATTAACCTCATCTCTTTTACATATTACAAGATACCTAATTTCATTAAGTCAAATCGCATGTGCATCCACCACAAAACAGTCTTTATTTTCCTTATATGACAATTTATTTGTTCCTTTTTATTTTCCTTTTTATTCTGTTGAACCAGATTTTTTTCTTAAGGCCTCTTGAATCCTAAACTGTGGAATTATCCTCTGAGTCACTACAGACCAGCCTTGTCTCTTAAACTCTCAGCCTCATTTTAGTAACACTAGAATAAGATGTGCATACCATTCCCTTCTTAGCTCAGCTTTGTCTCCTTGGGCAGCTGATTAAACATGAGTAGGTCTGCTAATTTGTTAGAGGATGTAGTTCACAACAGAGTTAGAAAGTGGTTAAGAACCACTTCCACCTACAGACTGGACCGATTCATGTGTGTTTGCCTTTTGGGCACATGAATGAGTTATCAGAACTTAAGTATATTTTTATAATACTTTACTAAAATCTTGCAAAATTAAAGGAATTCTATCTTTCTTGAAAGATAAACTCTAAGTGTGCACATAGAAACTAATCAGATTTGTCAGCTAACTAATTCTAATTTAAATAAAACACAGATTCACACAGAACCAGTAGGAGTTAGGTGGAAAAACACTCCAGTGAAATAAATAGGCTTCAATAAATATGCCGATAGCTATGTTAGTTATCGAATCCTTTTCATTTTGCTTTTGCAATTGCAGTTGGTTTGGAACATGAGTCATTATAACGTGGGGATGCCAGCCGTCAAGTCCCATTCATTTCAAAAAAAGATTTGGTTAGCTATCAAATCCCGTCTCATTCATTTTAGCATATACGGTGTTAACATTTTAGCTTATACTGTTAATAGCATTATTCCTATTGACTTCAAGGGATACAAGAAAAAGAAAAAGAAAAAGAAAAAGAAAAAGAAAAAGAAAAAGAAAAAGAAAAAGAAAAAGAAAAAGAAAAAGAAAAAGAAAAAGAAAAAGAAAAAGAAAAAGAAAAAGAAAAAAAAAAAAAAAAAAAAACCCCAACCAACTCCAAAAACCAAACCCCCACAAACTTCTGGAGATTGTAAAGAACTAAGGAAAAGTATTTTTGGAGACAGCTTGCTAAGTGTTAATATACCACTGATAAAAACACTGATCAATGAACTAATCTGGGAAGTAATGAAGTTGTTTCATGACAAGCAACTGTTACCCCACTGATTTAACAGTTGAAGCACAAGATGAAAGCACAAGATGATTAAAACTGTCAAATAATTGACATAGTAGAAAGACATGATAGGATTAATCTCACTTAACTGTAGCCATCTAAATGTTAGCTGCTAGTGTAAGAGATTTGGCTACTCTCATTCTACATGAAAGAAGAAAGATATTTCCAGTGGTGGCTCAGTTCATACTAAAATAAGTTTGTAACAGGAGGAAAGACCTGACAGAGGGTCTTGTCTAATTTAACTTACCTTTTTATACAGGAGCAATAGGAAATCATCCATTCTACTATCTCAAACTGTTTTTTTTTTACTTCAATATTTATCTTCATATTCAAGTACCCTATGGTATGCTTCCTTATAAACTCATCTCATTCTTGTTTTTATCAATATTTTTCTCCTTTTATATACATTATACCATTATGTTTATATTTTGGATTACTGATTGGGCTTTTTTTTTAATATTTAATTTTTGATAGGTCAGTTAAATTAATCTGAAATTTTGGGGAATTCAAGTGTAAATTCAAAAACCCTAAACTTAATATTTACAGTATAGCTGTCTACATGTGGTCTACAGGTCCAAGCTCCATTATACTCAGGAAAGATAGGATACTTAGTACCTGGTGTGATTTGATATGTTCAAATATATCAAGACTTCTGAGACCTGCAAATATGACACAGGACGTATTGGAAGTAAATACCCTTCTGAAGTTAAAGGTCAAATGTGATACCGTCAGTTTGCTATTTCAGATGGTATTATATATGTATGCTTAAGCAAATAGATTAGGTTTCTTTCTGATAAGTAGATACCTACTCTGTAACCCCCTAAATTTAGGTGCTGAAATGTAATGCTTTAAAAAGAAAAAGAAAGGTATCTTACTCACAGACGTCACACTGTCCATTCTCCAAAATATTCCAGAGGAAAATGTAACAGCTAGGATGTTTAATAATGCTGCAGTGGATACTGCTGCATTTATATAGAGTAGATTACTCACAATTCCTTGTAGTAATAAGATTCTGCACCTGATAAGAACATCTGGTTACAGCCATAATGTAAATAAAACAACTGGGTCAAAATTCAGATACATAGAAATTCATCATAACATTAAGGTGAAAATAAAAAACAGTCTACATATTTATGTTTAAACATTCTCCTTTTCCAAGACAGCAGGCTTTGTGAGAAGTAAAAAGTAGCGAATGCCACAAATTTTGAGCTGTTGACATAATCCCATGTTATGTTTTCCTATGACAAAAATCTTCTAGGTACTCATCGAGTTCGAAAACTATTGACAAAGTGTTAATCAGAGGATCACAATCATGTTGGAAAAATGAAGGACATAGAAAAATGAGACATGAGTGACCTAGGTCTATCTCATATTTCCATTACTGATTTTGACAGTTAAAGAGCACATACTCTCTCTCATTTATGGGTCTTACCCTATGAATGATACCAAGCTGCAGAGGAAAGGTTTGTAAGGAGCTTTTGGGATTAGAATTCAAAAATATTTAAGCAAATTACTGTCTTAAGGAAAAAGCATGCAATTCAATAAGTGCAAATACAAAGTACTCTTCTTAGACAAAAATTACTACACAAATACAAGATAAGTGAAAATGGTACTAGGTATTACTTCAGTAGAAAAAATTTGGAAGTAACATGAATGAAAAGTTAAATGAGGCAGCACAGAATTCCATGAATACATGGTACCCATGTCTGCCTGAGAATAAAACAGCTACCTATCCACATTGCCTGTGTGCATATGTTCCTCACAAAATTTTGGGGGCATATCTGCATGTCTCTAAGGGTTTACTGCCTTTCCAGCATGGATTTACTTGCAGTATGGACTGGCAGAGGGAGAATCTTATGTCTCTAGCTATCTCATTTGTTCTTGTTGAAGGCAGTAGGTTATGGAAGAGAGAAGCTGATGCCCCTCTGCAGACAATCTAGAGTTTTCTACAGAATACTCAGACATGATCTTCCACAGGACAGATGAGATATGTAAACAGCTTGCATTTGGGTGGTGTATTTGGCCCAGGCTGTGTGTTGGAAGCAACCAGGGATTTGGACTGCTCTCACGTGAAGTCTCAGCTACGATGAAGATTCATCCAGTTAGATCAATTTTATGGTCCTGACAGGAGTTTGGGTTTGTAGTTAATTTTATGACCATGACAGCATTTTTACTTATGTGGCTATTGTGTCAAGAGTAACATATTTCAGAAATTCTCAGTAATGATTCTGGTTACATTTCTGGAAACACTGAATAAATAAAAATAAAATACTAAGGTAATTCATGAGTAGAATTAACTCCAAAACTATTGGATTCCTGATTAATAGTTTCCTGGGACTTCTTCATTTCCAAAAATGCGGTCTATTCAAACTTTTCTCACATTTAATTTTAGTGTAGCTGAGCAGCTGTCATCCTGTGTGGTTATTTTATAACCAGCATTTGCTGTCTACACCTATGTATGTTTAGCTGGTAAATACCTGTTATGTTTCAGCTTCAGTTTTCTGGTTTTTTTTATACGAGGACATTTTCATTATCAAAGAAATACAAAACAACACAGTCTTGTTATGCACATGTACATCAGACGTGTGTAATTTTCCATAACCATAAATAAGAGCTTGAATAACCTTGATCTTCTTTCTGTCATATTGTTTTTAAGCTGATGTAACACCATTGACATCAATGGACTTACCCCAGTATGAAATTGGTGTAATGGAGTGGAAAATCATTGCCGAAATCTCTAAGGGGATATTCAAAGATCCCTTTACTGTAAGCTGTGTATTAGACTGGAAGGCCCATAGTTTGTATTTCCATGTTTTGATGTGTATATCAAATGATGAACTGTAAAACACTCCAAATGGGAAGCTATTCATAACCTTTTTTAATTAAGCATGAAATATTTCATTTTAAAATTATCGTTTTTGCTGTATGCTTAAGTACCTACTCAATGTCACAATTAATTTTGACTTTGGAGAAAAATATGGTGTGTAGCAATTTAATTTGATGCTATACACTACCAGAGTCAACATAATTTGTTGAAATTTAAATGAAATGAGCTGGTTTGCCTTTTTCAGCTGAATGATATATATGGAAAAGGACCTCCATTTGTGACCAACTTTTATAAAGCTACTTAGCAGAAGAGATCAAGATTTCACAAACCTGAGTGTTCATGTAAGTATGGGTCATAGTTAACTGTTATATTAGTTAATGTCTGCAGGTCTTTGTATTTTTTCAAATAATTTTCATGAAAGAAGTCAGATTAAACTATCTTGATTCTTTAATTATGAAATCAACATGTAAATATCAAGTAGAAAATAAGGATATTATGCATCTGTTCTATGGATTTCTGTTACAAGATGATGAAAATATGAACCGCAAACCAGTTTTGTTTTGGCTTTTTTTTTAAAGAAAGAGTGACACACATGGCTTCATTTTCCTTTCACATCTGCAAAAAGTGAATCTAGCTTTCAAAGCAAAAATCATAATTGAGCACAACTGTATTGGTGGGAAGCGTTGATAACAATGTGGTTTTTGACCACCTTGCGAAATTTTGTTACAGTTAGGAAGAGCTTTGTCAAATCAGTTGTATATAATTTATTTTATTCTTACATTACTTCATATTGAAAAGAGGCAAGATCCTGTTTTTTTAGCTATCAGTGAATAAAACATTTCCTGAATACTTTAACTTCGTTAAGTAGGCAAACTTTTTTTCACTTTTTTTTTGTCAGTATTCATTCTCACAAAGTACTGTTTATAGTCTTGATCAGTTTAATTTCAAAATTTTTACTCATAAAAAAACTTTAAAAAATAATAAAGCTTATTCTCTTCACTGTGTTTCTTATACACTATTTTTGAACTGTTGGTGAGAAAATTCTCTCTCAATAAACAGAAATGTGTAGTTAAAAAGGAAGGAAACTGTGCCCAAAAAAAATCCTGTGTGATTTCCGTTTGTGAAATGTCACATACAAACATGAATCTAGAAGTGTTCCACAGAGAGCAGTAGTGGTTTTGTGGATATTTTTCACTTGACATGGGGTACTTTGTACGTCCTAAATATGGAAGGTTTAATTCCCAGTCTCCTGTGCTTTGTCATGTCATTTTCCCCTGGGAAATATGCTATCACATCAGAATTATCCATTCATTTGTAGTCACACTTTTATGTTTGTTTCATGGAGGGGACTGAGAACGTAATGGGCAAAGCAGCAGAGACTGCTGTTAACAAGGTCCTAATTTACTTTCTCAGCAACAGAAATTACTCTGAGGAAGTTTCTGGTGCAGCTCTGCACAGAATTATGGCAAATTATTTACTCTTTGCCAACCATTCACACTGATGTATCTCTGTTGACTTTGGTTTCAGATAGCATTTATGGCTGATATTCAAACTGGATGTTTTCTATTCTTCCAGCTTGCATCCAGAGCAACTGAGTCAGATTTCAATAGAGATTGTGGTCCTCTGTATGAGTTGTACTGATCTGGGATCATCCTATTCCTAATAGTCTGTACATCTGAAAACCTCAGTAATTTCAGCTGGCATTTTAGTTGCCTAGAGATTTAGGCCTAGGTCCTAATTAACTATTTCAATTTAGGTTTTATGTCTGATTTTGATTAAGAATATCTGGAAGAGAAAGGTTTGTTTTCTCCAGATACATTTTTTTATTTTATCTTGACATTCTTTGAATTTAATTCATTTCCTCATTAATCTTTATTTAATGACCATTTGCTTTTGTCAATAGCTACAGAATATCTTTATTAAATTAAAATTACATTTGCAGTAGTTTCTCACTTCTCACTTTTCATGACTCTCATGAGTGTAAATATCAGTCATAATAATGTATATATTAATAATTCCTTAAATAAAGTCACCTTTGAAACCCAATTTTCTGCTCTGTGCTTATAAAATGATGGTAACTATTGTCAACTACTTCTTGAAAAAATAGGTGCGATGAAGATTTTGAAGTGATGCTTGAATATTTGCTAATAGCATGTGTGTCTAGTGCTCTCTCAGAACATTCATGTTTATTTACTCTGCTAGCAGGATTCTTTCTTTATTTGTTGGTGTCAATTTGCTTTGATTAATCTGACAAAACTATACTGAACACTGCTCTACTTCTTGGTTAAAACAAACTGGTGCTGATCTGAATTGTTCCAGCAGCAAAGAGCAGTGAAAGAATTCTTTGGATATTTCTCAATGAATTTTAGTCTGCATGTGCTAGCCTATCCCTACATACCTTTGAGACTTAAACACACAACCTCTTCTCATTCAGGTTGTGCTGGAGGGGAATATTTTATTACTCAGTTTCTTCTCACTACCCACTAGCTGGCAGTCATCCTGCAGCTTTTCAGTCACTGGTGTTCATGTGAGTGTTCCCTAGTACAGCACAGGCAGAATCAGTTGTATTGGTACAAATTTCTTAAACTGTTCAAGCTATCCTGCCACAGACCAGAGTGTGCTCTTGAACAGTGCTGTTAGCAAAAGTATGTGTGGAACTACCCCTAGCAAGGGACTGGTCATGTGCAACTGGGGATGCAATTATTTTTCCACAATTCTACTCGGTTTCACACTGGTCAAACCTTGATTTGATATTAGTAACCTTTCTGAATTAGTCTAATCTTAATTAGGACAGTTCTAGAATTCCACATCGGGTGTATTGTGCTGTAGGAGGACTAATTGATTTCAGCTAGACTATTTATAGACACAGATATCTACTTATGCAGCTGAGTAAGAGCTGGCATAAATGAGCTTTAACAGATGTCCAAATTTCAAGATGCTGGGCCTAGTTTTTCCCTTGCACTGAAATAAAAACTAGTATATTTGGAGATAAATCTGACTTTATCACAGGGCATTTAGCAAAATATTCTTTTTTTACTTTGCTATGATTCTGATCATACAGTTTCTTTCAGTAGAATGATTGAGACAATATTTTATGAATATATGAATATCAAGATGTGTTTATAAAAAAAATATTGCTAACTTTTAAAGCTGTCAATAACTGGTCATAAATTAATACTTTTCTAAAGGAGTTGCTTCAGTCATGTATTTTTAGAGGACTTTGATTTTAAGAGGAAAAAAACTAATAACTGGCAAAGGTCACCATTACATAAAAAAGAATTGAAAAATGGAAGAATATAAGAAAGAAAGAGCCACATGCAATCATGGAGGAGACAGATACATCAGTGCAAAGTTGTCACAGTTCAGCTCAGGATCAAGCTGGCTGCAGGAATCATCATAAATATCTGACATGTTGAGGTTAAAGAAAGTAGCTGAGCATTACAATGACCTGGTAATAGAACAAGGTTTGAGTGTACAGATTTGCTGAATGCTTAAAACTCCCAGGCTTTTTCAGTTAATTGATAATTGTTAACAGTTTACTTTTTGTGTTCTAATTTAATCTAGAGAGGATAGGGATTTAATATGATTTCATTCTTAATCTAATTTTGTTAGGAATTTGGAAAGAAATAATTTTAAGGAGTTTGATTCAATATTGTGTAATATTATAATACATCACTTAGCATTTAGAGATGAAAATGATCTTGGAAGATGTCAAGTTAATAAATTTTGCTTATGGAAATTGTCAATCTAGAAATCTATGAATGTTTTTGTAGTATGATGATAAGATGAAAATACATTAAAAAATGAATAAAGCAGTTGAAAATATTTCTTTTGCAAATGTAAGATAGTGTAATGTCAGCACAAGATACTGGCTAATGTACATTACAGCTCTGTAAATCTTGGTTTCTCTGAAATGTGGAGTTCTCACAATGGGAAGAAATGGATCAACATATATTGAAAGGGATTTTCTTATTGTTTCTGCTGAGCTGTAAACTCCAAAAATTGTTTAAGGTTATAAATGTCTTTATTAAAATTACTATTTCAGCCTAATTTATTTTAACAAGAATTGTAATGTATTCTGCCCCTTGATCTCCTAGCTTGAAATGCTGCCTGTTGTTCCATTATTCCACCATCCATTTACAGATAACAATACATCAGAACCTTTTTCTTGCTGCAGAAACAATGCCCTTTATTTGAGAAAGGACATTGTTTTGACAGATAAAGTAGGCATTTGATAAATTGGAACAGGTTCTGAATTATTTTGAGGGGAATGTGTGCTACATCTGTCTGCTGATTTTCCACTGAAGCAGTGCTTAACTTTCTTGTCTGTTTGTGATTTATTGAGCTGCAGAAAAGGTTAGGAAAATTTCATGGCTCTTCTCTTATAATTTGTAAGTGAATCAAAAAGCATTTGTTACTGTTTATGATGCTCAAAAGACAGAATTACCCCAAAACATTTATCCACAACAAAGACTGTAGTGACAACACAACAAAGGTAAACAAAATAATGATCTTCTAAATTATTAATAATACAAATACAACACAGAAAACAAATTCAGCTATTGAAATGCATGGAATGTTAATAAAGGTTTGAGTGTCTATTTAGACACATTTTTAAAGGGTAAATTAATTTTAAAATGTCCACTATTAATGTAGTAATTACAAGGAACCTTATTACATATAAGTTTCCAAAAATACTTTTATAGTTTAATGATATTAATCAAGAACTTCTCACAGACTAATGTAAAATCCTGGCCACAAAGAAGTCAAAAGATTTATGTTACTCAGCATTCAGGTCTGAATTTAATTGCTGGAACAGAGATAATTTTTTGTTGTTTGAGACATTCTAGGGGATCCTATCTGACCTGTAAATTCTGGAAAGGCCATTACATATGGATGCCTTCAATAACCTATGGCATTTTGAATAATATGACTGTATTTAGGTAACCAAATTGAGCTGTAAGGGTGAAATGCAGTTTCAGACTGTTGATCCTAAAATTTAGGTGTTTCAATGTAGGTGTTCACATGTGATCCAGGTTTTTAAGCTTTCATTATGGTTAGTGGAGAGTTTATTAATATGTCCAGTGTAATCTGGTGACCACTGTAAGCCAAAGACATTTAAGAGCTCCATACAGTCATTTGATTATCACTGTCTAGTGTTATTTGAAACTTTTTAGGATGTCAGAAGTACCTGTATTAGACAAGGGAAGGAAAATAAAGGAAAAAGAAATGCTGTTCTGAAACAGTAGCCTCAGGCCAGATGCAATAACATAGGGTATTTCAGATGACACTGTATGCTTGCCCTGTCAGCCCTGTGCATAAGCTTTTGACAACTCCATGGGTTGTAAATGGCATGAGACACCCCTGCAGAGCATGCAGCTGAATGAAGTACCATTAACTTTTCTGAAAAAAAAACCAAAACCAAAACCAACCCCCCCCAAAAAACATCAAGGTGAGTGTCAGTTGACTAAACATAGGTGTCCAGTAACATTTGAGATTCCCATTAGCCTGTCTAGCATCCAGCTGCTGCTTCAGAGGAACATGCATCTCCCATAGTTCCTTTTTCATCTCTACTCTTCTTACATAGGTGTCTTACTTCCTTAGGGCACTAGATACCTAACTGAGCAACCAAATTAAACTAGATTTCTCTCTGTGGAGGAAAAAGTGCCCCTCTTGAGGGACAAGTCACCCCACACAGCTAAGCACTTATTTTAGGATGGGATTAGCAAAACTTTGGAGTACAGAGGAAATCTATATGACTACTATGCTAATTATCTCCATTACTGATGATTGAAGCTTGAGGAAACCACTAGTTTTATCATTTTATTTGTATGAAAATTATATTGATGCTTTCTATTTTTCTCTCCTTCCCTCTTTTTTTTTCTCACTCTCCTTATATTAGATGATACACAACCACATCATAATGAATATTATACATACACAAAAATATAGAACAGTAGATGCGATGTCTCACAAAGCACATCCCATTCATTCACTGAAACACAGCTGTTGCATATGGCCTTTCTTTTGACACTTAATCCCCAGAAGTTAAAATTTCTTGTTTTCTTTTCTCCTGCTGGAATAGAGTTAATTTTCTTCCTAGTAGCTGACATAGTGCTGTGTTTTGCATTTAGTATGAAAATAATGTTGATAACACCCTACCCTGATGTTTTAGTTGTTTCTAAGTAGTGCTTACACCAGTCAAGGACTTTTCAGCTTCTCATGCCTTGCCAGTGAGAAGCTGGGAGGGGGCACAGCCAGGACAGCTGACCCAAACTGGCCAAAGGGCTATTCCATACCATATGACGTCATGCTCAGTATATAAACTGAGGAGAGTTGGCCAGGGGACAGTGATTACTGCTCGGGAACTGGCTGGGCATCTGTCAGTGGCTGGTGAGCAATTGCATTATGCACCACTTATTCTGTTTATTGTTATTATTATTTATTTATTTATTTATTTATTTATTCCCCTTCCTTTTCTGTCCTATTAAACTGTATTTATCTCAACCCACGAATTTCACTTTTTTCTCTCCTGATTCTCTCCCCCATCCCACCAGCGTGGGGGGGGTGAGCAAATGGCTGTGTGGTGTTTAGCTGCCTGCTGGGTTAAACCACAACTCTTTCTTCTTCTATCAACTTTCTGCTGTTAATGTAACTCCCATGCTGTATATATTTAAAAACTCTTCACATCATTATCTTGATGATACCAGGTCTATAAATTCAAATTGTTGAATTATTCATTATTCAGAGTTTCCAGAATTTTCCTACTACATCAAACAAACGGCTCTTCTAAATTCTCTGTTGAAAGCTGGGACAGACATTTGTTTAGGCTAATGTTCATTTTACTAACTTTATCTAAAACAGCTAGCTTAAGCTAATTGTACTTGCTATCTCTATAGTTAGTGGAAAGAGACTAGTACTTCTAAAGAATGATACATACCAAACTGAGACTTGTTTAGAACACTGAAGATATATCAGTCTCTGCAAATGCCTGCATCTATTGACTACTAGGACAAAAAAAATTACTGGTTGCTGATTTTAGCATGGACAAAGAACTTCTAGACCTCTCATAAATCTCAGACATATGGGGCATTTTATTCATTTCCAACTAATTTTCAATCAGGTTTTTATCTCAGGCTTTTAGAAAGAAGTTGGAAAAAGGGAAAAGGCAACGTCAGATAATCTTTACCATTGCTCATGGTAGTCCTGTGGGCTTTCTAAGGAAACCACACATTTTAATATTATGTGTCCTCATCTTGTATCATAAGATAAGTACGTAAGACAGTGCAACTTTTGAGCAAATGTTTGGGTGGATGTGTAAGTTGATAAAGTTTTTTTCCTTCTAAGTTTGATGATGTTTGTGTGCTGAAGTTAGGCCTTGTAAGTTCAAGGGAATGACCCAACGACGAAGATTTCCATTCCAGTACTTGTCACAAGTAATTTTTTCTTCCAGAATGAATCATACATGAGGCACACTGTTGTATTAAACGTCCAACTGATTGTGTTTGCTTATTTGTTTTCCTGCAGAAAGGGCCAATATGGCCATGTCTTAAACAGAGAAAGCATATGTGGAATTGTGTTGACTGGTGAATGTAAATTCAGTAGTTATTATCCATCTGAGATTTGGTTTTGGTACCAGTTTGTTTTCCCATTTAAGAATGATTGCAAACAACTGGCAAAGTGATGTGATGCATCTCACAGGTTTAAATTATACAGTTACATTGTAAATGCCTTATCCCATTTTCATTATAAGTTATTTACTTATTGCTTGACATCAAAAATTGAGTGTATTCATGTTCCCAATGATGACAGCTGCTATGGAACAGAAAAGATACATTGGCAAACCATACTCCACAGAAACAGGGAAATATTTCTTAAGTTTCATGATATCCAGCTGTCCCCAAGCAACCACTACTGCACTCTCGAATGCTAGAAAATCTCCTGCAATTTTTTAAAATTTTTTTTTGTCAATTCTATAACTTGTTTTCTTTTTCTTTTTTTTTTTTTTTTTTGAGTGGGGATACCCAATGGCATTTGCTTTATAACTTATTGGCCAATATGTACACTATGAGAATGAGAGTTGTTAAAGTATATTCTGGTGGTAGGCTTCCAATTCATGTTATATTTTTAAGGTTTCGAGATAATATCCACAAAAAAGATAAAACAGAAGAGAAAGAGCAATGCATTCTCTTCCAAGTAAATGTAGTCCTTACTGTGGAACAAGTTCTGTACACAAATATGATTAAGAAGCATTCATCACTCACACTTTAAAGGGGAATATTTCTCCCACCATTGCTATTTCACTGACAAAAAAGTCAGTGAAGCTTTTGAAGGGTATGGGGTTAGGGGATTCCCAAATAATCACATGACATTGAATGTCAATAAAAGGTTCATGGAAGTGAACTGTAAATTAATTACAATTTTGGTATCTAAAATTAGGAACTGGGGAAAAAAGAACCCCACTATGTAAAGCATAAGATATTTACTAATTTCTCAACAACCCTCTATCTACTAATTAAGGAGTAGTGATTCTGAAAGATAACTTAATTGAAGTCTTCAAATGTTTCTTTCAAAAAACTAAAGAAAAACATTTCAGCTTTTCAGCTTCATTTTCATCTTTTTTATTCCCCCTCAATGAAGCCATTAGCTGAATTTTGCTTGAATTTGAAAATATTTTTGGTGGATACATCTTTTATTTGTGGAGAGGAGAAGAACAAACTGCCTGCAGTTACCATTCCACTGTGTTAAAAGCAAAACAAAACCTATCCTTTAAAAAGGAACTTAAAATTCTTTCTCTAGCTATATTTACTTACGCTTCCAGTGGAAATTGCCATCCTTTGGCAGATGTGGCAATGAAAGAGAGATGTGTCTGTTTCTCAGATATTCCTAAATGTAGCAGCTGAGATGCAAAAATGCGTACCATGTTAGCAGAAATGGCAGAGAACAGAATATGTGTTAAGAAACAAGAACAGGAATGGATAACACACAGCTACACTGCCCATTCTCTGTTACTACCATAAGGGTGGTAGTTGCTGTGAGTAGAATGAGGAAAATAGGTAAGACGATCATATTTCAAACTTGTCAAAACTATTTGTAGTATCTGTGTCCTTAGATCTCTGTAAGCAGATATAGAAAAAACCCCAAAAGCTATCCTAAGACAATGACAGCCCCCCCTCCCCTTACTTCCATTCTTCATCTATCCCATTTCAGTCTCATACACCAATATAATGCATGAAGCATAACAGTAAAATTAATTTTGAAAATATATGTGCTGCTCCACTAGAGTTGTGGATAGCTAAGACACAGGCACCTTTTCCTCCTGTTTGCGAGTTGTCATCCTAACACCTGCTCAGACTGCCTGCTCACATTGCCCTGCACTCCGGTCTTCCGAATGTGTACCGAAATAGTGAAGGTCAAATCCTGTTTTTACTTTCAGCTACCTCTGTGCTTAATCTACAACCAAGTGGTACTGAGGTGACTTATTTATTGTTTAAAATACTTATTCCCCTTTGTGTTTTAGCAAACATCCTGGGAAGGCTGCTGAATGAATAATAAAAGACTTATGTTCATAAGCAGAGGGATATTCAGAAGGAAGCAAGTGACTTGTAGAGCTGGTAATGTGATGTTATGGTTAGGGCTGGAATGGCATTTTCATTCTAAGCAGCATTTTTCACATGCTTTTCGTTTTACTACCTGTCAGGAGGATATTTCTCATGCTTGTTCTCCCCTTCAACACAGTATTTTGGAAAAATTGGTAAAATTCCATTGAGCTATATTTGAGAATTTAACATTGAAAACATATTTTCACTAGCTAGGGAATTGTTCAGTCTTGTCTCATTCTCAGATCAGTGTATTTTATTTAGAATACTATAAGGACTGGTTCTACAAAAGCAGCCAACTTTTAATGAGGTTGATATAAGTAGAAGTATACACAATGTTTCAGACTAAGTTTGTCAAGGGCTCAAAACAACTTCTCATGCCTTATTTGCCAACTTTTATTTTTGGAAATATGTATTTTTATTTTTTTAAAAAAAGATATTTCATATTTCACATCCTTAAAGATTTCTTATCTCTCTACATATCACTGTGCAGTTTGTATAGGAGAATGAACATCTAACATCTGGCATCAAATAGAGATGTCAAACTGAAAATGGACCACACTTTACAGACTCATCAAATACTAAACTTTTTAATAGCTCTAGTCATGGCAGTGGAATATGTCCTTCCATTATCAACCTCTCCATTAACAGAGTGCCAATATCTTTTCAGTATCAATATGTTTTGTTGGCTTGGGTTTTTTTATTTCTCAGTTTGCTTTCTAACCCAGATCCTTTTGTGGGTAAAAGGGAAAGGACAGGTGAACCATGCAGACCTGTGAGGAACACTAACCTCCTATCCTACAAGTAGTTTTTCTCCTAAAACAGACTTTGTGTCAGAAAGAAAAAAATTCAGTATGTTAAGCTGGGACATTTGAATGTGTCTCCACCCCCTATCTGCCTATCCCACTTATAGAAGATGCCACCACAGGAACAGGAAAAGCTGAATTGCTCTTTGGCATTTTCTCGAACTTACAGCCAGTCACATTAAGGTAAGCTAAGGCTGAATTCAAGTTTATTTAACACATTAGACTTGATTAAGAAATAGGTTTTCATTCATCTGCCCTTGCCATAGGGACACCAGCCTCTGACAACAGGTTGGGACAGATATACGAGATGAAAAATGCTTTAGTTTAATCCACAGCCAAATATGTGTCAGCACTGTTAATGTAAATTGGCATAACTCCATTCAGGTCACCAGCAGAGGGTCTAAGTACACAGATTTAAAAAAACCCAAAACAACCAACAAGCAAAAAAAGCCAAAAAACCAAACAAAAATGAAAAGCTAGGGACATTTTGTGTCGTCCATAAACTTAAAGCTCTTAAAAACCAGATTATTCTGTTATAGTTAATGATGCTGAAAGAAAAAGGAAAAAAAAGTTTGAGACCTATCTGATTTATAGAATCTTATTATTATTATTATTTTCACCACTGTGTAAGCTGTCATCTGACAAAAATCTATTGTCTATTTGTCTATTACAAGAAAAA
Organism: Gorsachius magnificus; assembly: GCA_034008185.1. NCBI lineage: Eukaryota > Metazoa > Chordata > Aves > Pelecaniformes > Ardeidae > Gorsachius > Gorsachius magnificus. The sequence continues at coordinate 44,413,988 of CM067081.1, forward strand.
ATATTTCTCTTGCAAACTATTGCCATCAGACACTGTGGAAAACTCATGAGACATTAGCTGCTCAAAAGAAAATAATTTTAAATCATTTCACTCTGAAGACTGATAGTGAAGCTGTGATTGTGATTATAAATTACTGATAATGATTAGGTTTTCATCACTTATCTCATAGTTACTTTAAACCAGATAATAATTTAGAAAAGAAAGATTTGGGTTTAGTCATATATCTCTGCAACATTATCTTGGCTTTATTTTTCTAGACTTTATCTCTGTTCAGAAACAGCTTTCATACGCACACAAAAATGAAAGGGCATACTGCATGTCAATAGAAATCTCAAGGCTTAATTTTCACCAGATGTATACTGAAAACACACTAACCAAAACTTGATTGCCTGATGGTAAATTAATTTTTGGGAAAAATGTGATGAGACCAAAGGGAAAAGAACACAATAATAGTATAAGGATACAAAGTAAAGAATCCCAGTCTCTCAAGTAAAATTCTTTGGCCTTTATAACCTTTTTGAGTTCATTATTTGAGAAAGAAGTTGTTGCCATTAAATACATGTATGCATATATATGTATCCTGAAATTATAAATTGATAATGATGTCATACGTCTGATAAATCAGGACAGTTTAAAACTTTAAATTTTACTAAATTCATTCATTAACAACACATTTCTCATTAATTGTTACTTCTCATACATTATTAATCATCACCATTATGAACACAAAACCTTTAGTGTTTAAGACTTACTTCTTAGATTCGATCCAAGTATATAGTACTGTGGAGCTGATATTATTTACATTTATTTAGCGCTGATGGCTGTAGTCCTTGGTAGTTCACTAAGCTGATGGTGATCAGGCTTCAGAGCTCTTTAAGGCAAGTTGCGGATGAAGTAATCTTACCTTCTTTCCTCTCCAGTTTTCTTCACTCATGCCTAGTGTTTGTATGTAATTTCTTCCGCTCCCTTCAAAAAGGGTGGTCTCCTCTGCTCCCACTACTGCTTATATTGGCTTTGGTTTGTTTTGGCAGGATGTTTTGGCTATTTGCAGTCCTCTGGTCTTATCTTGCCCTTTGTCTCACAGGATTTTTTAGTTAGATGCTTGCTACATCATGACCACATTGATCATGTATTTCTGTAAAATGCTTATACATTGTACATGAGCATGCTATAACAGTATTGTAATATCATATAGTTAGATACTATTGTTAGTTGCACGATTTTAGTATGCTTTTATGGATTCAAGGCAAAATAATATTAATTATATTCTGATAAATATACTTTTAATTTATAGGTGTCACAGGGTTCTGTTTTGGCTACAGAGGCCAAACTCCCTCTTCATGATACAGGGATTCACCAAAGTTGTGTAAAGGAGAATAAATGGCTGCAAATTAATAATTAGAACCTTCGATTTTAGTCTCCTTAAATGGAACATGAAAGCATGGTCTCCTGATGTGACAGCTCACTTGTTTATTCTTGCAAGTGGAGTTGCTCTGCATGGGTGACAGGAAAAACTCAATATGCATTCTGCAAAAGAATCAATAAAAATGGATTCTAAATCTCTGTCTTTCTTCCTGCTAGGAAGCAATCTAAATATTTTGAACTATGGATACATGCATTTCCACTGCTTACTCAAGAAGTTGCTGTCAATGTACTTCAGAATATTTCCCAAACATATTGGTCTTAAAATTTATCAATAATTCAGGGACTTTTTTTTCCCCAGTATTTGCCAATCTCTTTAGAAAATCTTGGGGTCTGTTACTGAGGTTTTGTTACATTAGTTTCAATCAAGGTGCCATTTTTACAGGGATTTGGCTGGGATTTCAAGAGTATTCTTTTCTTGCAGCCAGATATACAAAAGGACTTTGCAGGCATTGCAGACTTCTGTGTCTATGCACCATGCTCAGTTTAAGAGTTTAACCAGTAAGGTTCACCAGACAAAGTGAAAGCCAATATATTCTCTTTGGGAAGAAGAAAAGAGGCCTTCTCAGTGTTAAGGGAAGCTGTTGATTGTGTAAGGATTGTAATAGGAATATGACAACAGGATACTCAGCAGCCAGTCTGTAGGCTGGAAGGATAGGAGAAAACTGAGAAAAAAAGCTATGTCTGAATCAGTTTCTCACTTTGATTAAGAAGCCTTAAGGAATGTGCTTCTGTAAAACTGGATTCATAAACACATATTCCTGTCTGCAGGTAGACATGGCGATTTATTATTTGAGCACAAAATATACTTTCTGCATACAACGTCTGATACTATAGGTCCTCTTGCAAAATAGCTTACCTGTTTGCTGGTAAGATTCCTGGTCTCTGCTTATTTCTAAGCCTGAAGAGACCAAACCTTTGAAAATTGTGAGCAATAGACTGAATTAATTTGGAGTACTTTGTAATCCATCTATTAAGCTGAATCTACTATTCAGCCAGGAACAGAATTGTAATGTATATGAAATATTGTCATATAGCTAAATGTACCATGTAGCCATAACCAGGGTAGATTTAGACTGGATATAAGGAGTAAATTCTTTACAACGAGGGTGGTGAAACACTGGAACAGGTTGCCCAGAGAGGTGGTGGAGGCCCCATCCCTGGGAACATTCAAGGCCAGGTTGGATGGGGCTCTGAGCAACCTGATCTGGTTAGCGGTGTCCCTGCTGACTGCAGGGGGGTTGGACTAGATGACCTCTAGGGATCCCTTCCAACCCAAAACATTCTACGATTCTATGATTCTATGGTAACTGTTAAGGGTGTCCTGGCAATCAAGGTATCTAAGGCTATTAATCTCATTTTTCAGGACTATTTATTTATTTATTTTCAGGTAGAAGAAAGGACAAGAGCTGAAAGCAATAGTTGGAGTGGTAAAGGGAATTCAGGGTAAGCGTTTGGAAAAAAAAAAGGTCATTGCCTGTAAACTATAAACTCATCTCCTCCTTCACTGCATGTGATTCTAAGTTAATTTCTTTTGTTTTAACTCCCTCCTACAAAACTGATTTGCATGCTTGACCATAAAAAGGAAACCATAGACTCAAGCTCTCTCTGTTAAGTTCTCACTTCCTGGATGAGGGCTGTAACTATTACATGCAATGAAGCATATTTTTTTCATATTTTGGAATTAAATTACTGTAATGAATTAACTCACTGTCAGTCACAGTGTGATTGTAACCACAATGTCAAAAGGTAATATGGTGTTTGTAGAGGGAGTTGATATGATTTACTTAGTAGTACATGCAGGAAAAATAAGACAAGCTTTATAACCCTTCCGTGTAACAGAAGTAGCAAACTTCAAAGCTAAATAGAAACTAAGAACAACTCCTCTGAATTTATTTAGATGTATATTGGCTAAATCAAATGGAAGAAAGGTATCCCTCTCCTGTGTGACAGAGGTGATGTCAGCAGGGAGTGAGGCAACAAGATGAGGTTCTTAAATGGTTCTCATTCTCATAATGAAGTACATAAAGCTTTGTTTGTATGACCAGATTAAAGATCCATTCTGAGTTCCTGGATTATATTGTCCACATGTTAGAATATGCATCCTGTGGTCTACAGCTCTGATAGATTTTTATCCTTATTAGTCAATTGGAGCAATCTAATCTTATTTTTAGACTCTCTCTCGTTGAGATACAGATCTTCTGCACTTGAAATAAATGGCACTTTTAATACAATCAACCAAAATATAGCAGATACTGTATAAAAGCAAACACAGAGAGAAGGGGGGGGGGGAAGGGAAGGGAAGGGAAGAACTGGTCATACCATGACCATTATCTTGCTTTAAGTTGTCTTAATATTCTTGCTTTCCAATTATATCTGTTCTATTTAATATCTGTATTTCAATATATTAACTTTCATTCTCAAGACTGTATATAACTTGCTTATGTTTCTAACCTTTTCTAGGTCACTTTGGTTTATACCTTTTCTCAATGGTGTTTGCAACACATTCCGATTTGGTATCATCTGCAAATCTAATTAATGTGCTGTTTACCTCATCTTCCAGATAAATTACAGATACATATTCTCAGTTCAACAGTCAAACATCATCTGCAGCCTCTCTCTCTCAGGCACACCCTGTACTTGCCCTCCTACACATGTACATATTCCAGTCCACCTGGATTTCTTTACACAAAACTCATGAATTAGGATAACGCTATCAGTTCCATTCCCTTCATGCAAGGATGATGCCATTGCAGGTGTGCATTATTAAAGCTTTTCAAGAGATCCACTAATTAGACATTCTTGTCCACGATACTTAGACAATAGATGAGATAAGAGTATGTGAACATTTAGGGGAATATTTTCCAAACCAGCTTTTAAACTTCTAATATAGGAATTGGAATTTAAAGCAACCCAGATTTTTATTATTCATATCTTGGGTTCTCATGCACAAACCACCAAATATTACTGCACACACCCCCTACTGTGGATACTGGGAATACTGAACAACTGAAGTGCATGTGGAATCCTTGTGAGTCAGGTTGAGGCAATTCTGAATATACAGCCTATACACAGCATTCAGTTTAATAATATCACTGGAATACAATTTCTAAAACATCCAGGCTGCCTTTACAATCATTAGACAGAACTGGCAATGTTAGTGTATTATTCAGTTCTCTCATTGTAAATGGCAATTTTAAAATGGGATTAATTACTCTTGAAAATAGCTACAGTCACTTATTCAGATACAGACATGCCAGGCTATATCTAATGTCTGTATCTGAATAAGTGTTGCATATAAGAGAATTATAATTACTCTATGTTACTAACAAGATAAAAATTATGTAGCATAAGAAAAAAATAATAAAAAGAAAAAATTAAAAATGGAGTAAGTTATTTGTCTCAATTTGAAATCAATGCAACAAAAGAGGAGTACAGACTGAATAAAAGAAAAATTTGACATAGGAAATGTTGATATATAATGTCCAGCTGACATCTTCATTAGTTTGTTTAGTAGAGTTAAGGCAAATAGCATATGTTTTCTAGGTGAGAACCCAACAACCTGAGTCATGAATGCATTAATCTGAAATATTCTGAATAAAGTCCAAATGTTGAAACTCAGAAGATTCGAGTAAGTTCACAACCTTCATTTTCAGTCTTAAAAACCAGACTCAGTAATCGACTGAAACTTGGGCTCCTTACTGCGAAGCATTTCTTAACTTCCTTCTCTAACTTGATAGTCTGAATAAAAGGGAGGATCCAACAAGACCAAGGAAGTTGTCACTCTTTGTCACGCTTCATATGTAAACAAGAGGTATAACATAGATCACAATAGTAGCTGAAATATTCTTGAGGAAAAAGAGATTTTGAAATTAAAGAATGGGCTTTAACATAACTAAAGCATTAGATTAGCAGACCACTGAGTGCTATCTAACTAGGAAGCCAGCAACCTATTTTACACCCTGGCATATTTTTGTTGCATACACTAATTATTCAGGAATCAAAGATTATTGGCCATGCATCATCAGTAAGCACTTATTCTGGAAGAAATGTTAAACCCTGTGTGTAGGACTTCCATTTGGCCCATTGCATGTGTGTTACTTGTATTTGAGATAAGTTCTCACCCATTTCTCTCACAATGGTTAGGTATTTTGTTATCTTGTTAATTTCTTAGTCTTTTTCAATAGCAGTGTAATAAAAATTTCACCTGTTCCATCTTTACATTCCTATGGGAAAATAAGTCATTGGCATTTGGCAAATACTGTGAATAATTTGGATAGAAAATATTTTGATTTTCAAGGGTTCATGCATTCCAGAGGAAGAACACACTTTTCTCCAGAAATATGTCTTTTTGTCATACAAATAACAGATTGTAGTATGTAGCTCTTTGCTACTGAAGAAAAAATGCTAAGTTTAAATTTCCTTCATTGATAAAGGGTAACAATACTTTAGAAACAAGACAAACTGTGGGCATCTGTGGGAAGGATGGTAATATAACACAGATGCCCTTAATGCCCTGTATCTAGGAAGAGTTACAAACTATCATTTAGAGGAATGTGCATTGTATGCATTTAAAATAAAGTATTGAAATACAGTTTTAATGATAGCAACCACAAAAACACTTAGCCTGTTCACTCAAACACAAATATTTAATCCTCTGAATTCTTTAAATCTCTGGTCTCCTTTGGGAATGAAATAACTGCAGGGCTCAATTTGTACTGGTAGCTTAATGATTAAAGATGAAAAATTCTTTGCCTATGCATCTGATTTTTATATGCCTTGTTTTACTGCAAATCCTATTAAAATAAACTCTGGTTTTAGTTGCTGGGAGTAATTAGATCCAATACTTCACAACTGCAAAAAATGTTAGCTCCTGTTTTGAAGGCTGGTTGCTGTAAGGAAATTGACAGTAGAAAAAAAAAAAAAAAAGAGAAAAGAAAAAAAAAAAGAGAAAAGAAAAAAAAGAAAAAAAAAGAAAAAAAAGAAGAAAAAGTAGGACTCCATTATGTGAAGGCATGCAAGCAAAAAGAAACTTGCCATCTGGGTGCAGCTTTCTACTATTTGAGAATATTCAATCTCTAAACGAACTTGATTATAATAAAAATAAAACTGTGACTTTGTCACTTAGTTTGGGCATTTCTTTTAGAATTGCCCACCTAGCATGGTATACAATTCGTCTAAAACGTTTAATGCTGTGCTGAGTGGACACTTAGGAATTATGAAAATGGCTTGCAGACTGGAAATTCTCAGATATGGTCTGTCTAGCCTATAGTGAGAATAACAAGATTTTCACCCCAGTCATCTTCTGCAGTAAAACATTGATAAACATAGTTATTATGTATGGCTTTCTCTACAACAAATGCAGTATTTTATTTATTCTATTAAAAAGTATAAAATAACTTTAAAATAAGAATACCAAAGTTCTGTGTAGAACACTGAACTGAAATACTGTAAGACCTACATGTTTCACTGACACAAAACAACCATATAAATCTTCCATACACAGCTGCAATTTAGTGAAATATGCAGTTTTCTGTTTTCCATTACTATATACAGTATAAATTCTTTCTGCTGGAAGACAGATTGTGACAAATTTGCAAACAGCGTCTGTATTCATACTTTTGAAACACTAATTTATCTGGCAATAAAAATTTTGATTTCCCAAAAGGAGTGCCAGGCCTCAGAACTAATGCCTATTTTTGAGGCTTAACTGAGTTTTCACTGTTAGTAATTTTCTTATGAGTTACAGTGCTCCTATGGAAAAATATACAACTTAACAACAAGTACAGAGAGTTAAAAGGGTCACACAAAACATAAATCTGTATGCTTAGTTTATGTGTGTGTATAATTTATATGAACAGACAAAGTTCTGAGTAGGTACACTTTCCATTGTGGAAAAAGCTTTTGTTAACAGCACTACCCAAAAGAATAACAAGGGATATCTGAAGAGTATTCCCTGTACATTCATTACTTAACAGGAAAACTATTTCTACATAATGGTGTGAAAATTTAATCAGAAAGCATACCTATGCTATTCCTAAAATACAATTTAAGTCTGCTTTTATTTGGTATCTGTATCTTCTCATACTGAACATCTTATAACCCCACAAAAGCACCTTTCACTATTATTAACAGAGAAGTATTTTGGATACAGCCTTTCAAGACACTTATGTCTATCAGTTGGTGGAGGCATGTGTCGTGAGAAGATTGTGTGATAATTCTGCTAAAGCCATTCTTTAAAACAGAACAATTTCTCCAAGGAAAATTATTATCAGGCTTTCACTTGAAAACATCATAATGGAAATTACTGCTAAATATTTAAAAAAACCCAGAGAAACTTAACAATCCAAACTTTAAAATGCAGAAAGTTATATATAAGCCTATATAGGTGGTTTATCAGTAAAAAGTTTATTTTCCTCTTGTGATAGGCACCCAATAGATGCAAATAAGATTTATAACACATCCAAAAATCAGCACAGCCATATTCTGGGTGTAGGTGTTGACTTCACCAACATTAGTCAAATGGTTTCCCTAGATTAAGACTTTATATATTTCCCCAATCTTTATCTTTTACATCAGGCATGAAACAAAATATTCTTGCAGAACCAATAACTTTTGTTTTTACTAAAATATATTGTGATCAGGATATGTGACCCACAAAATAGTCACTCAGAAAGGTTTGTGGTGGACTTAGTAACTTCCACTATTTTTCAAGAAAGCAAACATTTGTATAGGAAGATTTTAATTTAGGACAATAGTTGCAGAAGGCAAGGAACTAGGGGCTTTTATGGAGAAGTTTTAGACATAGGTGCTGAGCAGAACTTTAGAAAATAAAAATGCAGGGAGAAAGGTACCAGAAAAAATTGGAGTGGGAAATAGCCCAAGAAAATGGTGAGAGATATGGAGGAATTATTTTCCTCTACTTTGAATGGCATCTAAAAGAAATTAAAGCTTTCTTTATCTCCAGTTCTCTTCAGAATAGGGATGATGGATCTGGAACACAACAAAGCAGGTACATAAGAGACCCTCGACTGGATATTCAACCTCGTTGTCTACCAGATCAAGTTTTGAGTTTTGTGTTTTCTTACAAATGTGATCCCATAAATTATAAGCACAAGGAAATACTACAGGTGTCAGAATAACTGTATATGAGATCTGATCTGCCACAGATACTAGTGGAACTTTCTTTTCCGTATCTCCTCAAGTCTACATTAGCAAGGTTATCTCTAGTACTAACCAAAACAACTCTTACTGGTATCAAATATATAATATTGTTTCATTATGAAAATGAAATATTATTATTATAATTCTGTAGTTGCTATCACTACATAGATAAAAGTTTGAAAAACTTTTATTTAGCCAATCTCTTTGGCTTTATGTACAGCTATATGAATATTGATACACATATATATTTGTATATAATTAAATATATTATCTGCATGGCAAGTAATATGCCATAATTTCGTCACACAGAAACCTATGGATGTAGCATGAAACGGGAGCCAAGTATCTCAAGCCAGGCTAGTTATCAATATGAGGCAACTGGTTTCTCAATCCTTAATCTTCTTTGATGATAATGGGAGCTCAGATGTCTATTTATGTTTCTAGATTACTTGCAACAGCTGTATGAGACTTTCAGGTGTGATAAAAGACTTGTGTCTTCCTCAAGAAGCACGTGGCAGCCAGGAAAGATACCTGGGGGATTTCAAAGGGTATTTGATGACTATGTCTAGACCTCTGAGTCTGAAGTAGTCAGAATGGATTCTTAGATGTTGAAGCGTCTAGAGAATAAGTGTTATGAGGAGCAGCTAGGAGAACTGGGGTTGATTAGCCTGCAGAAAAGGAGGCTCAGGGGAGATGTTATTGCTCTTTACAGCTACCTGATAGGAAGTTGTAACGATATGCGTGTTGTCTCTTCTCCCAAGTAACAAGCGATAAGACAAGAGGAAATGGCCTCGAGTTGTTCCGGAGGAGGTTTAGATTGGATATTGGGAAAAATTCCTTCACCAAAAGGGTTGTCAAGTGTTGAAACAGTCTGCCCAGGGAAGTGGTTGAGTCCCCATCCCTGGAGGTATTTAAAACACGTGTAGATGTGGTGCTTAGGGGCATGGTTTAATGGTGGACTTGGCAGTGTTAGGTTAACAGTTGGACTAGATGATCGCAAAAGTATTTTTCAACCTAAAGGATTCTATTATTCTATGATGCTCTGACTTTGTACAGAGATAGGTATGTCCAGAAGCTTATTACCAGCTATGCCTAGATCACGTGGGTGATCTGCAGCTGATGTCAATAATGTGGGTGTGTGACTTGATGTCTTGATCCAGGTGAGGTTCCTGTTCTCTTCCATAGCTCCCTTCTAATTCATGCATTTGACTCTTGTTTCTATAAAAATAGAAGAAAGTAAGGAACTGAAAGAGGAATAGTGCATGATCAGACTTAATTCTAACATGGAGTCAAGACATGTCTGGGGGACAAACTCACATACAAGGTCTTAGAGCTGTTCCCACAAACTGAAATTTAAACATAGGTTTAGAGACCAACATGACTTTCCTACTCACATGGATGTGCCTCTGGCTCCTGTAAATGTAGCATGGATTACTGGTTCAGAATTAGAAGCCTAGCTTTTAAATGTCAAAAGTAGGGCTAATGAATCCATCTTAAGAGTGTAATTCCTGTAAAGAAAATACATGGGAAATACAGTGAGTTGTAATTTTTTTTCAAGTTACTTTCTTTATACATACCTCATGGATATTTCTGGTTTTATTTTTAATGTGTCTTAGAAGTAGGAAGGTAAGTCTTTCTTTTTGCCTTGTATTACCTCTCTTTATGTTGACTTTTTAAAATGCTTGACCTTTAACACCGAGACTATTCCAGTTTTGTACTTACATTTTTGTGGTTTTTAAGCAGGTGTCATATCTTCATATATCCAAAGGTAAGCACAAACTGATGTTTTGTGTTTTGTTTGAAAAGAAAAAAAAAATCCTTTTAACTTCTATAACTTCAGGCTCTAGAAATCAGAGTTAACGAAGTGCTTACTCATTGCACAAATGCATAGTGCCTCACAAACTGAAAGGATGTCAATTAAAGTGCTCATATGCCTCTAGTAACCATATTAAACTGAGAAAGGAAAAATAATCTTCACAGAAAAAGTATACTTTTTTTTTTTTAACATTTACCCTTGGCTATGGCATATCTTGATGGAACTCTATTTACACAAGTGTATTATATGAATACAAATGTGATCATCCCTGAATGCAGAGCAGAATTGTGGTAAAAGGGCATGCAGAATCGCTTATGTAGAAATACAGCTTAAGGGTCAGACACATGGCTCCTCTGTGACCTTTTTTCTCTATTCCCATTGTATGATAGACCTGTATGAATATAGAAGTATCCAGCTGCATCTCTCCTCAGTAAGAAAAAATGTGTCTGACCACACTCAGGTGAGTGGCAGAAAAATTGCAGGGCTCCAGATGCTCTTGACCACTGCAAATTACAGCAGATGTGTGTAACAGGAACTACCTTTCCTCATCCCTCAGATATGAAAACTGCTTGCTTTTAAAGTTTGATCCAGAAGGATTCGTTGCATCTTTTCAATATCCCTTCTTAGGTTTTGTTATGATGTACTTCAGGTTTCACTTAACTGAAAAATTCTGGTCAATCACATTGCAAACAGTTTTAAGACAGATAACAGAAGTCTTTTTTAATTATATACTTTATAAGATTTTAAAATTCAAAGAGCTATCTCAGCTATTTGAATAGTGAAGATCTAAAACCTGTATCCATGCTGCTTTTTTAATTAAAATTTTACCCAAAGGAAAACAGTATTCAACAGTATGCCAGTTTCCTCTCTCCAGAAATTGTATAGTGAATTGTTTGCACATACCATAAGGTGCCCCAGTGTCTTGGGTTTTCATATGGTAACTGACTGATCTCTTTTTCCTGCTGTTATGCTTTTGACCTGATTTAATTGATATTAGCAATAGCATTCAGACTGTACTGATTACCTAAACAGGTAGTAAAAACAAAAATGTGAAGGACAAAGCTACTATGTTCATTCACTTGCACACAGTGTGTCATTGGTATAATGTCACTCATAGAGAAAACGTGCTGGATCCTAAAATAAAAAAAATAATTTCTGGGAACTCTAAAACTTTGATGTTTGTGTATTTGCCATGTTAAACCATTTTTTGTTCAAGATTGTCAATTTTTATCCAAAGGAAATGGACAAAATGCCGTTTTAAGTTTGAGAAGACAGAATAATTTTTTCTTTATGTCTTATAATGCCTAAAGAATCTTCATTTTAAAATACATAAAGGTTAAAGAAGCTAAACTACCAGGAAATGAGAGATATTTTGTTTAAAAATTGGATAGTTTTACACATGCGCATTTAAAAAAATATCTATTTATGGTAAATGCAAAAGTATTTGAAGCTGTCCTTACAGGTATTACAAATTGTAGGATCTTGGCCAAGTTTCAGTTTGCCATTTTTATTTTAATGTCACACATTGCTTTCTTCACATAATTGTAAATACTTTTAATTTGTTTCTCTCTGTAGTCTGTTAAACATAGCTGTTAAAATAGCCACCTGCTCCTCATGCCTTTCTTTTGCCTAATCTTTATCATATGTTTTAGCTTTTTTTTTCATTAGATTCCTACCAAAAGTTCCACCCTTTTCTGTCTATATTGATTATTACATGAACTTCTTATGTCTGCAGTGCTTCCCTCTTAATTCTTTCTCTGTATTTCTCTCATTTCCAACTATCTAAGTTTCCTCATGTAACATGCAATATAATTTAGTGGTTCTAATAATATAAATCAAACTTTTATTTCCATTCCATTTCCATCTGTTTCAGTAAGGAATGATTCTATTCATTAAAAGAGCAAATTTGAATGTTAAGCCACTATTTTTCTTGTATTTTTTATATTTTCATATAATTTTACATTTTAGGAACTTAACACTATTAAGTTAGAATTATGAAGAAATATAGGCATTACTATATAAATCTTAAAAAAAAATCATAACATTATGTGGTTTTCCCTCCAGAAGTCTCATTTCTTAATCCACCTCAAATTACTATGTTACTTTTCTCTGAATCCTACCTTCTTTCCACTATAATGAATTATTTCTATAATCAGACTTTCTAAACGTTTGTATTACAAACCCTAGCCTGCTGGAAAATCATGGGCTGTAAAAATCATAGAGAGTCTTGGCTGCTTATCAAAACGCTGAAAAAGAAGTTATTGGACTTTTATTAGACATGGATTTGTATTCCTAGAAAAATTACCAATCAGTTAAAAAAAAAAAAGGAAAAAAAAAAAACCCAACCCTTAAGAATACAGCTTGTTATAATTAACCTTTTCGAAAAAGAAAAAAAAGATTAAATTTCATAACTTTTTGGAATACTCGTAATAAAAGTCTGATAGTGAATAAGATTCAGCCTCACTAACTTCAGCCATGTATGGATTCATAACTTACCTAGAGTTTTATTTAGCTTCTCACACATGGGCATCTGGTGCAATTCAAGATACTTCAGGGCAAGGAAGTCATGGGGTGGGTGGAGTTGCAGGAGACCTCTACTCTTCTGGATGAAGAGATAGAGGCCTGACTGGATGCCCTTGCTCACTGCAAATGGCTCACTGCAGATGACTAGGAAGCAGTACCGAGCCCCAAGACAGATTTAGAGAACAGATGTCCACTTCTGTTATTTTTCATTCCTTTCCTTTCCACCTTAAGGGGAATCTGATTGCTGGTGAGCAAAACCATGTGAAAGATAAATCTGGGCCAAATCTCAGAAGAAAAAAGAGTGTAAGAGCAAATGTGCAATGCAATACTGAAAGTCTGTAATGCTGTATTGGTAGTTACGGGGGTGGGGGGAGGTAAATCTCCACTTACCCCTCCTCAAATCATAATGCTAATTACTGTTCAGATAGATTTTATCTGCTCTATTATTACACACAGGATCTTTCACTGGTTGAACACATAAATAAATAGACACATCCAGGGCATGTCAAAGCAAATCCTGCCATCCTAACAAGAGTTCTCAAGCATATGTGAAGAATAACATGCTTGATATTTAAAATTCCTTCAAAGACCTGATGAAACCAAACTATATTAAAAAACCCCAACAACTTTGTAAGAGAACTTCAGTTTACCAGCAGGCAAAATTACTTATAATTCTTTTTTATATGGTTGTAGAAAGAAAAAAAAAAAAAAAACAACTGTGAAAATAAGGTCGGGCTGGTTCCCTGGGAAAAGAAAATTCTTATGGTGTTTGAGACAAAGGTCTATGCCTGCTGTTTGCAGAGAAGATGCAACCCAGGAGTAAACATGTAGAAGTAACACCTTGTTTTAATATTCTTACTTTTTACGGAACCATTGTTATAGTGAACAAACATTCCATTAAAGACAACATCCTTTGGTCAGTACATGGTGGTCTAGAAAAAGTCTTAACAAAACCAGAAGGGAGTTCTGAAAGTAATTTTGCAGTTTCACCATACATATAATGTCCTGTGACTGTGTAATCAGGATTCCAAAGGAAATACTGGCAGAAGATTAATTTATTTACTAGATCATAGTAATAATGAAAGGAGTTTGGAAGTGCAGGTGGCGGTAGTTCTTGCACACTTTGATAGATCATATGAACAAGATCAAATATGCATAGATGTATCATTATCAAAGGGCACACTGCACACAAAGCCCAGACAAAACTTTAAGATGTGTAGGTCTAATTAAAAGACTGGATTTATACTGGTATAATATCTGTGTGGAAATTATGGCTCACGTGTGCTTCTAATGGCCAGGCCCTGTGTAGCAAATTTATGCTGGAAAGGAGCAGTCCAAGACAGAGACAATGAGCTCCTGTTTGAGCAGGAAGATGATTAGAGGTCATATGTTAAAGCTTATTTTGTGTGTCTCTTTGTTAAAGCAGAAAAACCAGGCTTTCTATGTCCAGTGAAAATATTACTTTTTTTCTGTGCAACTTTAAGCCCATGACATAGCCTTAAAAGACACATCAGACATATTAGTTTGAACTAATCTCCTAGCTTGGAATACACGGCTTTTATGGTTTTCTTTATTTGTTTGTTTATTTCCTTGCTTGGTTGGTTTGTGTTGGTTTTTTTTTTTTTGGGGGGGGGGGGGCGGCGGGGGGTCAGAGGGAGTGCTAGGGTGTCCTTGGGGGAGTCTTTTTCCATACGAAAATACTTAAATAGGACAAAAGTGATTAAGAATCTACCCAATGCTACGTGTAGAGATGAAGTAATACAGCTTCTGTGTGTGAAAAGGTATTATGTTTTTTATATATAACATAAACCTTAACTTAGCCCCTACCCCTCACAACGGTCTTTTAAAGTGATGTTGTGCTATGAATTTTAGTTGAAAATAGGCACCCAGATGATAAAATGCATGCATAATTTATTGTGTTGTGAGGGCATGCTTCCAAAATATATATTCAAAAGGATTTTTTTCTCTGTTTAATAATATTTGTTTAAAATACTGTGTTTTTCCAGGCAGAATTACTAAATTGACCCATTTCTAGTTTTAAGGATGCTCCATTTCTCTGAAATTACAAGAACTGTCAAGGGCAAAATTTGTAGGACACAAAGTACACTGCATAGTGGATGAATATAAATAGTAATTTTTACTCCGGGACATCTTAAGATGTAGGTATTTCTGAAGTCTAGTTTCTTAATTAATAGGGTGAATTTTGAACATAGTGTATGTGACTTTGGTCAGGCAACTCTTGTCAACATCAATAGGAGTAAAAAATCTTTGCACCGCTTTGAAATTTTACCTTTAACTAATATCAAAAGAGCTTTATTCCCCAGTGATCAGATACTGCATGGTGTGTATAAGATCAGATTAACTGAAATATTCTTTCTTAATCAAAGTTTTAATAATGTATTTCTTGCACTAGAACAATTTTGAAGAATTTCCTTAAAAACAACTTTGAGCCATTAAGTACCTTTCCATGGATCTTCTTTTCCGTTCCCAGGATAAGGAACATGATAAGCATTGCATAATGTTTTGCTAACTATTATCTGGAAAAGCAGGAATTGTAAGGGGGAAACTTGTTGGACATTGAGAAGAGTGGATGTGTTAGAGGTATATGTGAAAATGTTTGGAAGTATAATATACCTGAAAAAGTTATAGGGTTAAATTAAATCCAGATACTAAAATATCTTCTAAGAGGTTATACGACTATTTTAGAGTCAGTTACTTTTAACAATTAGTTATCATGACCTTTCAACAATGGGGGCTTAGCTTCAGACACCATTGAAAAGTTCTTTTTAGAGGAAATTCTGAATGTCTACTCTGAAAATTCACCTCTTCTAAGGCATTTTGGTTTGGGCAAATTGATCCAGTCACTCAAAATTGCCAGTTGCATATATAGATTAACTAACACGCTATCTGCTAATGACCAGTCAACTTTGGTTTAATGATTGAAAGCTAAGGGATATATTCTTTCTGTGCATGTG
Organism: Gorsachius magnificus; assembly: GCA_034008185.1. NCBI lineage: Eukaryota > Metazoa > Chordata > Aves > Pelecaniformes > Ardeidae > Gorsachius > Gorsachius magnificus. The sequence goes on from CM067081.1 coordinate 44,429,888, forward strand.
GTCAAATATTCTTCCACTGATATTTCAGCAACCAAGTTTTAATATGGATAAAGGCATTCTTTTTAAGGGATTTATTATATTATGATATTTCTTGGCATTTATGAATATTATGTGTTCTAACATGGAGTTATTAATTTCGTGAGGTAAGGCTGCAAAAAATTAGATAAATTTTCTGTGGGAAAATAATCAGGAAAAGGAAGTTTTACTGCTTTGAAGAAACTTGAATTTTTTTTTTTTTCCCATTGAATTATAATAGAATGTGAATCTTGGATGTCTGCTGTTTAACAGCAGACATGATTCATAGCTAATGGTTGGTGACAAGAGGCAACCTGCTGCAATCACATATAAGCATTCTCCCAAAGTTACTTGAAGATAATTAGATTCTTTCCTTTGACTTTGACAGGCTTTGAATCAAGACTATACAGACAAAATGATACAATAAAAAACAAATTTAATTTATTATGTTTTGTTAATATTTTCTTTTGTTCATGTAGCCCATATACATATGGTACACAGCTTTAGAAACTTGTTATTTAAGTGAAAAATCTTGGCAAAAAACCCCAAACCATCAAAACTAAAGAGTGAAATAAGACAAGAACAACTATTAGGTTGCTCAAACACTTTATAAATGTCAAAACTTACTTACCTTACCAGAAATGCACTCAAGCAGAAACAATTCTGTCTTCCTGATAGTGATGGCATTAAGGAGTCAAATCTTCACAGAGATTAACAGTTTGGTACTCTCAGAGAAAACATTAGACATTAACATGATCCCATGTAATTACAGGACTATGTATCATCTTCCTTTTGATGGATTTGGATTTAGATGACACCTTAAATATACTTTTTTTTTTTTTTTTAAATTACATAAAGGACATCATGCTTCTCTTTGTGTTTAATTCCTTTTGGTTTTGTATCAAGCCCCATACTTTGTTCTACTTCTCAATACAATTTGCCCAACTTTTAAAGTAGTGAAATTGCGGAAAATCACTTAAATACAGTATCTGTAAATGTGGGACAGTACCTTCCTTTACTCTCACAGCTTTGCTTAGGGTTTGATTGTTTTGGTTTTTTTTTTTTAGTTTTTTAGTTTTTTAACATTAGCTATACTTTTAAATAGAGTTTAGTGGTTGCGTAGAGTAATAGCCATTCTTCTTTCCAGCCTTTCCCTACTCCTGTGTGTACACACACACACTCACACACAAGCAAATACATGCTTTTGTATACTGTACTTCATTTGTACAATAATATACTTTATATACTTCGTATACTTTACACATGATGATTGCCTGTGGCAAGGCACTGGCAGTGGGGTGGCCGGGACAGCCTCTGTGAGGAGAGGCTGGGGCTGCCCCGTGCCGGACACAGCCGGTTCCAGACGGCTCCAGCTGACCCAACACAGGGCACGGCTGAGCCCCTCAGCCAAGGTGGTGGCACCTCAGGGAAAAAGTATTTAAGAAAGGGCAAAAGACTGCACGGCATAGAGAGGAGTGAGGAAAAAATGTGTGAACACCGAGAAACTGAATTTAATATATTGCCAATTAAAATTTATTTGGATTGTGAGAAACAAAGACAAAAGCTACAAGCATTTACATGAGCAAAAGATAATTTGGGGAATTTGCAGAAGTTAAATAACTTGACATATACATTTTCAAGGAAAATTATTGAGAAAGTCTATACATTTAGAAGGGATGTAAACCTTCACCTCAGGATAGTAGGTTAGTTATCTATACCTTATAATAATTGTATTTATTTTTTTGGGGGGGGGGGGAAGAAAGAAAAAAAATAAAAATTGGGGAAAAAAATGTGCCACAATATCTTCTGTATCATGTGCCTCTTCTACAGAGAGTGAGAAAAGTTATTTGGCCTGATGTCTGCTTTAGTTTGAAAAATTAAGTTTAGAATCAACATGTTTTTTCATGCACTGATACGAAGTGAAATAACATGTTGGAGTGATAGATGCCTTTCATCTTCAGAGTAACAAAATTTCAAAACTAGTTATGTCTTCCTCCATATGATTATTTTAGTTGCATCTCAGATTAGCTTGACTGTAAAGACAAGTAATAGTTTTCTTGCACTGTTGTATGTTTCCAAAGAAATAAAAGGAAAATTCATTATATGTCAGCAGAACATTGTTAGATAAACAAGAAACCTCTAGTAATTCAGGTGATGATACTTTTTTCCTCATCATCCATGCAGTTAAATATGTGTAAAAAAGAAACCAAATGCCTAAAAACGAACTCCACTTAGTTTGGACTATTTACAATTTTGTGGTATAAATATTATAGAGCAAAGTGTCCTAATCATTCCAGTAACATAATCTATCAATATGGAATCTCATTGTTATTTACCTCAGCTCTCTTAATGGGTGCAGATTAATCAGAATAAGTAAAAGAATTAACATTTTTTCTTTCCATTCAAAAATAACCAATTTAACCTGACATACTGAAAACAATCTGTTAGCTTGTCCTATCTTTAATACAAGTGTTCTATTGGGGGGCGGCGGGGGGAAGCTGGTCTTTGTTTAATTGACTATTTCCACAGAGAACAGTGTGCCTGCAACAAGTCATGGCCTTGCTACCAGTTACATTGTTTAGTGGTGCATAGGTTTACACTGCTTCCAGGGTATTGCAAACTTTCATGTTTCTACCATGCTTTTCTTGCCAGGAGACTAAACTCTGAAATAAGCAACAACTTCTCATAACACTGGCTATGCTGTGCATAAAATAATACTCTATTTCAATTAGAGATGAAAAAAAAAAAAAGATAAGGTGTTTTGAAACAACAGATAATCAATGTAGGAGTCTCCAATTCTCTCTGGATTGTGTAACATCACATTGTATTATCAGCCTCACTTAACTACTTACTCTTTCCCAGAGTATCTAAACTGCTGATTAATTTAGAAGTACTGTTAAAGTTACATTTACTAAAATAACACATACTTAATAGCTGGTTTACTTGCTTTAAGGGTGTTCCAAGAGACATGAATGTAAAAGAAAATAAACCATATACACAGATTTAAAATAAATGGGGATTTTTAGTTTTCTCTGAAAACCGCAATGAAATACTGATTAAAGATCCATATAGACAGCCTCTTCAGTCCAGTACCTATACTCAGTGGGGGTAGGCAATATTAGAATAATGTCTGTTGTGGCAGGATTTAAAGAGATTGATTGGACTAGTTACACTAAAAGTAATACATACATGTAAAACAAAAATCTCTGTTATGAAGATTTTACTTCTCCAAAGACTTAAAGGTGGATTCATGTTACCAATTTTAATATGAACATAGCCATCATATACTCCTCTCTCTAATCAGTGGAAGAAGTAACATTAAGATGCTAAGCATCTTAAGTAAGCTAAGGCATCCTTAAAATGCCCATTTTCTTAACCTATTACAGAAGAGCCATTGGCATGACTCTTAATTGACTTCTTAATTCAATGTTAAGTCTTTACAGTTATGTAGAATTTAGCACATTAACAGTTACAAAATTCAGGGAAGTGTGGCTTTTCTTATAAAACTTTGTCAAAAAACCCAACCCAAACCAAAAAAACAGCAGACAAAATGATAAAAAAAAATGTTAATATGTAGAATATTAGTTGGAAAATGACTTTGAGTGGATTAGGAGGAGCGACATAAGGATATGAGAAAAAATAATTTGAATATAAAAACTATCATTTTATTGTGAAGGAGTTGGAAAGTTAGATAATCAAAAGGTTGAGCTTTACAGTACAAGAGATTTAAATTTAACAGCTAAAAGGCAAGAGACTTGAATGTAGCAATAAAAAATGTCCAGAATCTCTACAAAACCTGACAAATATCAGCCACAGCCTTGCCTTACAATGTGATTCACATTATTAAAGAGAACACTTTCAAAAAATTAAATTCAAAATTCTTCACTGATTTTGAATATTGCTGATACTTCTGAAAATTTAACAGATCAGTTCCAGAGATATGAAAAATAACGTTCAATTCTTGAAGTCCAGCCATGTCCTGATTTAGACAATATAAACATATAGTATCTATTCAAAGCATGCTTCTTCCTTCTAAATCTTTGGCTACTAAATCAAACCAGAACAGAAAATGCCTAGCAGCCAAATCTCAACATACTTATTTGTATTTTATTTAACATGAATCCCATCATTAGTCCCTTCAGTCACGGCTCTGCTGCAGCCCAAGCAAATGAAAGAGCTCAGAAAGTGTCTAATATTTTTTAATGACATAGCACAGAGCCTCTTCATTCAAAGATAAATATTACATTTCACAAATTGTGCATAGCCACAGCAAAAGAAATTATTGTCAGTGGAAAAAAAAAAAGAGCAAAAGACAGAAGGAGCCAACTCACTTGCCTCACTTTGTGCATCTCTTTTCTAGATGTCTATGCCCAAGCTAATAATTTAAGTTCCCTTTATAGTGAATTGAGAGAAATAAGAGTTTTTAAGGTGTGATTAAGTTACACATTGCTTGGATGTCTACATAACAGATATCTATATTTTGTTTAGATAAATTTCATACAAGATGTCTGCAGACTGGTAGATTAGAAATATGAACCTATAATGACCACGTTCAAAAAACTGTAATCAGAAATTCTATCTAAAACTTTGGCCAAAGGACAAAGGATGATTATTCAAAAATACAACAAACAGAAAACAAATGCTGATAACATGGGCTTCGGGAGATTTAAGATGTCTCATTGTATTTTATTATTTGCAATGGTATGAGTGTCAAATCTTGCTATAGATAAAATGTGTGTGAATTCTACTGAGCACTGAAACCTTATAGATGATAATTTTGGACTGGTTATTACTTTGCCCAGTATTGGTTCCTTTAGGTTTTTTATAAACAAATATACTCATCTGAAAGCCTGATGTGAATATGTGAATGAGGAAAGGAAAAAAAGAAAAAAAAAAAAAAGAAAAAAAAAAGACCGTTTTAGAGAAAAAGACAGGTTTAGAGAAAGTTTTATTTTTAATAGATGTCAGTCTGTGTTGCTGTGGGTCTTGTCAGTGCACTGAACAGTCAGGTGGGAACTTTGGAGCCAGACAGCAGCAGCTATTACGGCACTAGGGAATCCCTTTAAGTCTGGCATTCAAACAGACCTGCAGGAGAAGAATTATTCTCCTGTAAGCTAAATTCCCCCAAGTTTTATAAAATGTGGCAGTCTCCTTAAAGGCCTAGATTAACATTAATGAAGGAAGTAGTAAAGAGAGAAATAAGAGAACTGACACCTGGCACACAGACACAGTGGGGCATTTTTCTTTATTTGTTTGCTTCAGTTTTATACTCAGTTGCCTCTGAGTGACACCCTCAGGTTAACCAGAAGGTGTAACCCCAGCTGCAGTCCTTGGAGAGGTGACATAGGTAGGCAGAAAAGCAACTTCTGATGATCTGCAGAGCAGGCCAGTCATCCTTATTTCTATTTCCCATATTATTATCTACACCTTGCTCTGTTTCCTTTCACAGGACACAGTTGTCTTTGTGGGGAGACTAACTACAGAAGAGAGGTTCTTTTAAGTGCATATGGAAGGAGGGGTAGTCTATAAGGCAACCCATTTAAATGGGATATAGATGTTAAACAAATCTTGAGTTCTCAATCCCCCAAAGCAAACTCCTGTTTATCATACAATTTACTTTGCATCTTTAAGAACTGTGATAATTTTAATAATTGTTTGATATATCCTAGACTTTAACTGGTTGTCCATCTAGTTACAGGGCTACTGTTCCTGTTTGGACAAATATCTTCAGCTAGGTCTCATTGTTTAAAAACCAATGTTGTGTTAAAATACTTTATTAAAAAAGTAGAAGAAATATGAACTAAAGATATATTTTTTTACGGACTTCAAAAAGAGAACATCTGAGAGACTTACAGGGAGGCATAATCATAACAGTTTTTTTTCCAAAAGTGCAGAAATTGCTGTTGCATAGGGTCAAAGCTGCGAACTAACTTCATCCAAGTAGTAAATGGTTTCTTTTCCCTGGGCCAAAACACATACCTGTACCAGCTGGACCTGTATTTTAACTGCTGTTTCAAACATCAATCAGGTTCATATAAATAAATCATAGCTTTGTGGTAAGATGTCTAACAGAAAAAGTATTTTATAGGAGAGAAGCATTACATATGCACTCATGCATAGAATGAGACAGGGATCAGTTTTTTGAAAAAAACCATAATTGTTTAGCTCATGGGAGGTATAGCTGGACAAATTCAGCCTTGTAATATACTGAAAGCTCTTCATAGTAAACCTAACTGAATATTGTAACAGTTTACCAGGTGCCATGTAAGGGTCGCTTAGGGCCTCTGATATAGATTAACATCTTAAAAAAAAAAAAAAAAGAGCCAAATTCCAGACAGTTTTGTATTTGGTGTACTGATAGTTGTACTGGGCCACCATCATAATGTGTTCTAGTCATGCCTCTTCTCTTCCATAGATCTGTGAAATACAAATATTTTTAAACTGCTTTAATCTCAAAGTTTCCCCAGCTTTATATGATGGTAGAGATTATAATAAATTCTCATTCGTCAGAGATTTTCTTTATATCCTTTTTCCCTCACAGGATCTCCTATTGATATATTCTTGGATTTAGGGATTATGCTAGCTGTCTTTGAACAGAAATGGACCACAGCAAGACAATGGATGAATCAATGCTGTTCTCTGCAAATCATTTTTTCTATGTGACTTGTGTGCAGGTGTAGGAGTATGCTGATCATCATATGTGGCATTGGAAAGACAGCCAGCCAGCAACCTGTAGAGTTTTTTTTCTTCCTGGTACTGCAGGGACAATTTGTTCTTAATAAGATCATTTAGGCTACTAGATCAACTTCCTTGCAGCTAGGTGGTACAGAAGATGTTATGCATATGCTAGGAAACTAAATGTGCCTGGGACCAGCCTCTGGCACACGAACTGGTCCAAATCCACGCTACTGAACTCTGTTCTCCACCAGTACAGAATGGCCATAGGCAAATTGTCTCCTGCCAATGATCCCTGGCCATAGAAACTCCCAGATAATGTCTGGGAATTGTGTAACAGGCTGCCAAATGTCCTGGAGGAAAATCCAGGCTTCTAACAATTCTAACAGTTTCAAAAGGGTAGGCAACAACACTTTGATGCTGCTGCTCAGGAACAGTTTAATTTGTTAGCGTAAGCACAATTTCATCGTCTCCTGCTCCTTCCTGTGGTATATAACAATTTGTTTTCTGAACAATGAAATATGTTATCCTACACCAAATCACAGAGCCCAACATGAACACAGCTGAGTAAAATGTAGTGTTTTCTGATAGATAAGAGGTCAGGGTAGACTTAGTGATCCCTTTCGGCATTAACCACTATGAAATAGGTGCTTCAAGAATTAATCATCACACTTTATTGCTTTCTGTCACAGATTGAAAGAACATAGAGAAATACATTAAAATGCTGTGTCTCAGTTTACCCTTTCCTGAGACAATACTTCCTGACCTCACAAAAGCACTGTGATGTTCATGCCCCGGCTTTTCAGATTGCAGGAAAAAGAGCTTCAAATTAATGGCATAGCTGGTCATTTGAATGCAAATTTACCACAGCTGCATGCTCAAAACCTGTCTACAACATTGTTAATCTGCCTGTATTGAGAAGAATTTGACACCACTGGTCTTTATATGTGATGATGCATGTTCCTGTTTCAGAATTTTAAAATGAGGAGGAAACAAAATATCAGAGATAAACATCCAGGACAAAGCTCATAGTCTTTATATGGGTCAGTGCTACATATCAAATCAATGAAATGTTTGCTGGAAACCCATAGTAAATGGCAAAATCAATTCACCAATCACTTCAGCAATGTTTTCATTCCAAAGCTATGCAGACAAGTGATTAGGTACATACTAGTTATTTCATGCCTATCATTTCAAGGAGTCAATGAGTGATCTCTCTTAATAATTTGAGAATACAAAAATAAAACCCTAGCCCAAGTCACTCATCTTTGGCACAAATTATGACTTGACTAAAAAATTCAGTGAGTAGCTTAACCAGGTAGATAGAGGGGATAATGATGTAGCTTCTTGTACAATATTATGACTAATATTCAGATAACAGTTTTAATTTCTTCACGGCATGCTCTGGGACAAAAATAATTTGAGAACTTCTTAAAAATCTCAATCTTACCTAGGTATGCAAAATGCTTTTAAGACTTACATGAAAAACAGGCTAGGATAAGTCTTAAACTGTGTGAATAGGTGAACTGTCATTGCAATGCTTTGTAATAATGCTTAGTAACAATTACTTGGACATTAATTCTGCTTAAAATAGGTACCTAGGACTGCAAAGGACCTCCTGGGTAATGCAGTTTATCATTGCATGGCAATCCATCCTTACCTCTTAAAATATACTTTTACTAAACATGTCAAATTCTGTCTTAGAACTGACTAGCTTCACTTTTCCCCAATGTTTTTCATTAGAAAGCAGTTCTAAAATACTCTTTACTGAGGAATACATCTTTTTTCTTTTTTTTTCTTCCTTAAATGTATTCTTAATCAATTTAAATGCATTTGTTGCAATAGAATTTTTTATTGTCTACTATCTTCTAGAGAAAACTGTCATATATTGTTCAGAGTGGGGTTTTAGGTTAAGTTGTACTCCATGTTTAGATCACAGACACTACAGAACTTAGAATGCAAGGACGGCATTTGTTCAGGTATTCTTCCAGCTCCCTGGAGACTGCATCTTGCATTAAGCTCTCAACTGCAATGTCTGCATTACTTGGCAATCTGAACCTAGCTGAAATATGCCTAGAATATGAACATATATTTTGTATCTTATCAATCTAAGAATGGCCGTAAGGCCAAGGGTATTTTCAGCTTACGCAGTGTAGTGTCTCCAAGCGTTCATTAACATGCTGGTAAAGCCTGTCTCCACTCTGCTAGTTCTCCTTCTTTGAAGCTACTCTAGTTTGGCTTCCTCTTTCCCTAGTATAGAAACTCTATGGAGTGCTCTAGATGAAGTCTCACCAATGTCTTCTTCAATAGCATTAATAGCTTACACAATTCCAGGATATTCTTTGGCTGAAAAGATGAGGACAATTTATTTTGTAGCCAACTCAATGGTTGAAAAGTGTGAAAAAGATGATGTTTTCATCAGAAAGGCTTCAGTCACAGTGCTCACAGCTGTCAAGAAGGATGTAACATCATCCTAGAGCTACTCCCATGCTTGGGGTACTGAAAGAATCAAAAAGTAAATTAAGAACACTTGGTCCAAATATAGATATTATATATGTACAAACACAATATTTTAGAAAAAAAGTTTCCATATTAACAAGGAAGCAGTCCAACAGTGTTCAAGTGTAACGTAGCCCTCAGGACAAATCCACTAAAGGCACAACAGCTCTTACAGAAAACTTCACATCCACATTTTTCTACAATATTGATGTGCTTTTTTTTTTTTTCTTTTCTCACATTGTCTTAGAAAAAACTTGATGATTCTTTTATTATCCCTTTCATTTTTGTCTTTACTTATTTTTCAAAGTTAAACATTATCAAGTGAGACTTTTAAGTAAAGTCAAGAACACTGAATGTGATCAATACGTTATGTCTGCATTTTGTCAATGTCTTGTGTAGGGCTCAGTAATAACTAAGAGTTCCTTTTTCTCCCACAGAACAAAGCTTTTGTTTCTGTATTTTGTCTCTGTATTGCATCTTTCTGTGTAAGATTTATTCAACCTCAATGGGGATATGGTGGGTTGATCCTGGCCAGCAACTAAGCACCCACCAGCCACTTGCTCACTTCCTGCCCTGTTGCTGGGTGAGGAGAATCAGAAGAGCAAAAGACAGAAAAACTCATAGGTCAAGATAAAGACATTTTAATAAGCAAAGGAAAGGGGGAAAAAAAGTCAAAAAACAAACAAGTAATCCAAAGGCAATACTTGCCACCTACCACCAACAAACCAGTCCCTAGTCACTCTCCAAGCAATGACTACTTTGGAAACACTACTCCTCATTTTTGTTGCTGAGCATGATGTTACAGAGCATGGAATACCCCTTCGGTAAATTTGTCCCAGCTGTCTCATCTCCCATCTTCTTGCCCACCACTAGACTACTCACTGGGGGGGGACAGAGTGAGAAACAGGATAGACCTTGATACTGTGCCAGGACTTTTAAGCAGTAGCTAAAACATCGGTGTGTTATCAGCACTGTTTTAGTTACAAATCTAAAACAGCATACCATGCAGGCTGCTTTGAAAACAGTTAACGCCACCTCAGCCACACCTAGTACAGGGAATAATCACAGTTTGTCATCCATAGTGTTCATTTTGTCTTCCTAGTCTGCAATTTCTTTCAAAATTTCACTGTGATTAGTTATATAGTTAATAGCAATTTTTAATACTATCCCTATAATAAAGAATTTAAATTTATTTTTTTTCTGTGCTACTTGTTGCAATTAAGTTATTTTCCCTATTGGATAGCAATGACTTTATTCCTTAGAAGAAGTATTGTTCTGAATTGTAGGTTCTGCCAGAGCTGCCAATTTTTTTCTATTCTTTAGTTTAGGAAATTTCCTACGAGATTATTCATTTTAAGTTTCATTTCACTTTGTTGAAATCTTCCTACTAGGCTCCCTTAAAAAATTTTTCCAATTTGTTAATAAGCCTAAATGTTTCATCATTGCAATGTATTCTCTAAAAAGAGAGAGCATATGAGTAGTATATGAGTCCACAAAACTTTTTCTTTTCTCTAGAAAGGGATGTTGGAGTAGTGTACTGTAAATTATAAAAAACATTAACCAGAGAGAGTGAGAGGAGAGCAATATAAGGGTTGTGAAATTGTTCCTCAAAATTTTGAATTTTTTGAGTCTTCTAAGAAACATTATTTCCCCCCCCCCCAAAAAAAAAAGTTTAATTTAATGACCAGATTTAGCTAGAAAATATCCTTTTGCAATCAAAGCCAGTACATGAATTTTTCAATCATAGTAAGTTATTGTTCTCTTCAAATTCTGGATCTACATTCTCTCATTCTCTTTTACAGTCATGTACAACTCTTGCTATTTCACCTCACTGTGTAATGTTTTGGCTCACATAGATTTCTTTTTGGCTTACATTTTTATGTAATTGGTCCTTTCTTCCTCACCCCTAAGAATAGGATCATTCTTATCTCAATTACAGGAAGCTCTTCTGTCTGCTGCTCAGTTTTCTCCTTTCAGATAGAGTAGGTTGTCTTCCTCTACCGAAGTTGCAGTCCTTTTGGCTAACATTGTAGCTTTGTGTCTGCTCATTTTGTGCATGACATTTAATGTCTCTTTCAGCTTTGAAGCTGTCTGCAGTCCTGATCTTTCTTACACCTCTGCACTCGTTCTCCTGTGGATCTCTTCACTCCATGTAGACAGCTTTCTTAAATCTTTCTAGTCTCTTCTCCACCTAGCATCTGCATGCCTTTTGTGTCTCCTCTCCTAGATGTGGGAAACTTGAAACAAGCCAATTAACTTGTTCTTTTCATTCACCTTTCTTTTCAGTCATGAAAAAAGGATAAAACATTTTCATAAAAAATAAATTTTTAATGTCTTAAAATAGAATTTAATATAATTTAAACACAAAAGCATTTTTGGTACCACTACTGCAATGTGATAATAACAATTAGCATTAAACAAAACATACTAAGCTAAACTAGAAGGGACTGTCTATAAAGAACAAGATTGAAAGGAAGGTTTAAATGGTTTAAAGGTCTACTTAAAACCCATACTCAGCTACCACATAACTCTCAAAGAGACTAATTTTTTTACAAAATACAACAGGAAAATATACTGCATATAATTCTAGAATGCAGAAATTATTCCAAGCTCTTGGGTCTGGGTACCATCTTTAAGTATTTTCCAATTCCCTGTCATGACGAGATTTAAGAAAACACAATCTCCCCTACTTTTAAAAAAAAAGATTTAAAACTGTGGCACACTCTGACTAGTTTCCCAGTCTGTGTGACTGAGAATTTGAACCTGTGACACTCAAAAAACAAACCCTGGTGTGAGAAAGACATATCCATAAAGTTTTCTGGAAATATTCAGTTGAATGTTTTCCTTACACTCAAACCTTACCAGAATAGAGACATTAAGTATGCCTTAAATCCCTTACAGGATTAAAAAAAAAGCAAAACAACAAACCCTTAAGGTTGTTTCTCGCCCCCCCCCCCCCCCCCCCCCCCTTCCTTTTAGCATAAGAAGTATGGAGTAAAGCTGGGTTTGGAAAGCGGCTTCTAGTGGAATGTTTTTACTCTGTAGCCACATGGGTTCATTTCCTTATCAAATGAATCTAATTAAATGAAAACTGGGACATCCCAGAATCAAGGTCTGAGTATTCTCTCTTTGTCACAAATGGCTGATGTTCTTAAGGTTTTTGGAAATTTTGAACCCTCTAAAGATTTTAAACAAGATTTCAAAAATTTTAGGTAAATAGTTTCAAGGGCAGGAAGCGTTATTCTGAAAGAACACAATAAGTAAAGTTTTGGAAGAAAGAGTTTAAATACAGTAGGAGGAATATGAGGTTGTCAAATCCATAAGGAATAAAAAAACTTCATACAGTTCAGGCAATCAAGCCTGAAGAAAGCACATTTTCCTCTGCTTTATCTCCTGGATAATTTAGGCAGTTATCCACTCAGTATTTTGATTTTTCTAAATGTCTTCATAAAACATAAAATATTGTAAAGAAAGCACAACATCTGAGTCCAGACTACAGATAATATTTTAAGGGCCAGCTGAAAAAACCCCTTTCATAAATCTTACTTAATATCAGCCTTATTTCTGGAACACTTTCATTAGAAAAGTATATTTTTTGTACTTATGTATGGCTTGTATGCAGTAAAAGAAATAATTATTAGTGACTGCTGAGAATTAAAAAATACATATACTGTTATAGTCAGAGCACCTATCTACAATGAACAGATTTTTACTCAGACATTTCTAAACTTTTAATGCCACTCTAGCGTTTCTCCTGCATTTCATATCTATTGAACATGCTTTTATTTTGTTCACTTAATATTTACAGCCATTTATTTAGAAATCTCTCAGCTGAAGTCTTTAACGAAATCTAAGTACTGCCTCTGAAATTTATCCTTTTCTGATATGTGGTCTACGTTAAGCTGTGCCATTTGAAAGATTTCTTTTTTCAGGTGCTGTCATATTTTCATATTTCATAATGTTCTCTAGATAGAATAAGTCGTACTTGCAGATGCTGTTTGCCATGTACAACAGGTTCAATAATAAAACCTTCTTAAGGAGTTAATGTTTGATGCCTCAAAGTATATGATCTTGTGATAACATAATTAAGAGGGGAAATGTATTGCATTATTTCAGAAATGTAAACATTTAGGCCACCAAACTCATAGGAAGCAGACTGTTGCCAGTCATGATTTTAACACACAACCAGGAAAAGGGAAGTACAGAATATTAATGTGGCTCAGGAAGCAATATATGGGGGCAGTTGTTCCTTGGAAAAGGAACATACTGGTTATTCCTCATTATATTTCAGTTGCAACCCTGATTAAGCTTGAATAAGGCTGTTTTTCCTTTGTCCTCTATATTGTTTTTGATATGACTAAGAATTTAATGAAGTTGGCACACAGCCAGAAATATAATTTGCTATTTTTATTACTCTGTCAATATTGTACATTAAGGACCTCAACAGTCTTCGATGAAAGTAAAAGAACTCTTTTAAACAAGCAGCGTAGAAATGCAAACAGGAAATGTCTAATGCATGTTTCTTAATACCATAGCCTAGATTAAAGCTTTTGAAGTAGTCTCACTAATTAATTTGAAACTATGATGAAAACACAAAGTGCCCATAGTTGTAAGGTTTCCAAGGCTTTCTGACGAGAACTTTTCATGACAGAAGACCTTGTTAGTTTTTGGCAAATGCTGTATATACCACCATGCATAACAACCCAGATAGAAGGCCTGGATTCTGCTCTGCCCCATGAGCGATGGATTAAATCTAAACTTCTGGTTGTTGGACTCATAAACTGCAAAACAAAGCTTCTGTGGAGGTTGCAGAAAGAGGTTTAAATCTTACTTTTATTTTCTCCTTATAGCTGTGTTTTACATTTTAGGTATACAGGATTGGAAGTTACTTCTTTGGCCATGAAGACCAGGTTCCTAGAGAGAAAATTTGCTTGATCTCCAGTTATGGAATAAGTAGTTATTATTTAAAATTCTGTTGTCTCCTTTTTCTTTCTATTTTCTAATCATAGCACTGAGTGTGAAATATGCTTCATAAAATCTCAACAGATCCTACAACAGCAGTTATGCAACCTTTTGTAACTACATATTTTTATACAGAAGTTACATCAGTAAATAAATATGTCAAACTAAATAGATGATGCAAAATGTTGACTCTAAATATTGAAATATATTATCTCAATAAGTCTGGCAAAGAAGAGAGTAACTCTGCTGCAAATTAATCAAAATACTAGGTTCACTTGAGAACAAATTACTCTTAATTTACTGTCAGAGAAAAATGGATATGTAAACATATGAATATTCCCTCCCTCCCAAAAAACAGTCTAGATCATGAGTTGTCAAGTTTTGCTATGTAATGCTCCATGAAAAGAGCTGGAACTGAGCCAATGGATTTGTTCATGTCTGTGTGTGTCTGTGTGCATGCATGCAGTGGTGGGGAGAGGGGTATGTGGGTATGTGAGTGAATCACTCTCTTAATTACACTGGTAACCCAAAGTCCTTTCTCACTTCTGTTTTGAAGCTGATTGCATAAAAAGGAAACATTCAGAAACCTTCTAACTGGCACTTAATGAACACAAAAAAAGAGGAACGATATGTCAAAATACTGAAGCAAATCCAGCAGAATACCATGGAGCAGGTTGAGGGATGGAGAATGTAACGTGAAGAGAGGCTAAGTTGAATGGGTTGCCTAGGTTGGAGAAGGGAAGGCAAAGGTGAATCTTAATTGCAGTTCAACACTTGCTAAAGCGTTATTATAGCATACAGAGTCAGTGTCCTCTCAGAGAGGTACAGAGGAAGGACAAGAGGCAACAGTCGTAAGTTCAGGTGTGAGGGGAAAAAAATCTTTACATCAAGGGTGGTTAAGCACTGGAGCAGGTTGCACTCATAGGCAATCTCTGTCCTTACAGACAAACACAATTCAGCTGGACAAAATCCTTAGCAGCCCAATTTAACTTCCCAGTTTGCAATCTTCTGAACAGGAGGTTGGGCTAGATGACTTCAGAGTTCCCCTCCAACATTAATTTTCTATGATTCTATTACAGAAATATTTTCTATACCAACAATAAACAAAGTCCTGGTACATGCAAATCTAGCCTTCTCTATCATGTTCATGTGCATAGTATCCATATGTTGTCAAGGATGAGGCAAGGAGGATCTACCTGCAAAGATTTAGTTGCCAATACCTACAGCTAGAACAAATTTTGAGGGCAGTTAATGAATGTACACTTGGTATAAATGGTCTTTAAAGCTGTTGGATGGAACCAGTTGATTTTCTCATGCCCTTTAGTTAGGAAACTGTAGCCTGGACTTACCTCTTATATTAATCCAAAATACTGTGTGTACTAAACACATTTCACTAGTATGAAATACTTCAGATGAGCTGAAATTTTTTTTTTCTTTTAAAACCTTCATGTAGGCATGTACAAGCTTGGCTAGTCAACTCTCATGTAGGAAGTTTTTTCTAAGATAATTTTCTTTATAATAGCTTTGCTGACCCCATTTCCTGAACAGACTGAGGTTTCACAGGTTTTATGGGAGCATTTGAGCTCTTGAATTGCTGGCAGACTCATTGCATAAAGTAAAACTAAACCCCAGGCTCTTTTGTGTATATAACATCCAAGTTTACCTTTTAAATTGCCAAAAACTCTCTGCACCACAACCCTTGTACTTTATTTTAGTGTACCCTTTACATAAGGTATAAAATAGTTTTAACTGTTCAGATTGACTTAGTCCCCAAAATACTTCCTGTTAGGCTTAAAAGCAGATCCTGAAACTTTGATTTACAAGTCTTTCCACTTTTTTCTTTATATTGAGTTAGGATATTTATTGAAAATAACATGCGTAAAAAGCTTTGACAGGAAGAGCCAGTGAAATCTCAAAGAAGTGTCTGAAACTAAAATATGATTAAGTACTTTGCTGAATTAAAGTAAAATACTAATCCTTATACCTTAATGAAGATTCTGGATCTGTGAATCTCAGTCCTAACAGGTTGAAATATCATTTTCATTGTTCATGTGAGTAAACCAAGGCAGGAGGCAAAATGATTCTGCACATCAGGCAAAAATCAGGTTGTTAAGTGTAACTGATATAATTTGAACACCTAACTCCTTAGGAAAAATATGGTAAGTATAACACAGAACAGTGACATAAATGGAGACCAAACTGTAAAATTTTTCCATTGCATCCTTACTATGATTATTACAGATTTACTTATACCTGCAGATTCCAAATTAATTTTGTAAATAAGTAGTAGTATTTTCAATTTACTGAGGTGGTCAACAAAGTATGAATGTGATTTTTAAATGTGGTACTTGTGTGACACTTTATTCTTGCTCCTAAAGGTATGGTTATATTCTGAGCAACCTGAATTGATGAATAACTTAATTGCAATAAATAACAGTAATTAATTAATCTGGGTTCCCCCACTACAGTAGTAGAAATGGTCTCAAAGAAGAGAGCTGCCATAGCTTGATCACAGTACAGAAGGACCAGGCATATTTTTTTTTTTTTTTTTAAATAATATAACTGAAAACAAAATCAAGAAGTCACAGTCACATGGTTTATTTGTTTGTTTGTTTGTTGTTTTATTTTATTTACAGTGAGAACTGTCTTCTATTTAAATACTCCATGAGAATCTGTTATATTGATTTTGCATTTGGATTCCACCCCCCTGTAATTTTGTGTTACTATCAATTTCTTTGTGCTGATATCTCTATTAAAAATGCATCAGAGCTAGAAAAATTTCATAAAATGACTGTGTTGCTGAACAGAATCGTAAATAACTCCAATTTTGTGTCATTGGGCTAAAGTGAATAAGAGAAATTTAAGTTTGAATTCTTATAGTTGAAACAGTCAACTGAAAAAGAAAATCCTTCTTAAGATACAAGAGAGAAGAGGAAAATTGCTAGATAGATACTGTATGATGGGATATTCTCTTTTAAACCCACTCTGTTATTACTCCTAAATGATAGCTACAAGCAGCATTGAAAGGAAGTCCATTTAGGTTATTATAAAGTTTTCAATGACGTGTAAAATAATCCCTTTTTTATGTAGGATTAGTAGTGCAAAGTAAAAATACCTTAAGCCAATGGAGTGGAGATATTTCCTTCTGCAATATAGTAATTCAGAGAACCATAATTCAAATTAAATATTAGATTTCTATGTCTATCAAGGAACCATTAAATATCTTACTTAAAACACCTAAAGGCATTTTGAGTTACAGTCATCAGTGGCTGCTTGTGTTCATTCACATTTATGCTCCTTGTTAAATGAGATTACAGAATGTTAACAAAGTGTATCCTAAAAAATCTTGGTGAATAAGATATAAGTGAGTTTCAAAATGTATCACAAATAGAAAGTAAATATATATATATGTGTATATATATATACACATGCTGACTATTATGTCAAATAGCCTTTCTGTGGTTAGATTATATTGAAACATTTTAAAAGTTGATCTTTACAAATTAAAAGATATTGCACTATGTATTGGTTTGCTGGTCCAAAGCAAATTAACATCATTGCTGCAGGAGGGTTTAGAATATTTTTCCTAACCTGGTAAGGACAAGAATAAAGAGTTTCTTTTTCAGCATAGATAGATATTACTAGTAGTGTCTTTTTGGGGCAGGGGGGAGGAAGAGAAGTGGTGTGTCATTCAGGCAATCAAAGATAATGGTGGAAGAATGAGAGGCAAAAATAGTGGAACAGAAGCCACCGCTCTATCCAATATCCAGTCAGAAAAAGGACCAATAAAGAGAAAAGAGCAACAAATAATCACAACCAGCAAGAAAGCAGACTTCCCTCCCCCAAGAAATCATAACAAGCAAAACCCCAAACAGTGGCAAAGGGTAATGAGACAGCTTGGCCTAAGATGTAGTCTTATTATCAGCTATGCAAAGATAAAGCTATGCAAAGAAAGATAAAGCTATGCAAAAACCACCTTTATTGAGCAAGGTGTATAACTATCTTCTTTGACTGTTTCTATTCTAGCCTCAGGGCTATTCTACTATTCTTGCCTTCAAGGTATGATTTTAGTATTCCTACTCTTTCACCCTGGTCCAGTTGGAAAGGAAAAAAACAGCGAGTTTCACCTAAGACAGAAGAAAAGAGAAAGGTTTGTTGGATTTTTTTTTATTTTCTTAAATTGCTGGACAGTCAAAAAATGTTAAGAAAAAAATATTCAAGTTTCAAGATACACTAGTTACTCAAGGCTGGGAAGATGAGACGGAACTTTCAGTGTGGGAGAGCTGTGGATATTACTTCTGGAGTTGTACATGTGCTTTTCAAAATGTATGATTTCTCTGTTCTCTAATTCCATAAATAGGGATAAAGTTGATGTTGCCATGTGACTTCAGTATCAAGATTAAATGGAAGAATATTAAATAGGAAATTAGATGTGACTGCAAAGATTCAATTTACTAACCACTGAAATATGTAGCAAAGAAACCAGTGTGAACTATTGACTTACTTTGTATTCTTTTTCTGCTTTAGGTATACTGTATATTATAGTGCAAAGCAGATTTTTTTTTTTCCTAAATAGAACATGAATTTTCCAATATAGAAATGAAATAACTATGCTCATTTAACAGAGGAAATTACATGGTGGAAACAGACAAAATAACCATTAGCATAAAATATCATAATTGGGGGGGGGGCAAAACACAATAATTATTGGTAGTGCTTGAGATGTTTCTAAGGCACTGTTAAAGATATTAATTTAAATATCTAAAAAAATCACTAGTTCTATCAAGACCTGTGGGCTATTCCAATGAACATATGGGCTGATGTTCAGCATAGGCATTCTAATCTCATTGGTTTTTAGGCACAAATACCATATGGAAGGACCATATTGTGCTTAATCTCCTGAGTGTGATAGTAGGTAAAACCTTCACCCTATTACACAGTCTAATGTAACCAGACAGAGTAGAATCGAAGCATATGCCAAGATTCTGCAAGTGTTTCAGAAATGCCGTTCTCTGAAGTTGCTGGTGATCTTGGAGAATATTCTCTTTTAATTAAAGAACAGATAAAAAAGAGGAACTATTTTCACAATTTATAGTAGCTGTTAAGCAATTTAGGGAACAATATGAGTGGCCCTTCCCATGCTATATGGGCTCGTTGTTTGTCTTATCAGATAATATACACCTCACAGCACAGGAGGCTATAAAGTTACAATATGCATGATTTAATTCAATCACAAATTTCAGACACAGATGGAGTTTTTCAATAAACTGTCAGGTGTTTTGAATAACTTCTGATTAAAATGTGTTCATAGCAGTATTTGTGTTACAGCCTGCTGTAATCTGTATATATACAAGAGTAGCAACCAAAAATTTTTGAAATTAAGAAATCAGAGCATTGACACAGAGATCATTAATGTCACAAGAAAGCACAGAAAAGGTCACACAAACCTAAGTTCTGGACCATATACACTCACTGGTGATCAGTCATTCATACACGTGTTGTTAGCTGCTTAAAATATCTTTTTAATCTGTAATCTTTTTAAAAAATATTATATGGGTAAATTTACCTAGTAAACCATCAAGTGTATTTATGTAAATGTCCTGCATGTAAGCCTAGCCTGAATACTAGAGCATATATGTATAGTGTTGTTGGGTCTGGTAAATGTGGGGTTTGGATGATATCTTTACTGGAAGGTTAACAACTTGGGGAGAAAATAAGAAGTTCATGTCCAGTACAGCAAATTGTAAATGTCAATCTATTTTTTTCAGCTATTAGAGCTATATTGATAACATTCACAGCATCATCACAGGTTATGAAAGAAGAACACTTTTGTTGCCAACACACTAGCTCTTACCTCTGGCATACTCCTATGTTTGGACTATATAAATTAAGCTATTGAAATGTGCTTTGGTCCTACATTGCCCTTGCATTAAGAAAATACCTTCCAGAGCCGTTACAGTCCATGTTTAAGCCTTAGACTTCTAGAACAGTCAAATAAAATACAGTAAATGGCAAGAATCTGATCCTTAAAGTTTTAAAACTCTTGATATAGGTGATCTAAAACAAAACAAAGAAAGCTGTAGGCCTACAAGGTTGCTTCTAAGTGAAAGAAAAAGAGTCTATGCCTTACAGAAAAGGAGAGCATCAAGGAGGTGACAAAAATAGAGAAAATTGGACTATTTTTGTCAAGTTTTTCAATACTAGTAGGAATGCCAAAAAAAAAGAGCATATTCCAAATGTTTCATTTCTTCACACAACTTGTTAAATTAAGTTTGTACAGTTATATTCTTGAGCTGGCATAGCTTTTTTTTCTTCTTTTGCTGCTCAGTCAACATAGAATCAAATTGACTTCTGTTTATCCCTGAATAGGCTGACTTAGTATGAATGTATCTGATAATATCTTCCCTGATCTGTTTGGCTTAGTTATCTCAGGAACTGCTAGTTTGAAGGGATTCATTTTCATTAGTATATTGTATGTCATATGCTGTATCTGCTATCCGAAGATTGATGGAATGACGAATATTGTAAAATTATCTGACTGCATATACTTATTTTATTTTTTTCCTAACTTTCTCTTTTTTTTCCCCCTTCCATCTGTAATTTCTCAGTTTGCCAAGTTGAATATGTGCCAAAAATGGAGGATTTGCCTCTTGTTTAACTTCTCTTCCTGTCCTGTTTGCAAGATTTTACTATTCTGTTTCTAATCCTGGGCAGTCAGCCAGCTACTGCACTGCTTTGCTCTAGCTTGACAACACTTACTAATTATGTGAAATACTCAACAAGCCCACAAATGGGAAAGAAAAAGTTTCAGTACCAAAGAATGCTAAAGCACTATAGGGCAAGCTAGCTGGTCAATCATAAAGAAAAACATATCACATGAACTCCCCTTGTGCAATTGAGGATTCTGGAACATATGTCACTGCTTGTTGATTTTATTTTGATCATACCAGATGCTCTTGTAGTCTTGACCCTGTTCAAGAGTTTAAATATTCCTGATTTCTTCTTTCTTCTTTTCCCAAAGTTTCTGTACTATCCATTACTGCTTTAATTTTCTTGAGGAATTTGTTTCCTTTTTATGTTGTTTCTGTTTTTGTGATCTGTCTCTACCTTCTGCAATAGATTTTTCACTATATACTTTTCTTAAATGTTTCTCATTTGTGAGAATGTGAGCAAAACATTTTTTTCTGATGTGTGTGGGAGTGTCTTGATAGTGGGCATTGTGACCTATTTCCTTATACTTAGCTAGAACTATCTGAAGGTAAATATATTAGGCAAATAGTACATGAATTTTTGTTTTTAATAATGCTAACCCATCAGATATCTGGAGACAGTAGATACCTGTTTTTACATGTGTGTGGGGGTGAGAGAGATACAGAGAGAGTGTGTATGTTTGCAGATCTGTGTGATGTATGCCTATGAGTGATACAACAGCGGCAAGTCCTAAAAAACAAGAACAAGAAAATGAAGAAGTAACACTGAAGCTTAAAATTATATTCTGAAATTGGGAAATAATTACCAAATAAATTTTCCTATGTGAGAAGAAACGAGTCACCTCCTTGAAGATTAAATTTTCAGGTATCAGCTATCATAGAATCATAGAATGTTTTGGGTTGGAAGGGACCCCTAGAGGTCATCTAGTCCAACCCCCCTGCAGTAAGCAGGGACATCGCTAACTAGATCAGGTTGCTCAGAGCCCCGTCCAACCTGGCCTTGAATGCTTCCAGGGATGGGGCCTCCACCATCTCTCTGGGCAACCTGTTCCAGTGTTTCACCACCCTCGTTGTAAAGAATTTCTTCCTTATATCCAGTCTAAGCCTACCCTGTTTTAGTTTAAAATCATTACCCCTTGTCCTGACAGCTGTTCCAAACCACTCTGAAGTCCTAAAAATATTTTCCACTTTTCCAGATTGTTGGCTTTTCTCAGTTAATATTAATATATATTAATCTCATTTGATTTGCAACAACATTGCCTTGTCCTTTGATCTTGTCAAGTCTTAAACTCTGTGCAAGGTTGAATTTTGTCAATATTTAAAATTAGAAACTTCCTATAATATACCACACTGTGATTCTGGTGAATACAGTACTCTTCCTTCTGAGTCAGAACTGACTCAGCACAGCGGGTCTGTTTAACTTCTGTATTAATTCGTCTTCCGGTCTTACTGGATTTTAACATGCTGATTCTACACTTGGCAGCTAGCCAAGTTAAATCAATGGAAAGAAAAAAAAAAAAAATCCTTCAATGACTTTTTTTTTTTTCCCCCCCCAGATCCAATGTTAGGGGAAATTGCTGATAAAGGTGTTTCCTGTCAAAGAACTCTTTAATTCAAGTCCCATCTATTTATGGACATAAAAGATCTGAGAAGACTTTTGATTTTGGATTTTTTTCCCCAGTTATAGTCAGTATTTATCTTCATGTTGAAGTAAAAATGAAATAGAGAACTTCATTGCATTGTAAGCACCTTTTAGTTCTCTTCTATTTCAGTGGTATGCTAATCTTATATTATTAATTATTATGATTTAAAAAAAACAACATATTCTGACATTTCCTGATCACACAATATTTTATAATGTTTTATTTCTACAGGTTTAATAATTTATCATTAGATTTGTATGTATAAAGGGGTAACACAGCAACAAGTTGCCAAGTTCTAAATGTTTGTTTTCACCATCTACTAATGGGGCCCTGATCTCATGCATGTGTAAAATGCAGTCAATTTTCCTTTTACATATATGAAGAAATCTACTCTTATGCTTTTGTTCAGGAGGCCTGTACCTTTTGAAAATACATCATAGAGCTAAAAGTTGTCCATGTATAGGTATTGAGTTTTACAACTTGCCTAAAAAACTAGGGCTCGTGTAGCAGACATATAGATACAGAATAAATGAGTTTTCCTGAACATACTAATTATGTGAAAACTACCATCAGAAGTCACTTTTCCAACTCAATTTTCTGTTTCTTGGAAGGTCATTCATGTAATACAAGACACCAATGTTCTACCTGAAACAAGAATAACAAGCTGTCTTCTAGTCAATTTGGTAGACATAACAGGGTACTGTCTAAGCAAATATATTTTGAGTAGTTTTTTCTATGGTTAAAAAAATCTGCATAAAGAAATTTCCTCATGAAAAGCAAGCAAGCAAACTAATTTATCTTCAGAATACTTCTTTTTTGGTTTACTCCCACAATGCAGGAAGAAACAGAAAATTTGTTCACTTGTAAAAAAACATGTGAACAATGTCAACCAATGGCCCCCTAATCTATGAGTTAACATTGCATAATGTCCTATGAGGCCAGGCTGAGAGAACTGGGGTTGTTCAGCCTGGAGAAGACAAGGCTGAGGGGAGACCTTATTGCAACCTTTCAGTACTGAAAGGGAGCCTATAGGAAAGATGGGGAAAATCTTTTTAGTAGGGCCAGCTGTGTCAGGACAAGGGGTAATGGTTTTAAACTAAAACAGGGTAGGTTTAGACTGGATATGAGGAAGAAATGCTTTACAATACAGGTGGTGAAACACTGGAATGGGTTGCCCAGAGAGGTGGGCATTCCCTGGGAACATTCAAGGCCAGGTTGGATGGGGCTCTGAGCAACCTGATGTAGTTAGCGGTATCCCTGCTCACTGCAGGGGGGTTGGACTAGATGACCTCTAGGGTTCCCTTCCAATCCAAAGCATTCTGTGATTCTATGATTCTATAAAGTCTTGAATACGTACCCAAAGAGGTGTATTAAAAAACCCAAAGAAATACCAGAAAAGTTGTCTTAATTCAAATAACAAACTGTGTCTTTTGGATTCTCCCCTGGGTTCTTTCTAAATGTTGTGTAATCGTTTCATGGAAGGGAGGATTTACATCCTCAAATTAGTCCGGTTCTCAGTAATTTATATTTTCTCAGGACACTTCCATTCGTTTTGGAACTGATTTGCAAAGAATATGGTTCCACTCTAGTACACAAAAACACATTCCTGAATGATCGCAGGAAGAGGAGAAAATTACATCAGAATGTGATTTCTGCCTTTACAAATAGTGTGCAAAAAAATTTAACATTTGAGATTAAAATGGATTGTAGCCATATGTTTTACTCAAGCATTGCTTCAGTCAATTTTGACCTCAGACAAAGGAGTGAAAGGTCACATTATTAACCCACAATCTCTCTCCATTCATGCTGTCCATCCTTCTTTTTGGCTCCAATTAAATGTAATATTATTTTAAATGGAGGTATCGATGAGTTTTGAAATTAGATTTTGGAAAAAATATCCAGTTGCATTTGCAATGTGTATCTAAGTATATTTATCAATATACTGTGATAGATTTTATTTTGCAGGTGAAAGAAAAAAGTACTTTATGAATCTTTCTACACACAGCTATGAATGAAGATTGATTTCAAGAATTAGCTTTACATAAACATTTTTCTCCAGAAAAAGATAATAACTTCAGTGAGCATCTCACTGTTTTAAAAGTACCACAGACATCTCTGACTGATATTTATTCACTATATTTGTCATGAAGATTGGCCTGAAAATTCTGCCAATAATAAAAATATAGAATCATAGAATGTTTTGGATTGGAAGGGATCCCTAGAGGTCCAACCCCTCTGCAGTGAGCAGGGACACCACTAACTAGATCGGGTTGCTCAAATATTGAAGTGCAGTAGAGGACGAAAGCATAAAACAAAACTAACACTACTACTCCATGTATTTGTAAATTTCTATGGCATTTTTTAAATATCCCCTAGTTCTGAAAAATATTTTTATCTCTCAGAAATTCTCTTGTTCTGTGTATTTGGTGTACTCAAGCACTGAATGTATGCAGCATTAGACTGCCTTTATGTACTGATGACTCACCAGTCTGCCCCACGTCTTTAAGTTGTAAACTCCAGAGTCAAGCAGAACTCTCCTTACCTGGAGTTTATGAATGAAATCCCATGAATTCAGAGAGAGGAAAGCCAAATAATG
Organism: Gorsachius magnificus; assembly: GCA_034008185.1. Lineage (NCBI taxonomy): Eukaryota > Metazoa > Chordata > Aves > Pelecaniformes > Ardeidae > Gorsachius > Gorsachius magnificus. The sequence continues at coordinate 44,454,988 of CM067081.1, forward strand.
TTGCTGAAGACTTTTAAGCAAATTCACATTTATAATTTTACATTAAATCTATTTTTTAATTTCATTTTTGTGTTTTTCCACGTCCAGATTATTACTATATATTGGACTGAAATATGTATCATATTCAGTCAAAAATTAAAGGAATTAATAACAGATATGTATTCAAATAAGGCAAATGTATGCATATATATAAAATACATATAAAGTATATATATATATGTATAAAAGATATATAAGTAAATAATATTCATTTATTTAAAGATAAATAAATAGAATCTGTCTTGGATTAATTGTTTGTAATTACAAAGCCATTTTACTAAGGAACAAACCAGAAGTTTTCTTTCATTCCCATTCCATTTATCACACAGAAGAGGAATATTACAATGCCTCTTCAGGCACCCCTTTATTGTTTTGTCCCAATTTTTTTGTATAATGTTGGCACAAAAGACTCATTGTACTGATCTTTCAATACCTACCATCAAATTTAGATCTAATCAATATAAATATAAATATAAAATTTGTTCTTCTGGATCTGTTGTGATGTAATTAGGCATTTCTATTATTACATTTTTAAACAGGTTCAAGATGTTAAATGATGGGGAATATTTATGAAATATGTCTTTCAGTTTTTGTAGCATTTAGATGGTAATACACAGGCCAGTTATAAATTCTTATGATTACTTTGTCAGAAAAAAAACATAAAGCTGGAAGACAAGACTTTAAAATTGTTGCCAGTATTGCAACTTTACTGTTACTTCAGCTGATTCATAACATAACATCAGTGTTTCATTTCCTAATATTGTATTCCTGAAGCAGAAAACAGAAGAGGGGGAAGAAAAAAGACACAGTGATAGAGAAACTGATAATCTGATGCCCTGGCAAGTGAGAGCAACATCCTTCTGAGGATGAATGAAAAGAACATGCTGCAGATGCTGATATACTTTCACTTCTGACATGCTTACTGATAAGCAGCATGTAATACCAAATTGAAAAGATACAAAGTAAGAGAAGTTTTCTCTGAGTGTGACTTCCACTGCACCTGAGGTGCAATCTGAATTGCTTTCTGGGAAATATATGGTGTCACATTATTACCAAATGATAGCTGAGCATGCTTATGTGAATGTGTGTGGATGTATTTTTTAAGTTCTGGTAGGGTTTAGGGGGTTTGGTTTTTTTAAAAAGAAAAGCTTCTTTCCTATTAATTTACATATAGACTTAGGCATAAGGAATTTAGAGACAAATACATGACAAAGTATCTGTCACAGAAGCCCTGAAGGTCAAAGACTGAAGTTCACACTTAAGACAGAAGAAAATTCAGGATGTCTTCTGTTTAGCTATCCCACATATTTGGCCTCAATTATCAACTGCATTTCTTTTCTTTTTCATTTCATATTTAATTCATTTCCAGATAATGACATCCTTCTTTTGTATTGTTGATATGTAGTATAGAAATGGTCCAGCCAAGCAATTTCATGCCCATCGGTCATCTGTCTTGGATGAGTAAAGTATTTAGAGTAAAATTGCCTTCTAATCTTGCTAGAAGATCACATAGAATTCCAACAGCTCATTGTTAAGCACTGGGTGGGATTGCCTAAAACACTGTTTCTAGTTGTCTACATGTTCAGTCTGATGTTAAATACAGAAAGGCCATAAAAATATTTTCATCTTGTCTTGAAAAACTCATGGCACAAAATGCTTCATAGCACACAGTGTAAGCAATAAAAAGGTCAAAATCTACAGCTAGAGCATGCCACAGAGTGGCTGGAGAACTTCCAGTGGTCTTGGCCTTTGTGACCCCTGAAAATTTGTTGAGAAACAATGGACATCTTTCACCCTGTGGAGCAGGATGAAACTAGGGAGAGAAATATGAGACAATGTTCTTCTTTATAATCTAATTCTTCAAGGGAAAAAAAAAAAACAACAAAACACAACAAACCTGATGCAGCTGAAGAAACTTTGAAGGAAACAGAACTATGAAAAAACCCTCAGTGTAGGGTCTTAGAATCACAGAATCATAGAACAGTTCAGGCTGGAAGGGACTTTGAAAGGTCATCTGAGCCAGTCTTTCTGTTCTGGTTTTGGCTTGGATAGAGTTAATTTTCTACACAGGAGCTAGTATGAGGTTATGGTTTGGTTTTGTACTGGAAACAGTGTTGATAACACAGGGGTGGTTTAGTTACCGCTGAGCAGTGCTTACACAGAGTCAAGGCCTTTTCTGCTTCTTACACCACCCTACCAAGTAGGCTGGGGGTGCACAAGAAGTTGGGATGGAGGGGACACAGCTGGGACAGCTGACCCCAACTGACCAAAGGGATATTCCAGACCATATGACATCATGTTCAGCATATAAACCTGGGGGAAGATGAAGGAAGGGGAGGACATTCAGAGTGGTGGCGTTTGTCTTCCCAAGGAACCATTACACATGATGGAGCCCCGCTTTCCTGGAGATGGCTGAAGTCCTGCCTGCTGGGAAGCAGTGAATGAATTCCTTGTTTTGCTGTGTTTGCACATGCGGCTTTTGCTTTACCTATTAAACTGTCTTTATCTCAAACCATGAGTTTTCTCACTTTTACTATTCCAATTCTCTCCTCCATCCCACCAGAGGGGAGTGAGCGAGCAGCTGTGTGGTCCTTAGTTGCTGGCTGGGATTAAACCATCACAGTCCTTTCTGGTGCCCAACACGGTGCTTGAAGGGTTTGAGATAATGACAAGTTTGACTGGAATGTGCTAGATTTGATTCATAGCTGTTATTTCTAGTTAGTTATTAATCATCAGGTTCCTGTGCTTACCATGGGGCTTACTTGCCTTACTGTTTATTTGAGTCTAGCGCTCATTAGTGGCTGCTTTTGCTTTTGCTGCTTGCTGTACTGCTTATCATCTTACTCTGCTGTGCCTGGGAACATTCTGGTAACAGCAATGGCAATGTGCCTGGGCTGGCAGATGGCCAGGGCATCACTGCTGTTTCTGTGCTGCTGTACTGGACAGGCTGGAACTCCAGTGTAAATTCGAGTAGGAGGGACTGTGACCTGTGGATGAGTCCATGTGGGAGCAGGACACTCTGAAGCATCTGTGGCTGTGGATAAGCCCATGCCAGACAAGTCATCTTGAAGCACTGTGGCCATTGTGGCACAAGGATAAGTCCACGTTGGAGAAGGTACACCTTGAAGTATCTGTGGCTGTGGATGAGGTCATGCTGGAGCACTGCAAAGCGTGTGGCCATGGATAAGACCACGACGAACCCCTGCAGCTGTGGGTAAGGCCATGCTGGAGCAGGTCTATCTCTGACGGCATTGTGGCCCATGGAGAAGGTCATGTTGGAACAGGTGCATCTCAAAGAGACTGTGGCTGTGGATAAGTCCAAGCTGGAGCAGGGGCAAGGGGAGGAGCTCATTGTAATTTTAAACCCTGTGGTCTGGCCCAAAGGGAACAGGGGTGGATATTGTAATGGACATACCTTTAAACTGTTGTAACCTATTATTTGAGTTGCATGTTATAGGAATTACAGGTTTGGTGCCCAGTAACTCCATGCAACACACCACCTCTTCTGTCCTGACTGACCACCATAACAGATGGAGCCCAAAGTCATGATATAAATGAGCTCAATGGCCATTTTGTGGACATCTGTGAACATTTTGTGGACATTTTACAGACATTTTACAGAGGTGGTCCATAGACTAGGGGAGTGGTATCGGTGTATTATATCAAAGGATGGGAAGGAAGTGGGGTGGTTAATGAGGATGCATTGGATAGTGTGGGATCTGAGAATGACATAAATGGTATGGAATAAGGGTGGAGAATGTGCTGGTTTTGGCTTGGATAGTGTTAATTTTCCACATAGAAGCTAGTATGAGTTTATGTTTTGGATTTGTGCTGGAAACAGGTTGATAATACAGAGTTGTTTTCGTTACTGCTGAGCAGTCCTTACACAGAGTCAAAGCCTTTTCTGCTTCTCACACCACCCTACCAACAAGTAGGCTGGGGGTGCACAAGAAGTTGGGATGGAGGGGACACAGCTGGGACAGCTGACCCCAACTGACCAAAGGGATATTCCATAGCATATGATGTCATGTTTAGCATATAAACCTGTAGGAAAGGGAGCCTAGAAGACATTATTTAGCAACGCTGTTTAATTGAATCCTAAAAACTTCCAGGGATGGTGACTTTACCATGTAAAAACTGTACTGTAAAAAACTCCTTTCTTGTATTGAGATGCAATCTCTCCCAATGCAACTTGTACCCATTGCCTCTTATCTTCTCCACATGACTCCTTGTGAAAAGAGAGCCTCCATATTCTTTGTAGCTACCCTTTAAGTTCTGGAATACTGTGATGACGTCCTCTGTGCCTTCTCTTCTCCAAGGAGAAAAGACTTAACTTCCTCAGTCTTTCCTCACAGGCAGGTTTCCAGCCCTTTAATCATCTTTGTGACTCTTCGTGGTCTTATTCTATCAAGGCCAGGTCTGAAGGAATACTTCTGCTATGGATAAAAGTGCACTGCCTAATGTAGAATGTTATATATCCGTACCTAACAAGCACAGGACGTAAAACACGCCTCTTGCCAAGATCTCTAACCCACAGAATCTCAATCCATGCAATTTCATCAGTGCCTGAGGATGGCTGAGTAGTGCATTGACTCCCTACAGAGAATATTGACTTCGTTTATGGAAGTTGATTACCTGATTCTCTTAGGCACTTTTGAAAGAGCCCACTGCAAGCATTTGCAAGGTCAAGGCCCTAGCCATTTATCAAAACAGAATAATATCCTGATGTAGCTGTTTCTGTTGCAAAAGCCCTTAATGAATAAGGCCTTGAATGTTTAAAAAAAATTAATATGGTTTATAGCAGTAATCCTCTTAAATACTCAAGTCTTTGCCAGCTTTTAACTAACAAGCTCAGTTATTAAAGGCAGCAGTCCTACAACACTCAGGGATTATTATCTAGGCCTGCTGACAATGCACTGCTAGTGACCAGTTTGCAAAGTGCAGTCTGTTATTGTATTTCACAGTCAAATCAATGTTCAAAATTGTTGAAGCATGATAACTTGCCTCTTATACCAAACCCACATTTTTAAAAATAAACAACATTGTATCATTCTTTTTATCTGTGATTAAAGGTTATGATTATTACCAGCGTAAGTTACCTGGCAACACTTTTTAGTTTGTGGTTTGATCAGGTAAACTTGAAAAGAATATCAAGCATAAAAAAATAACTTTACCTTTAGCTATAAAAAAAGGACAGATCTGTGAGAAGTCTCTGTCTACCTTCTCTTAATTCTTAATATGGAGTTTCTGACAAGTATACAGATTTGCCTTAATTATTTATTCATTTCATTGAAACCATCTTCATCTGCTTTAAATTTCTAATAAGTCTATTTAAATAAAGAGAATCCTATTTGAATGTTGATTTTACATCTGAAAATCCTGAAGGTTTCTGTATTCAGAAAGCGCAGACGTGTGGCTTGGTCTTTGGTGTAACATCCCTTGTTAAAAACTGAGAGAATTCCACAGAAAGATGTCTTAAAAGACAGAATTCAAAGTAGTGGCAATTTTAAAATTTAGCTGGTGTAACTTAAATATCTGCATGTCTATGACTAATGTCACAAAGGCAATAAGGCACCTAACTATTGATCTATGAAAACTCTCTTTCACCTGCTGCTGAATCCTGGAGCCACTGGAATCTCCCAGACAACTGTATTTCATTTACCAAAAAAATAAAACAAAAAAAAGCACTTCAACGTGTGGCCAGCAGGAGTAGGAAAGTGATTGTACCCCTGCACTCTGCACTGGTGAGGCCATACCTCAAATACTATGTTCAGTTTTGGGCGCCTTGCTACACAAAAGACACTGAGGTGCTGGACCGTGTCCAAAGAAGAGCAGCAAAGCTGGTGACAGGTCTAGAGCACAAGTCTTATGAGGAGGAGCTGAGTTTAGCCTGTTGTTTAGCCTGCAGAAAAAGAGGCCGAAGGGAGACCTTATTGCCCTCTAACTACCTGAAAAGAGGTTGCAACAATGTGGGTGTTTGTCTCTTCTCCCAAGTAACAAGCGATAAGACAAGAGAAAATGACCTCAAGTTGTTCCAAGGGAGGTTTAGATTAGAAATTAGGAAAAATTTCTTCACCAAAAGGGTTGACAAGCATTGGAACAGGCTGCCCAGGGAAGTGGTTGACTCCCCAACCCTGAAGGTATATAAAAGACATGTAGATGTGGTGCTTAGGCACACGGTTTAGTGGTGGACTTGGCAGTGTTAGGTTAACAGTTGGACTCCATGACCGTAAAGGTCTTTTCCAACCTAAAGGATTCTATGATTCTAATGCCTCCATCTCTTCTTCCAGTTATGTTTACCTTCTGATATTTGACAACATCAACTTACCTTGTACAGACTGATCAAGATTCTGAAAAGAGCCGCTGTCTGTTTTGAAAGCCCTTAATTATCAAGTGGTCTTGCCTACAGAACAATCAGTAAAGTCTTCAGAATATCATTACTAAGTCAGGCATCATATGAAAGAATTTCAGCAAAAAAAGCTTGTTATCCTTTACTCACTGACTTGGGTGATTTCCTAGGCAGCATCTCTACCCCTTTTGTGTCTGATTTGGAGCAAAGTTTGAAATTTGGATTACCTTCCTGAAAGTAGAGTGAGTAAATTAATCATGTTCCAAAGGAAATAATGTTCTATTTCAAAATAAGTCTTTAGATATTAACCGAGTCAGACAGACAGAGTCTGTAGTTGGGGGGTAGCTCATTTTCTAGGTATTTGTCTAAAAGAGCAAAAAATTGAATAAATGTTGATTGCACGGCTTTGTTATCCATCACTTTCAGATTTCCATAGATGGACATACAGATGAACTTGATATTAAGCACAATTATTACTGAAAATTCATTAGTTAATATTAACAAAGCAACAAGATATCTTTTAGTCCTATCAGAGCAAGTGTGGAATTCTACAACTTCATAGAATTTTTACCGGCTTGGCAAAACTTTGGTCACAACAACCCCATGCAATGCTACAGGCTTTGGGAACAGTGGCTGGAAGCTGTAGGGAGGTGGGGGTCGGTCTCTTCTCCCTGGTAATGGGCAATAGGATGAGGGGAAATGGCCTGAAGTTGCTCCAGGGCAGGTTTAGGTTAGACATTAGGAAAAATTTCTTCACTGAAAGGGTTGTCAAGCATTGGAATGGGCTGCTTAGGGAAGTGGTCGAGTCCCGATCCCTGGGGGTATTTAAAAGACGGGTAGATGCGGTTCTTGGGAACATGGTTTAGTGGTGGGATGCCAGTGTTAGGTTAACAGTTGGATCTGATCTTAAAGGTCTTTTCCAACCTAAATGATTCTATGATTCTAAAACAGTTATATGCTGCTTTTCTCTTGATACAGATAACATAAGAGATCTTTGTAAACTACAAGAGGATACAGTTGAAATAATTTCTTCTGGCCAGGAAGCTGGACAAGCTGTGATATGATACAGGTGCATGGAGCATCATGATGAGTAACAGGAGGCCATTATGTCTTGATTGAACATGAATCAACGTCATTGTTAATTTTAAAATGTGAAAGCCTATTCTGCTGAAATAACAATTCAATAAAGTCAACTGGTAATCATTATTTTATGAACTATTAGGATGTTCCAACTTTAGAGTTTTAACATAAAACATTACATTACAGAAACATACATTATATGTTATTGTAGTGATATACCTGTGCAAAGAATTCTGGAAACTCTGAAGAAAGAAAAAAAAAAAAAAAGAGAGAAGATGTATGGCAGATTATAGAAACAAATTATTAGATATTGGCTTGCAAACACAAACAAACAGTAAAAAGAAATTGTGATACTGATTTTGTATGTTTCTGTGGAAGAAACAAGAATTCCACCTGGACAACAAAAGCCCAAATGGATGCCTGTGATTTTTTTCTATGCCAGCACAGCATATAGGGAAGGGGGCTTTGTTCTTTGCTTCACAGATGGTAAGAGAAAAAGAACTGAAGGCTCTGTAAGACATTTCACAGAGACACATCTGACAGGTGATCAAATCATCGAACACTTCTCCCTGAAAAACAATGTTCAGATGTAGTCTAAGCACACACCCTGTGACAGCAGGAACATACTTTCCTCTGTGTTGACATTCACTTTAATAATAGAAAATGCAAGAAGAAATTCTGGCAATGACAACAGCAACAACAAAAAAGTATATGCCTTCATGTTCATGATACAGAACTCCCATCTATTAATGTATTTCTTTACTTAGGGATGACTGTTTTAATAGGAAACTTCTAACTTTTGATAGCATATGAAAAAGTAGTGACTCAGATGTGGAAACACTTCACAGTCTGCTTTAGAAGTAAATGGTCTTATTCAGTATTGGATTATAAATGTTGGTGAAAATGCTATTAATGGTGTTAACATGATGGCTTCCTACTAAATCATGTCCTTGATATTCAAAGCTAAACACATAAACAACATTTCAAGGCTTCTGTCACTCAGAAGCACATTTCTGCAGAATATAAGCGTATCTGTCACCCTGAGATGTATACAGATTTTTTTTTTTTTTTAAAAAAAGCTCATTTTTAACTCTTCATTGTCCAAAAATGACTCAAAAAGCCTTCAATATTTCATGAAAATTGTAATCTCAATCTCATAGCTCAAAGAAATAAATTGCCAGAAAATATTTTCCTCTAACTTTCATGATCTAGGTTTGTTGCCTCACTTTGTTTCATGTTCAATATGAAACAGCACAAGTGTCACATATCTTATTTCTAAGAAAACAGTTAACCAGTACTGACTTTTTATAACATGTTGAAAAGCTTACAGCACAAATTCTGAGGGTTTACTTCCTTCATCTAATGACGCAAGACATTTTGTTCACCATTTGAAACAGAATGAAGTAGAAAATTTTATTGGGAGTGGGAATTAATTTTCAAGAACATAGGAATAGCATAAACACACTAACAAAACAAAGCTATACCAGCTAACCTGTATATTTGCAAAACCATACATTTTTTAAATTCCATCTGAATATTTGATAGTAAATATTTGATAGTATGTCTTTTGTGAAGAAATTCTGCACATCCAAAATTAAACAAGAGCTAGGTTGTCTGGCTTACCACTGATAAAAATCAAGTGATTTGCACCAAAATGACTAGTTTTGTTATGTTTCATGATATTTTGTAGTGAACGAGATTCTGCAATATTTGATGTATTTTCCATAAAAACTACTTTCTATAAAAGCATTGAGGTGAAATCTACAGTGCACCTCAACATTGTAAAACACATGACAGTATTGTTGAAAGCTCAGATTTTATCATTGTCTCACAAGAATATAATGCATATAGTGGGTCAAAATAAATGTGCATGTACCCCAATGTACTTTTCCAAGCTTTGGCCATTATCAATAGTTTAAGGACTAAGAATAAGTGCAGAGATGCAAGAAATGATACTTCCTGACTTTCCCTCCCGGTTTGCTTTATTCCTTATTGTTTCTGAAGAACAGAAAAACATATTTCAAGGGATAACATTCATTGTTCATTCAACATAAATAATTAATTAGTAAACATACACAAATGTGTGCCTCCTCTTAGGTAGTGAAAGGAACATTTAACTCCAGTACTCTAGCAAACAGGGAACAAATTATTTTGTTATTTAAAAGATGTCAAATTAATCTATCCCAAATTGAAACTATACTTACCTTTTCAGCTCTGCTAAACAGAAACCTTTGAAAAAACAGTTTCCCGGCAGACTTTTTTTCCTTTTTCCTTTTCTTTTTTCTTCTTCTATTGTATATTTTGTTTTATGATGCAAAGGAGAAATAGCTTTTGCATTTTTCCAGATAGGCACATGATGGTCCAGTTCCTGCCCATCACATACAAATAAATAAACCATGAGGTGAAGGTGGAAAAGTGGTAAAGTTTCAAGTACTTCCATTCAGTGCTTTGTCCTAAGCTGAGCCTATAGCAAAAATCATGTGCTTAAGAGTACAAACTAAATACTTCAGCTAATTGCTGCTCCATTTCTCCATCCCTGTTGTGCAGGGAATGTTGTAGGGTTTGGGGCTGGCAAAGCTGAACTGTTCCAGAAGTATATTACTGCAGTCAGGGTGTATGAAGGGGGCAGATAATCACAACATTCCCCTTCTTTTCACATTTGTTTTATGTGAGCTATAAAAATATTCTACATAGAAACTTGATTTTCATATTTTTCTAGAGTTACAGAAAAACAGAGTTTTCCTGTTATAAAGGAAAACACATTTGAATGTTTACAGATTCTTATTTGTTAGTATTATCTGAAGAGTGGTCTGTGGGAACTTACTGAAACAATTAAAATTCACCCCACATTTTTGTATTATAGCAGTTGTAAATGCTCAATCTGACATTTGATTAATCACATATATTTTAAAAATATAATTTCTTTGTAACACAGCTTTTCTAAAAGGTTTTCTGGGTGTGTCACTGAAAGGAAAAAAGACAAGAATGTACCTTGCTAGCAGGTAGTGTGTGGGGACGCTAAGAAAAAAAGGCTGTTTAACGACCATATAAAGGGAAGATATGTTACGTGTTCTTCTACACTGCTCACAGCTAAGAGTGACTTCAGAAAATAAGCCAAACTTTGTATCAGCTTTGTTGGGTCAAAGCTCTTTAGAAAAATAGATTAAAACTTTAGGTGAATATTTTAATATAAAACTTTCCCTTATAGTAATTAGAAATTATTGAAAATCATCATCTTTCTTCTCTGTTGGGAGAAAAGGTATTTCTTCTTCATATTATAGTATTACAACACTTTGTCAGTGGTTTATACCATTATGGCTTTCCCACTCTAACTTATGTATTCCTCTTTCTACTAAGGCTGACTGATCTCTTTAAATTATGTCATATTTTCTCTACCTAGATGTAATCACTTTCATGACTGGACTTCAGCAGTGCTGCAGATGATGAGGGAAAAAGCCCTCAGAGGCAGCCTTATTACCACATCCCCAACTCATTGTGAATAATGGCTGAAGATAGTTTCTTTCCTAGTATCTTTAATTCTCTTGTAAAATGCAGGAAACAGAGGTCATTTTAAAAAGTGGTAACTAAAACTGGTACAGTGGCAAAGGCTTTATATACAACTGATAATAACTTAGTGAAATACAATCTGGTTTTCTGATCTAGTTTTTAGTAAATGTAAAAAAAAAAAAACCACAAACAAACAGAAAAAATGCGTCTTTTTTACTTTAAGAGGCCTAAACCAGTGTGAAACCTTAGACACAAATCTTCTTAAAGTTCCCAGTCTAGTCAAATATCTATCATAAATTAATATATTTAATTGAAAATCTATGAAATGAAGAGGTGGAATCTCTGCTACAACTAAGAGAAAATTAATTCATTATAAATACGAGAGTGTTGTCATAGTTTTAAAGCCACGTAACCTGATCTGCAGATTTAAAGTGGAAGATTCACAAGAAAGGATTATCAGTTACCCAATAAATGTCTGACTATTTTGCAGTTAGAAGGTCACTTAATGTTTTGTTATTCTAGATAAACATATATAGGTATGTAGCATGATATTATTAAATACACTTTATTTTATTATCATATTATGAGAATATGCTGACAAAAAAATATACTGATGTGTGTGTTCTACTTTTAATTATTTTCAAGTTAATTCCAAATATGAAACATGTAATTGCTTTTCCAGTTGATTATTGTGCTGAAGAGGATTTGATTTTATTTTGTAAACATCTAAATTTGGGTATCTAGATGTCAACAATTGAGCTGAGCAAAAATAGACATTGAATTTTGGAAGGGCCAGGGAGTTCTACTTGTATTTGTCTGGTTCTAAGGGGAATATGTCAATCATAAGCAAAACTGTCACTCAAAGTTAAAAAATATAACATTGTTAGAAAGGATTATACATAATTATTATAAATTTATATTAATGATATAGTTATATGGAATAAAATATAATTATTATATATGTACATACAATACATATACATACATATACACACATATATATAAATAAAATCATTCCAGACAGTTTTTCCCAGTGACATATTTATCTTATTTCAAAGTAATGAGATAGCAGTAATTTCTAATATCACCAAATGAATCTGTAGAATATTCAATATGATGACTTTCATTCATGTCATTACTTTAAATTAGACAGATATCTATATCTATGTCTATGTCATTACACACAAGGACTTTGTTAATAGCACAGTATTGATATTGTGAAGTTGAACACCCAAAAATCAAGGAATACCAGCAGTAAGGGTCTACCATACCTTAAATCTTTGCTCTTTCTGTCACATACATAACCTGCAACAGACCTTAATTATGTAATCATCTACTACTTTTCAATTGAGCCTTTCCTCATTTAATGCACATAACAGATGGCATTCATTTATTAGCACCTACTCAATATTTTCTTTTGCTACATCATTCAAAGTGTTGTCCTAGGCCCTAGGAATTTCTTACTGCATATTTTGCTCTGAAGACAGCATTATAAATTTTCATCTAAGTTTTTCTGCAAGGTTTTAGTGATGGCACTTCCAAAATATTAATATGTTTTCTTTCACACCATGTGAATGAAAACTGAAGCAAAGAGAAAAAGGTTAAAATATTTACTTTTTCTGATTTTTTTTATCTTAAATGCCTGGTTTTGAACATCATGTAGGGCATTGCATATTTAAAGTGCTTTTCCTATAGCCTTCGTCAAAATTCTGGGCCATCTACACTTCTATAAATAAGACACACCCCAACTCAGAAGCACAGCACTCTGGAAAGAGGGATTACATAATTAGTGGTAAACCATTAAGTTATTAATATAAATTATTTGCTTTTATCACTCAGAAGATGTGAAAGAGAGACAGTGAAATGATACACTTCTCCGGAGAAGACTGTGGACTGTGAGAGCATCTTTCTGTTTCGACAGGTAATCTACCATGAAAAAATTAGGATGTGATCGTGTAAGCAGAAGCACAAACTTTGTACATACATGTTCAAGGTCTTGTCCGGTTTTCCGCCTTTGTCATTAAATCTAATAAAAGATTTCAACAGTAATAGCTATAAACAGCATTTAAACTACATCATGTAGTAGGAAACATTGTTCATTATGTCTGTAGGAAGGCAGCTGTGGTAAATTAGACAGCATGTTAGTTACAGCATTTCCTTAAATTTTACTGCTCAACTTTGCAAATGTAATAATGTTCTTCTGTGTATTTTCTTAGTTAAAAAACAAACTCACTTTGAGTTTGAAATTCTAGCAGGTGGAATCATACTGATTTTATTTACTTCTCCAGAAAAGCAGAAACTTTGGCTAGTTGACCCTCCTTCTCTGCAGTACCCTTGCTCTTTTCTTAGTTCTATTTCCTAGGCAGTCCCAGTCTTTCCTATTCCATAACAGCTTCTTATCCACTCTGTATCTCCTGAAGTTTCTTCTTACCTGGCTCCCCCTTTCCCCCAAGTCTCTGCTTTGCTAATTCTTGGAGTAGCTTTTTGTTCAAATGTAGTGTTATACTCTTCAGAAAAATTTTCACATTTAATTGCTAATTTTTATCTCAGTTTTCCTACTAAATGACTTCTAGTTCTCACCTTTTGAACCTATGTTTGTCCATATGCTTCTTCTTCCCTTCCTACAGTCATCTACACAAGTCTCCAGAGCAGTTCTTAATTTGTTGCTGCAAACATCATCGTGTGGGACTAAGCCCCTGTTAGATCCCCACAGCATATAAGGTTTCTGTCACAAAGAACTTAAAGTTGTATAGTCCATTTGCCTTTCCTGAACTATTCTTTTTTTGTACCTCTTTTTCTACTTTGCTGGAACATAATGAAATTCATAGTGACTGTTTCGGGACAGAAACAAAATCTGCCCTGTAATATGGAGTCTCCCAGTCATATGTAAGTTCCCTTGTCATACTAAAGTCAGACAACTTTCAGAATTCCCTTTATTCAGCCCCATGATGAATGCCTGTTTGCAGGGGCGGTTCATTCAGCTTGGGTGTAGGGTGTTAATCTTCTACGAAGTGAGAAGAGTTTGAAACCCACATTTAAACTCCCTGTAACAATGTTTTTCTGTAAAGAAAAGAACTGCCGCTACCTCCACTTCTGTCTTCTCAGGGAGATATCTAGCTTAATCTGTATCACAGTGAGAGGCCTAGGGGGTCCTGTAAAGTAAATTGCCTGATTGCGATCTACGGTAGAAATCAGTTGAAAAGTTTTAAGTTACAGGGGAACACGTGAACTGAAAAGGTTTTACAATGTGAAATTTGAGAAAAACTTGGAAGTAGTCTTGTTGTAAATGGTAGTTTATGTGAAACCTTAAACTGACTTTAGCTGATATACACAAAATATCTTTTCTTGTAGACTAAAAGGTAGTAACAGAAAGTCCTTGGCTTTTGGTTTGTAAAAAATTATGTCATTTGCCAGATGACATATATAGTCTGCATGCTTGAATTTTCCTGGCATTCAGAATTGTTCCAATTTGCGAATGGTTGTGTAAAATTCAATTTCCTTTTACTTATAGACTGTAAATGCACCTAGAGATTTAAGTACATGATTCAAGAGTTTGAGGAGGGATTCAGTTGCTTAAACACAGGTTACCTAATGCCATTTTTCAAGTTATCCTGTTTTGTATCTGAAAGCGCCATGTGGTGTCTCAGCAAATATAAGACATCTCACATGGGACTATGATGAGGTAGCAGAAAGCCATCCTTGGGAAGAAATTAATCTCATCTAAATGTAAACACCTACAACACAGACTTTTACATTCCAGCTAGTCATTACAGGGTCATTTTCTAGTCAATGGAGACCAATAAGTACTTCAAGAGCCTAATTTATCTGATTGAGTGTATATGTCTACTCTAGGATGAGACGAACCATGCCCTAAAGATAACTTTTAAATTTAAAGGTATCTAACAAAATTAGTTGAGATTTGGACATCTATATTGTAGACATCAGCATTTACTCAGATGAATAGGACTCATGTCAGCAGAATTGAAGGAATTTCCTGGCAAAATGAGTCTGCCAGACAATGACAATTCTCTAAAACTGAAATATCTAATTATCTGAGTTTGGCACATTGGCTTCCAGGTAGTCTGGTGTTTCAAACCCCGCAGCTCAAAGTTAGCCTCTCTGTTGACTACATTGCAATTCCAAACTTGTGGGTCAGCTAACAGCCCAGGCAACTAAACTTTCCCAACATAAGAATGTAGCTAAGCTGAAGTCAGGCACACTGAAAGATCACGCAAACTCAAGTAATCTTCCACTCAGGATAGAAGTATCTTGGAAGGGTTGCTCTTAAGCTCTGTATACTGAAATGTACTGCTGACAGAAATCAATAGTATCCTTGTTAACAAGTGTTCACTGAATTCAAGAATATGTGAGCCAACATAGAATAAAACAAACCATTAATTGAACGGCACATGGAAAGGTGTAACAAGAGTTAAATGGAGGTACATGAAATACACAAATACACCAATATCTTCCATTGGGAAGATGAAATTCACTCACTTCTTATTGTCCAGCTCTGAACTTCAAACTGATGAGTTTACATGTATTTATTGAATAAAATTATTTATTTATTAAACAGATGAGTCTGGATTTTTTTTTTTTTTATTTGCTATTTTTCTATTGGGTATGTATAAACTGAAATACAGGTTTGAAAATAGCACTTGGGAATTTAAATATCATATCAAGGATACAAGCAGGTTAGATGTTATTTCTGTACTCCTTATGGAATGAAGAAAAAAATATGTGAGAAATTCATTGTCCAAAATGTAACCTGTTTCATAGCCTATGAAAAGAGGCTGATTAAAACATTTCTTGTGCTCTTTGTGAATTCATGACAGAGTTGCTCACTCAGAAAACAGCAGAAACAGCAGACTGAAATATTATTTTGAAGCTGACCTTCTAGATGGTGCTCCAATGACATCCCTTTTAGTACTACACTCCAGTACTGTAGTTTAGTTATTAGAACATAATAATAAAAACAAATTCTGGTTTTCTATGTCTAGTCAAGTTGACTATAAAGAAGTGGCTGCTTTTTTTAATGGTCAATTAAACACTTATGATTACATAGCCAAAGAATCACAGCTTTCCTTACAGAAGATACTTGAGGTTAGTGTGACATATAAATCAGCAAACATATTTTAGAACAAGTAAATGACTAGACATTAGTAACAAGCAGACTGAAAATATCATGAAAGCAATTAAAAATATTTATAGACTGTGTTTCATGAAACCAAAATAATAGTCATTTTTTCAGAAGATGACTATTTACTGTAAATAATACAGTTAATGGCATACATTCATCATATCTTGCATTAATTAGATTTTTTTCTTTCTGCTAGGATCTATGAAACAGTTTTAAGTACCAATGTCAACAACAGTTAACATGATTAAAACTGCATTCCTAATAACAATTTTATCCCAACTTGTATTAATGTTTATTTAAAAATGCTTCTGTGCTGTGGAGCCATCTGTTTCTTGCTAGTTATAGTACCCACGTTCTACAATCATAGGACCCAAGGGAGATTTTCACCTATTTTTTCTTCATGGTATAACAGGCATTCACTACTTCATTCAAAAGAAATATGTCAGATGAAGTTAAGAAGTTGTAGTCAACAGGAAAATGTTTGCAAACTTTTAAAACTGAAACTTCTTGACAAGTTCTCTAATTGTATTGGTATACTTGCTGGTTGTGATGTTGAAATTGTTGATCTCACATTATTCTAGGAAGAAGAGAAGAGACACAAGCAGTCAAAGTCAGTCATGTTTCCATATTTATGTTAAAAAATACACTAGCTTTGCAAATAAGCTTTCTTTGAACATATGACTTTCAAATCACCTTTTGTAGAATATTAAAATCAATTAAACAATAAGTAAATTCTCATTCAAAAAAAGAAATCAATCAGCTGTCATTTTTGATTGATTATTCTGGAATAGAGTGGTGTTTAATCTATGAATTCATTGCACATTATTCTACTACTATAAAAACAGCATGTGAATTAGGTATGACATGTCTCATAGCAAATTGACAGAAAATTTAGTTTCCCTTTTGAAGTCTTGGTTCTAGCATGTGATCATCTGCTCTTGATTTGGTAGGTCATTCCTGTTAAGTACAAAACTATATTGCTTTCTAATAAAGGTCAGATCTTTAAGTAATAAGAGCTACAAAAAATTTCACATGTTAAAAAGAATATATGGTATATATTCTTAATAAGGTTGTGTTTTACATGTTTTGCCAATGGAGATTTTGCAGGGAAGGTAAATCAGGCTTGGGTGATACTACAACACACTGTAGAATATACAATATGTACTTCAATCAGATTGAGACGGAATAGAGATACATATAGAAAGGCATACATATTACGCCCAAAATTTTGTCTGGATTGGAGAAGATATACCGTCCTCTGTATTCAGTAGTTTATAACATGTCACAAACATGGATGAGGATTTTAGTAAGAACCAAATGACTTAGTGTCTTGGGCAAAATGCTTTCTAAAATCTTTGAAGGAAGGAAAAAGGGAACCAGAAATGAGGTATTAAATACATCTGATTCCCCTACTACAAATGCAGTCAAAAATCAGAGTACAGTAGAATCACTGCGTCCCTTGTGTTTAAAATAAGGTTACACTAAGAGATATATTGTCACATACACATTATGTAAGTGATGGTGATATCTATGTGATAAATTAAACAGCTTAGTGACAAATTGCATTTATCATACACTTTCAATCATCTCACATGTAGCCGCTCTACTAATTCATTGCCACTGGGACTACTTTTACTACTTTTAGATGCAAATAGTTGAAATCAGACAATGGCCATATTTAGCTTGACTTGCACAGGGCTAGCAGAGAACATTCCTCTCTTGTTGGGCAGCTGGCTCTGCATGGCTGGTGCAGAGGAAAAATAAGGTTGACTGTTCATATCTAGCCTAGATAGAGATACCGGACGTTATAAAGCACCTGCTCCTAGTCTATTGAGATTTCCCTGGTTGGAAAACTGCTGAGTTTAAAACAGACTGGAGCCCTTGTTTGAAGTCATTAAAAATGAAGTGAAGAGGGCCTGCATGAAGGATAGGTCCAGTGTTAACCAGACACCTCAGTTATGCAAAAGTGTAAGTAGATTCACTATTATAAAATTGCTAAATATTACATAATAATGAGTACAGCCAAGGCACAAGAAGAAAAACACAAAAGTAAAATTCATCCCTCAGATGAAGGGGACTATGGGAGTTTCATTTTAACATGAGAGCAGAAATGAGAGTGGCATATGGGGGAGAAAGGCCCTGAGCAACCTGACCTAAAAATGAATTTGATCTTGCTTTGATACCTCCTGAGGTCTCTCCCAACATAAATTAACCTGATGTGATGGAAGTAATAAGTAACAATATTTTCCATAGATTCCAGCAAGAATCCTTTTTCTTGGGAATCTCTTCTGGTTTCACTTCTCTCAGGTTTTGGGGATTAAATATTTCAGGTGTGATTTACCACTACTTTCCTTTATGTAATAAAATAATAATAACAATAACAACAACAATAATAATCACAGAATCACAGAATGGCAAGGGTTGGAAGGCACCTCGGGAGATCACCTAGTCCAACCCCCCTGCTAAAACAGGTTCACCTAGAGTAGTTTGCACAGGACATCATCCAGGCAGGCTTTGAATATCTCCAGAGAAGGAGACTCCACAACCCCCCTGGGCAGCCTGTTCCAGGGCTCTGTCACCCTCAAAGGAAAGAAGTTCTTCTTCATATTCAACTGAAACCTCTTATGCTTCAGTTTGTGCCCATTGCCCATTGTGTCCTGTCGCTGGATGCCACCAAGAAGAGCCTGGCTCCGTTCTCGTGACATCCACAGTTAAGATATTTGTATGTGTTGATGAGGTCCCCTCTCAGTCTTCTCTTCTTCAGGCTGAACAAGCCCAACTCTCTCAGCCTTTCCTCATAGGGGAGATGCTCCAGTCCCTTTATCATCCTAGTTGCTCTCCTTTGAACTCTCTCTAGGAGTTCCTCATCTTTCTTGAACTGGGGAGCCCAGAACTGGACACAGTACTCCAGGTGGGGTCTCACCAATAATAATATAACAACAACAACAACAACAACAACAAAAATTTATTGACCTAATTCTTGTAAAAATATTCAGCATTTTAACTTAACATTCAAACACAGGAATGGAAAGAAATTGAAAGACATTTGCTACTGGTAACACTGATATGCGATTGCAAATTGGGTGACAGTGTTTATATAATCCTGTATCTGCCTTCAGATGCTCTCATCTCTATTAGGAAGTTCATGACAGCAGTAAATTACTAGTCTGCATAGTCCTTGGCAGTTAGGACTACTAGTGGCATGGGCAGAGAGACACCCTGATTTCACTCTTTCTCGTATCCCCAAACACTCCAAATTCAAACTTCAGGGTTCAAATTATTCTTACTTAGGAAAGTCAGACATTTTGTAGAAATTTTGATTTTCATATAAGGTAGGATAAAGTCTCAATTAGCTAAAGCAAAAGAGTTTACTTTCCATATTTTTACCAAATGAGTCAGGGGTTCAGATCAGGATCTTACTATAGCCAGTAAGAATTAGGCTACAAGAAATATATCTCTTGTTAGCAGTACCTCCTGCAGACCCAGGTGCTGTGTGCTAAGTGTGGAGCTCATTTTGGCTTTCATCCTGCCTCTTAGGATGTGTGTCAAGGGCATGAAAGATTATGATGCACAATTAAAAGAAATTATTTAATTATTTTCAGCACATTTTGTGATGTTGTGGTGCAGGACTATCTGATCAAGTGCAAGAATAATTAATAAAGATGACTACATTCCCTAAAAGTTTTACAAACTGTAATAAAAAGCTATGCTATAAATCTAAAATGACCTGCAAAACTCAAGGGAAAAGTGAATATGATCTCTTCCCAGTTATTCTAGCAGAGACAATATAATTTTTGAACTTCATGACAGCTCTATTGCTTTTTGTGCCATGATTTGGCAGTGTGTTATGGGTACCTTCATCCAGAAATGCTCTTTCATCCAAGACTGCAAAGTCAAGACTTTTCTTGTCATCCTTTTATGACATTGTAACTTGAAAAAGATACAACACTAATACAACAGAGAAAATGAACTAGAAATCAGCACTAGCTGAAGTGCATTTAATTCTGAGTGACTAACAAATTAGTCATTATGGAAAGGGCAACATTTTTGTATATATCTGTTTTTTCATGAAAATAATTACAGAGTATTTTACATATTTTTTAAAGAAAGACTGCATATTAAAAATGGAATTAATTTATTTGAAAGATATCTCTCAGGTTACAGAAATAAATTAAGTGTATAGAATTACAAAGAGAAGGAAGAGAGTGAAACTTTTTGCAATGTTATGTTTGGGATTCATTACACCTGAAATACATATATCTGAAATGTAATATCAAGGTCTAAGCTAGCTACCGTTGTCTGGTTTTGTAGGTAGTGGAGAGAAATAGCGCTTTCAGAAGGCAATTCATCTGATCTTTCCTAGATGCCTCTCATATGAGGTGCCTATTTCTTTCCATTGAGTATACAGCATAAGATAACTAGCCTAGATTTATATATCTATGTCATGGTTATTTATGATAGACGAATTCACCCATATCACTTAAGTACACACATAACACAAACATGAGGCAGGAAGACAGCTTCTACCCCAAGGAAACTGCAACCCTCAAGTTAGATAAAATATGACTGAAATACAAAACAAACCAAAACAAACCCAAACAACTCTTTCCCCCCAGAAAACCCCAAACTCTCCCAAAACAACCAACCTAGCAACCAACCAAATAAAACCACCAAAGAGCAATGTCATCCTTCGTGGTTGTCTCCACATAGTAAGGATAGTACAGCTTCACTGATGCCTTGTTTAGTTCTAATTGAAGAGATTTCCAGGAAGGAAGTGGTGTAGGTGTTCATAGCAAAACTATCAATGCAAACATTAAGAAAGATTATCTGAACATTTAAACAAGTGAATTCAGATATATGACTGCTTAAAACTGGTCTTATTTCAGAACTAATATGGAGAAAGATCATAGGTCAAATATAAGAATCTGGGAGGACATTCAGATCAGAGACAACATTCAATTTCTGGACCTGAAACATTTTGATGGCTAAAATAGGGCAGAAGGGAGATCTGGAAGGAAAGAATAAGACCTCTCTTCCAGACATGTTGAACCCAAGCTGCTGATGAAGTTACCATGAGGAGATGCCAGAATTCTAAAACCAAACCTTACAGAATGATCCAAGATCAACATTTCAAGGAAAACCCTGATGAATATCACAGTTTCATAGTGAAGTTTAATCACTATTTATTCAAAGAAATTATAATAGCAAAATATAGTTATTAATGTTTTCATGCTTGTTTAGAGTTAGAAATGTTAAGTACACAATTAAACTTTACATCAGGTGGTTGATTATTTATGAAATCTTCCTTAAAACTTTTGGGCTTTTTTAAGCTGAGGAAATAAAGAGCCAGATAATAAACATGATGTATGTTTTAGTTATCAACAAGCTTGTATAGAAAAAATAATTGAAGTTCTAAAGTATGACTGTATTGACCTTATTCAGTCATAGTAAATATTACTCTTCCAAAATGTGAGTTGCTTCCATAGGACTTCTGGAAGAGTAATGTGAAGAACAGTGACAAAATTGGGCTCTATGTGAAGATGCTGCCTTAATCAAATTCCAAGTAACAATACAAGTTTCATTATACACATTCTCACAGAGAGGAAAGAAGCTGTAGTCTATCCAACAAGTATGAAAGTGTACCCACAAAAAATAAGCCTGGCAGAATGAGCTAATGCACATTTATGGTAATTTTATGTTTTGTTTAAATATCAACAATTAACTTAAAAGGATCAAATACATGTGGGAAGGAAGATTATCAGAGAAGACTGCAACTAAGGAAATGTTTTGCAGATGTACTGCATTTAAATTAATAAAATCTCATTAGGTTTTATGTTTGCCAATAACGGCTGGAAAAGTTACCATACATTGTAGGAACAATTACCCAAATCTTCACTGTCTCATTAGGTTTGTCATACTGTTTTCATTATAATACATTAGAACTTGCAAGTGAGCCTTCAGTAATGACATATTGTTCCAATTCTCCTTTCAGCAGGCTCTAAGATATTTTAGTATTTGTGTTATAAGCCAGCAGGTGTCTTCACTTTGGTTTTTTCTGAATCGGTTTTATATAGAGACCTCCAGACACAGAATGGAATGTAAAAGGGCTTTCAACAACCACATAAAAATGAGTCTGATTACAGTAGAGCAATACACACTATTTTTATGTTTTTATGATAATTCAAGGTACTAAAAATGTGCATCTTTAGAGTATACATCTATTCCTGTAAGTCCTGTTAGTGAAAGCTGTATTAATGTAGATAAACCATGTGACATATAAAGTTTGCAAATTTGCATAACAAATGGAAAGCATAAAGCTGATTTGAATATCTAAGGCATTATAAACTTCAATGAGAACAACCAACACTGTTTGAGCTTGTAAGGCACTTGCATTCAAATGAGTAAGATTTAAAAAGCATATGATTTTTAAAACACTTTGAAGCTTCTTACTTCACGTCTTAAGAAGCTCAAGGTTAAAATAAACACTGGATTTAAGTGAGGAGGGGGAAAGGTTTAGAAACAATTTGAAAAAGAAATCACCTATATTTATACCTATTTGGCATAAATGTCACATGACTTTCAAAAAATGAGAGGTGTTTTTTTTGTGCTGTCCACAAGAAAATAAAAGTCCAGTAAATAAATCATCTTAGATCTGCAAGGATACCATTGCTCATTTTAGCTACATAATGAAGTAAAATGTTAAATATCACATTAAGATTGGTTCTTGGACATCCCAAAAATCTGACAAGAATATTATACTTACACCATTACAATAGCTGGATTTTCAACTGCTTCAGAATTTTGATGTGAAGCTGTTTTATATGATAACCACAAGATGAACACAGTGTCAATAAATGTGGGCTTTACATTCAAAATATTTTAAAAGAAAAATGGACTTTTCAGATTTATTTTCATTTCTTTAAAGTTGAGTTTCTTAATAATTTTAATTTATCTTTCTCTAAATGTTTCATATTTATCCCTAGAAACTGAGAAAAGTAAAAGCAAAATCAGAGAAAATAGGGTAAAATGGAGGGGGGGGGGAGGAGGAGGAGGGAGTCTAACAGACTATAACTTGTACTGAGGGACATTTGCCATCTTCTCCAATCCTGTCTTTCTCATGGAAGAACGTGAGGAAAAGAACCAAGTGACACATGCCTATTATAATTTTTACATGAACCAGCCTAACAATTAATTTTAACTATATACAGGGTTGGTTGTCTAAAATCAAACAGCTTATTAAAAGTACCACAATTAAAATTGAATTCTTGTTCTGATTTGATAAACAATAACTGTTTCAAGTGATTTCTGAAAATTTCTAGACAATGTATTAAATGATAGCCATCTCTGTGCATAAACAAAGCAGTAGTTCTCAGGGCAGGAAATTAATAAGGGCTACAAAATGGTCTCTGATCCACTCCCTATTTTGCCTTTATGACAGCCTTGCAACAGCTGCTGTCACCACAGAGCAGAATGACAACTATAGTTGTGATAAAAATTGTTAATATTAATTGCTTGAAACAGCAAATTTTCATCAGCTTTCCATTACCAGGAAACAGCATGAGATTCCTCTCAACAAGCATCAGGCGCAGTGTAAACATTTCTAATGAACTACCTATTACAGACAGAAATATGTATACAGGAAAATTAAATGAACCAGAATTACCTATTTCTCCTCTAGAGATAAACTGTGGTAACTATCTGTAGATTCTACCCATGGTTATAGACCAATATATTCAGGTCATGCACTCATGAACTGGGCAGGGGTGGGGGGAGAGCAGAAAAAACCCTCAACCACCCATAAACAAATGAGAAAACCTCCAAACAATTCAGACAAAATTGTAGGGAATCTGGAAAATAAAAATCAGAGACATTTTTGTGAAGACCAAAGTATAAAAGTATCCTGAAAACATATTGCTTTCTTAGAAAGTTAGCCTTAAAAATGCTAAAGAAAAATCTCAGAGTATCAAGAAACCTTTTTTAATACTTTTTATACACCTTGTCTTTTAAACAGATCTAAAAGCCTCAGAAAAGATATAAAAGAACATAGAATGTTCATAGTACTGCCATGACAAAGATAATCAAAAATCTTTCTGATGTCAAACAGGAGATACTTTCATGGGACCTTTCCCTGACACAGGTAAAGGGTGGCTTTTCTCAAGCAACTCAGTTGGAGCTCTTCAGCGCTACTCTTGAGCCATAGTGTAATGGACTTTATAACAGCTTTACACCTGGACAGCTTGCTCTCTTACCCCATATTACTCCATTTTATCTTCTGCCTGATGGTCACCCCTGCTGTTACTTATTACTGTGCTGATATCCTTGGGCCTGCTCTTTTTAAAATACAGGTTTTCTTAATTAATGTATTTCTTGCTGCTCTATTTTTTTCTCTCTTTTAATTTGTCCATGAACTTTAATTAAGCTCCTTCATCATGGCCCACAGATTTGGCAAGCTTCATTTGTATACATATATCTGCTCACCCAGCAAGATGACCCAAGTTTTCTAACTCTATTATTTCAGTTCATGTCTTGCATAAGAGCGTTAACAATAATAAAAATGAGATAAATAGATTGACTTAGGTTCATTGTTCTTAGCATAGAAAGTTAACTATTTCTCTTTTTTTAAAAGAAAAAATATGCTGTGTACAAATATAAATTAGATGAGACTACCTTCTGCATATTCAAAAATTTAATACTCACTCTGAATCCAAAGAGTTTTACTTCTTCTCTGAAAGTGTCGGTCAACAGTGGAGTGCACCCACTCACAAGTACCTATTTCACCGTTCTTTGGCATTTTTTTCACATACTTATTAATAGTTAAATTTACTTACATGTAAATAAAAATCCTCCGAAATGTGTCAGAAACATAGTATCGTGATCAAAAAAGTGAATCTGGTTCAACTTATAAATATCTACTTGGATATTCCAGGTTCTTAAGGATTTCTGTTTTACCTGCTGCACCGCATTCCAGGCTTATTAATAAATATAGCCATGAACTGTAAGCATGCACTTTATTTTCTCATCTCATTTGCTTTAGATGACATCATACAAAACTCGTAGAAAAGTCTTAGGAAACATTAATGCTTATAATTCATGCCAGTTAGTACTATGTATTAAGCTAGTCTACCTATTGACTTGAGAAAGCTGTATGCTAGATGCTCTTCTAGTGATATTGCTATAAATTTTTTTCCCTATGTAATCTTTTCTGAAATGTCCTGTTTGTCTAAGTAGTTACAAAACTTAACAATGCAACACAAATCTTGATTAGAGCAGACCAAGCTTTTGGACGTTTTTACCCTGGTTTCTCAGTAAAAAACTGTCATTTTAGTGTTGTGGCCTGAAAAATGGGACTTCACCTGTTTTTTGGTAGAAACAAGAGCAACTTGATGGATTCTTCTGAGCCAACAATCACACAGCAGCCCCAATTTTATTCCTTATTGTTTCTCTGCTTACATCTGGGGTCAGACATGGCACAGAGAACATACTCCTTATCTGAAAATTTTTCTTCTCCATTAAGGAAAGCAGTCATTCATATGTGGGAAAAGTGATTACTTTATCATTCCCATTTTTATTGGCTTGGATCTGACCACCTAAAAGAAGATGCAGCTGAGGAAACTCTCTCTGAATTTCCTTCATCTCTTCTAGAGAAAAAATGGCAGGCTGGGTAGAAATGGCTCACACTTGGTACCTGATTTATTAAATCATATTTGGTCCTGTTTAGACTGTCTGTGAATGATACCTATCCTTTCAGCACATTACATGATCCCTCTCTAATTCATGGAACACAACTAGTTTGCCCTTAGCCATCAACTGGTTTAGTTCCAGGAGTTTGTGCTGAAGTGCTAGGAAAGCAGAGTTCAAGGCAGTCGCTAATCAAATAATTGTGTGATAGAATTGTGTGATAAAACACCGATGTGTCTGCTAAAAATCCCACAGAAATTACATTAAGAAGACATAACTTAAAGTTTCAAAGTTTAAAAGCTAGGGATCATCAGAATTAGGTCTGATCAAGCAATCTGAAATCTATCTTATGGGTTTATTCATTATGTGAAGCTTCTATTGGTATGGTTACAATCCAGGACTATACCATAATACATATACCCTGTGTGGCAGATTTAAGGTGGCAGCAGCCAACTGAATTCTTTTGTCTTTTACTTATGCCTGAAGATTATTTACAAGTGCTAAGATTTACTTTGCAATCTTGTTGTGGTTCTTTGAACATGGACTTTCTTGGGATGAAATTGTAATTAATGCAGGATGCACCTGTTTAAGTTACACCTACACTGTATACATGCACAATCACATTTTGCAACTCTTAGGGGAACATTTATTGATTGAGTGGAACTGCTTGAGAAAGAGCTTTAACCTTATTAGATTGCCTGTCTGAACCCTCAGCAAGGCACCCTACAAAGAGCCCTATTTCTGAGATGCACATTGTCCTGTCTAGGTCACATATTCTTTCTTCAGAGAAAGAGCTGAAACGTAACTTCTTTATTCCTGTGTCAATACATTTTTTAAATCATGTAAATCCTTCGAAATGTACTTCTTAACAGTGCCAGAAACCAATCATAAGCTCTTGCCCTTTGAAATGTAGGACAAATGACCACAACCAGAGATCTAATAAAAATGAGAAGGGCAGAAAATTTCAAATAACACAGGAAAGATTTTTTTAAGTGCTAGAGAGGTTTTTTACTGCTTTAGTTATATAAATTGACACTTCTCATTTTTCTAAATTATACTACTGAACTAGAAAAAAATCAGCAAAGGATAACTAGGAACCAGTAACTAGACTACCCCATCTAAAATCACATAATAATAGAGTCTCCACCAATAAAAGCACGGTAACAATAACTACCTGTGTAATTCCATGTAAGCTTTGGCTTTATTTTCCAACACACTGAAATACTTACAGTTGTGCTGAGGAGAAGTTCCAGTTACTTGCATAGGGCCTTAGAAAAGCTAAAATTACTAGTCATGATTCTTTTTCTGTTTACTTCTTTGTAAACCATGAATTATTCCACTGAGGTTATTCTTTAGCAATTAGCTGATGTAGCTAAATACATACAGTAGTGTACAGTGAGTGCTAATGAAAACAGAGTCAACCCAGCTTCCTATAAGTATTCTAAAATCAGATTTCACTATATTTGAAGGTGAAGTTTTATGTCCATAAAAACCCTTTCATAATATGTTAATCTGCACTTCAACAGAAACCTAAAAAATATTATAGTCAGAATAAATTAAAAAAGATTAGTCTACCCAGAGTTAGGGTGTACTGAGATCAGAGGATTTTAGATTTTAAAATTTCTGGATCATAAATTCATACTGCTGAAAGAATTAAGACAATTTCTTAGTTGCAGACCACCATCCAGATCTTATGAAAGTCACTGAGAACCAATGGATACTTTGCATCTTGAAAACCATACCTTTTTAAGAATAGATCTTGTAAACTTCTGGAGTTTCTTAGTCCTTGATTTAATTAAACTGAAGAGAAAGAGAAGTACTTTCTTGGCTACACAGAGAACAGTAGGTCAGAATATTTGCATCAACCTTACGTTCTTGTATTAATTTCTAGTTTTAATGCATCACTGGTGAAGTATAAGAAAAATTCACGAAATGTGGATACAAATCTCTAAGACTGAAAAAGTGCTGAATTAATGATAGCACTCATGGCTTGTAGTGACTTGCAAGCTTTGAAGGCTATGCAAGAGAACTGTGATGTAACTCATTAATGTACTGATAAGTTATGAGGCACTCACTTATATGAGATGAACCCCATAAGTTACTGCAGTCTATATCATCTCCATTATATATACACACATATGAAACAGCCAAAATTCGTCCCAAACCCCTGAAGTCCCATCATAAAACTGAATATATCAGTACATCTATTGATTCTGCTTCTTTTTTTTTTAATATTTTCATTTGTTGCTTTCCCTTAATGTCTGTAGTCTTTTAATATTTTTATTCTGATTCATTTGCCTTATTTATTTTGTAGTTGTTGTAAATAAGTATTACGACAAAGTTCCACCACTGTTTAGAGTGATCACATTGGTCAGACAGAATCTTGGTCATCTTATTTCCATCAGAAAAATGTATTAATTCACTCCAAAGGCAAAGGAGCTAAAACAGATTTAAAACTCTACTCAAATAGAGTGAGACAGAGCTTTTAAACTTAGTCCTGTGCTAGAAGGAGCCTAGGGACAGACAGACACAATTCTTTTTTTGTTTTCCCTTTGCTGTAGGGGGAAGTCATTTTACCGCTGCCTTTTATAACACATGGCTCATCTTCCCCCTTGGGAATTGCCCTATTTGGCATATTATAGAAAGTAGAATTAAGGTTCCATATATGCCTTGTGCATGTCCTTTCAATACCCCCTAGAATTACTCACCCCAGGGGAAGATATAACATTTGCCATTCCTTGTTCTTCTCCATGTTTTAAGGTTCATTATACTGTCACTGGTTCTTCATTCATTCCTATAGTTTCAGTTAATGTCAGTTACAGTTTTACCTCTAACATACAATTACAGGATAGAAAACAAATCATTACAATGTAATTCAGGAAGTATTCACAACACGCTAAAAGATCTTAAAACCAATTTATAATAGATGAACACTATTTGGAGGCAAAGATCAGAGGTATAAACAATGCTGAAATAAAATACTGTGAAGTAACCTCATGACAATATTCTGCTAGAGCACTGAAACGGTTTTACAGGAGATGCTGTGTCAAGATACATAAGAACACAACTACAGCAGTCTGGTTTATGAAAAATGCAAAGAGAATTATTCTGGTAAAGAATAATTGGGATGTAAAAAGCTCTCAGCCATAAGCATTCCTCTGAGCACATAACAGTGAGGAGGATGCTTCACAGTGGGCTTTATAGGGCTGAAGAAATTCACACTAAGAATCTGTTCATGTGTTCATGTGTCTTTTGGCTGGGATAGAGCTAATTTTCTTCATACTAGCTAGTATGAGTTTATGTTTTGGTTTTGTGCTGGAAACAGTGTTGATAATACAGAAGTGTTTTCATTATTGCTGAGCAGCCCTTACACAGAGTCAAGGCCTTTTTGGCTTCTCTCCCCATCTCACCAGCAAGTAGGCTGGGGGTGTACAAGAAGTTGGGATGGAGGGGACACAGCTGGGACAGCTGACCCCAACTGACCAAAGGGATATTCCAGACCATATGACATCATGTTCAGCATGTAAACCTGGGGGAAGAAGGAAGGGGGACGTTCAGAGTGGTGGCGTTTGTCTTCCCAAGGAACCGTTACACATGATGGAGCCCCGCTTTCCTGGAGATGGCTGAAGACCTGCCTGATGATGGGAAGTAGTGAATGAATTCCTTGTTTTGCTGTGTTTGCATGTGCAGCTTTTGCTTTACCTATTAAACTGTCTTTATCTCAAACCATGAGTTTTCTCACTTTTACTATTCCGATTCTCTCCTCCACCCCACCAAGGAGGAGTGAGCAAGCAGCTGAGTGGTCCTTAGTTGCCAGCTGGGGTTAAATCATGACACCATGTAATTCTAAGGAGAAAAAGATAAAGACACAGAAAATGGATATACAACGCCTTCCTTTTCTCTGCATCTGTGTAAGACTTAAGCATAATGTGTCCAAACATTCAGTTGGAAACATTTTGAGAATAGAGATGTACCCATCAAGTGGGAGGAGGGCAGAGCTGCTGAATGTTTCATTCTCTGTATATAAGCTTTTTGTTTCAATGGTGGGCTGTCATTCTGGGTCACTGCTGATAAAGATCCTCCTAGAAGGGAGTAAAATATTTACCCTAGATTAGCCAGCGTCTATGTCATTATGAATTCTACTCTCAGATTCATGCAGGTGGCATGAAAGTTTATAGACAGCACACACTGCTGCCTAAACAAAGGATCGTTTTGTTTGGCATTTTACCAGACTTTATAAAGTTACATTATGTCACATAATATACAATATATAGAGCACATTTGGGGAAAATGTTTACACTTTTCAACAGATACCGAAATAACTAATCTAGTTGAATCTGTGGTGCCTGCAAAATGACAGTTCAAATACGATAAAACATTACTGCTGACTTATCTAGAAGAGGCTTGCTCTGTTTTTTACAGATTCATAATATGCAGTAACATCAACTGTAATATAACTTGATACATATTTTAATATGTACATAACATTCTCTACTGAGAGTTTTTGCTCAAACAAGTCTTAAGAAGCAACAGTCTTTCTAGGCAAGTGGCCTGTTGGTGATTCATCAATATCTCACTTTCTCTTATCCAAATTAATTCAACAACAATAAACCCTTGACCAGTACAAAAATTTACATTCCCATCACAGTCATCTTTGTGTTTGTCACCCTTGTATTGAGATTTGCCTGTCACGTCTTGTTCTGTTTTTGACTGTAAGGATCAGATCTATAAAGGGACTGGCTATGTATTTGCATTCCAGGTTACTGGCTAAAATATGTAAACAATATTAGATCTATGATAGGATTTGAAGATCAAGACCCAGGTTTCTGATCATCCTACCATCAATGCCCTCCTCACTGAGCCAGAAAGCTTCCTTGCCTTTGGTAGAGTGAATACTGACATCTTAGCTACATAGCTGGTGAAAGGAAAGTGGAGAATACTCCTTGCATTTAATTCCACTAACCTCTGCTTCTATCCTGACAGTCAGCATAGTGCCTTTGGAGAAGCCCAATTTGAACTTCAATCCTCACTGATTAGGGAAAGAACTGCCCTTGTTTGTCACTTTTTGTTGAGTGCTTTTAACACTGCCACAAGGCTAAAAGCTGGGGTATATAATTTCTGTGGTGTGAATTTCTCTAATATAGCTTTTGACATCTAGAGGGGACACATCTGCTTCTAAGTTAGTTTAAACTGCTTTTGTAGGCAGACAACAGAAACAGGTACTTCTTGTGTCAATTCAGCTGAGATATTTTAGGTGTTTACATTGGCTCAAGATTAATCACCCCTTAGCTGTGTATGTTCCTCTTTACTGACTACAAAAAGAAGACAGCATGAATGGTTGACATTTTGGTGTCTAGAGGTTAAACTCACACCTTTGGTTGGATACAACCTACCTCAACAGATCTTGGAAGAGATGAGCCAGTGCCCATTTTCAGAAGTATGCGTTAGCTGCCGAGGTTTTTGGTTTCAGTCCCAGTCTTAGACCAATTAAAAAATGGAGAGTTGCCTCTTTTTTGGTCTTATTTTAGATTTTTTAAAGTGGAATATTCGGGCAGTTCTTAAAGAGCAAATAATAATGATGAGCACTAATCGCTCATTGACTGTAAAAGGAAACTGGTTGTGATGCCAGCATCTGCATTGCCAATGGCCACATTTGATCAGGACAATTACATTCCAGAAGTTTTTAAAAAGAACATAGTGGATTATTTCCAATACCCCGACGCATGGTCAAATTGCCTAGAGAAAAAATGGTTCAATATTCAAGTAATAAATAAACATTTCCATTTTTACAGACTACATTTTGGTTTTGGTTTTGTCTTTCTGTTCCTAGTGTACCAGTTTATGCTTCTCTTTCCTTTGGCCATCTCTTTCCACTCATTTTACCCTTTCCATGTGTCAGCGAAAGGAAAGTAAAACCAAAACTATTTGGTTTACAAGGAATGAGCTGTATGAGCTCATCTATACTCATTTCATTTTGGCCCAAACTGTTCAAACTTCTTGTAAATTTCAGGTGCTTTACTCTAATTTTGATGTTAGATTTGGGTGAACATTACCTAATATTCCTTTTCTTACTCACCATAAAAGGTAAATGCAATGATCCGAGGGCTGGAGCACCTCTCCTATGAGGATGGGCTGAGAGAGTTGGGCTTGTTCAGCCTGGAGAAGAGAAGGCTGCAGGGAGACCTGACTGCGGCCTTTCAGTACCTAAAGGGGGCCTATAGGAAGGATGGGGAAAATCTTTTTAGCAAGGCCTGCTGTGACAGGACAAGGGGGAATGGTTTTAAACTAAAACAGGGTAGGTTTAGACTAGATATAAGGAAGAAATTCTTTACAATGAGGGTAGTGAAATACTGCAATGCATTTCCCAGAGAGGTAGTGGAGGCCCCATCCCTGGGAACATTCAAGGCCAGGTTGGATGGGGCTCTGAGCAACCTGATGTAGTTAGCGGTGTCCCTGCTCCCTGCAGGGGAGTTGGACTGGATGACCTCTAGGGTTCCCTTCCAACCCAAAACATTCTATGATTCTATGAATGTGTAGAATAAAGCACTAATCACTGCAAATAAATTCATGTTTTTAAATCCCTTGGTCACCCACAGATTTACGGTGCAGTTCTTTTTGTAGTCTGAAAGTTTTACCTGATCTAGTAAAATAGCGGATTATCAGTGAGTTCACTCATTACTTTAAATTCTTTGGAATCTAAAATAATAGACAACTTCTCTTGTGTCTCTCCTTGTTAAAGCACTCATCATCACAGTCAACAGGGCTTAGGTTTTCAAAAATATGTTGATACTTAAACATAACTTCAGGTTCTAGCATGATTCAGGAAGATATCTAAGCAGGTTGGGCACCCAACTCTGATTAAAACTAACATTTTGAGTAGCAGTTAGGAGATTATAAATGTTCTCTATGCACCTTTCAAAGCCCAGTCTAGAGCTTATAGAGGGACCTCATGCAAACTTTTAAAAATGGAAAAGATAATGTTGAGAACCTGTTTTACCTTGAGAAGAAAAACTTCACACAAAAATTTTTGATCCATAGGAAATAACTAAAAAAACAAGTTCAAGGCAACAATCCCAGAATAAGAAAATATTTAAAACAAGGTCTTGCAAGAACTTGACAAAAACTATTACTCGAGAAATACAGTTAATTAATATAAAATGTAGTAAAATTATTTTGTGAAATAGATGCATAATATAAAGTTTATGTAAACTATCCTATCAGAAAAAAAAATCTTGAATATTTTTATAGCCTTCAAGTTAGAAGTAAGAATTACTAAGATGTGATCAATTAAGTGAGACTTTCAGAAATTCCACTGAAAGGAAGTGAGCTCTTTCTTTCACCTGTAGGTGGAAATCTCAACATGAACCGGAGTTCATTGTCACAGTAATATCTCTTTGAGAGATAGGCCTTCTTTTATTATCTAAAACCTACTAACTAAATGCCATTATAACACTATTGTAAATATTGCAAGTGAATAAACTTATTTTTAACCCTCATTTCTGCTCAAACCTTTAAAAAATTTTATTAAGCTTTAGTGATATTTCTGACATGAGTGTAAATTGCAGAATCACAGAATCGCAGAATGGCAAGGATTGGAAGGCACCTCGGGAGATCATCTAGTCCAACCCCCCTGCTAAAACAGGTTCACCTAGAGTGGGTTGCACAGGCGGGCTTTGAATATCTCCAGAGAAGGAGACTCCACAACTCCCCTGGGCAGCCTGTTCCAGGGCTCTGTCACCCTCAAAGGAAAGAAGTTCTTCTTCATATTCAACTGAAACCTCTTATGCTTCAGTTTGTGCCCATTGCCCATTGTGTCCTGTCGCTGGGTGCCACCAAGAAGAGCCTGGCTCCGTTCTCGTGACATCCACAGTTAAGATATTTGTATGTGTTGATGAGGTCCCCTCTCAGTCTTCTCTTCTTCAGGCTGAACAAGCCCAACTCCCTCAGCCTTTCCTCATAGGGGAGATGCTCCAGTCCCTTTATCATCCTAGTTGCTCTCCTTTGAACTCTCTCTAGGAGTTCCTCATCTTTCTTGAACTGGGGAGCCCAGAACTGGACACAGTACTCCAGGTGGGGTCTCACCAGGGCAGAGTAGAGGGGGAGGATAACCTCCCTCGACCTGCTGGCCACACTCCTCTTAATGCACCCCAGGAAATCAAGCCACTTAAACATTGCTGAGTGTGAAAAATGAGCACCAAGATGAGCGTACATCTCACCACTTCCTAGAACTGCATTGAATTGCACCCAACAATATAATGGTCTGATCTGATGTTCATACAGAGGCCATGCTATGGCCAATGGCCACCATTGGTCCATATTTGAAGATGCACAGAAGGAATAGCCTTTGTACCTTTTTGTAGTCTTATCATTCTCCCCATGTATCTGTGTTAAGTTTGAGTCAATTTCAACAGGGGCAGATGCTCACAAGCATCTATGCACAGCTTTGGCCATGCATTCCTGTCTACTGTACTGTCTACAAGTAAATTCAGGAAGTGTTTGGCAGTCATAGCACCTTGTTCTAAAGAAAGTGATTGTTTAAAATTATGAATAAATAAGCTATATCTCTTCAGAATTGAAGCAACTAATTTGTAAGTGTGTATGATCAAGTAGTAAAGAAATCTGTATTTTTAATGTGCAAGATTTCCATCAGGATTTGTGAGCCACTGAGGCAAAGGGTTCTGGAGCAGAGGATCGTGCTGAGGGACCCTTTCTGAACTGGAAAAAACCATGGCAAAAACTGCAGAGGAAAAAGGCAAAAAAGCACAGGGAGAGAGAGGGCACCCCACCCCACCCTCCCAGGGTGGGAAAGATCGGGCTCCTGATGAGCGGCAGCTCTGACTCAGTGAGGGCAGAGTCAGGAGTGACAGCGGCCCGATTCCCTCACGTACAAAAGCAGCCCCCAGGGACCGCGAGCGACCCGGCGCACGGTGAACAGGACGGGCAAACAGAGCGTGGCGTGTCAGAAGGGCGTGGCGTGGCAGAAGGGTGTGGCGCGGCAGTTCGTGTGGGCAGGGCACATTTTCCCCCTCCTGGCTCGGACGGTCACTCGATTAGTACCCATAGACATCCCAATAGAGGAGCAAGCAATGGTTTCCACTTGTCCGAAAGCCGTTGCCAGAAAGAATGTGGCAACCCAGGTGAAGTCCCCACCTAAACAGAAACATGCAGCTGTCCAGGTCGCTGGCTGCAGGGAGTGCCTCAGCCTGTCAGCTGTATCAGCGAATGGTAAGGACAGGGGCTGTCTCAGGTGTGAGCAGGTGGATGATCTGCTCTGCCTGGTGGCAGAGCTGAAAGAGGAGGTGGAAAGATTAAGGAGCATTAGGGAATGCGAGATGGAGATGGACTGGTGGAGCTGCACCCTACCGTCCCTCAGGCCAAGGCAGCAGATGGAGGCTCCACAGGAAGCAGAGGATCCCCTGCCCTCTTGCCAGCAGGCAGAAGTTAGGGACCCAAGAGATGGTGGGGAATGGAAAAAGGTCTCTGCTTGGGGCAGGAGGCAAATCCCCTCCCAGGCTCCCTCACCTTCCCAGCTGCCCTTACATAACAGATATAGAGCTCTGGAACTCGAGGCCAAGGCAAATGAGGATGGGGATGAAGGTCCATCCAGGGGGTTGGCTAGGGAGAGTAGGTCACCCTTACCTATCAAGACTGACTGTGCCAAATAAAAAAGAAGGGTAATTGTTGTGGGCGATTCCCTTCTGAAGGGAACGGAGGGCCCGATATGTCATCTGGACCCATCCCACAGGGAAGTCTGCTGCCTCTCTGGGGCCCAGGTCAGGGACATTGTGAAGAGATTCCCTGCTCTGGTACAGCCCTCTGATTACTCTCCGCTATTGATTGTACAGGCAGGCCCCAAATCAATCAAAAGGGGCTTCAGGGCACTAGGAAAAATGGTTGAAGGATCAGGAGTGCAGGTAGTGTTCTCGATCCCATTAGTGTCAGGGGGGAACATGGAAAAGAACAGGAAAACTAGACTGGTTAGGACGTGGCTCAAAGGTTGGTGCCATTGGAGGGGCTTGGGGTTCTTTGATCATGCGGAGGTTTACATGGCACCAGGCCTGTTGACAACAGATGGTGCCCAGCTCTCTCAAAGGGGGAAAAGGATCCTCGCTCATGAACTGGCGGGGCTTGTTGAGAGGGCTTTAAACTAGGCCTGGAGGGGGGAGGGGATATAACCAGGCTCACTAGAGAGGAGCCTGGGGGTGTCACCCCATTGCTGGGGGTGAAACCAATAGCCCAGCTCAAGTGCATCTACACTGATGCATGCAGCATGGGCAACAAACGGGAGGAGCTGGAAGCCATTGTGCAGCAGGATGGCTATGATGTAGTCGCCATCACAGAAACGTGGTGGGATGCCTCCCATGACTGGAGTGCTGCGATGGATGGCTACAAACCCTTCAGAAGGGACAGGCAAGGAAGGAGAGGCGGCGGGGTGGCTCTGTATGTTAGGGAGTGTTTAGATTGTACAGAGCTTGATGCTTGTGGTGAGGTCGAGTGCTTATGGGTAAGGATGAGGGGGGAGGCCAACAAGAAAGATATCCTGTTGGGAGTCTGTTACAGACCACCCGACCAGGATGAAGACATTGACGAAGTATTCTACAATCAGCTAGCAGAAGTCTCTCAGTCGCGAGCTCTTGTTCTTGTGGGGGACTTCAACTTACCAGATTGCTTTATTTACTGCTGGAAATACAATACAGCAGAAAGGAAACAGTCCAGAAGGTTCCTGCAGTGTGTGGAAGATAACTTCCTGACACAGCTGATAAGTGAGCATACCAGGGGAGGTGCCCTGCTTGACCTCCTGTTCACTAACAGAGAAGGACTGGTGGGAGAGGTGGTGGTCAGAGGTTGTCTTGGCTTTAGTGATCATGAAATGGTAGAGTTCTTGATTTTTGGTGAGGTAAGGAAGGGGGTTAGCAACACCGCCACCATGGACTTCCAGAGGGCAGACTTTGGCCTGTTCAGAACACTGGTTGGGAGAGTCCTGTGGGAGACAGTCCTGAAGGGCAAAGGGGTCCAGGAAGGCTGGGTATTCTTCAAGGAAGAAGTCTTAAAGGCACAGGACCAGGCTGTCCCCATGTGCCATAAGACAAATCGTCGGGGAAGGCGACCGGCCTGGCTGGACAGAGGACTACTAGTGCGACTAAGGGAAAAACGGAGAGCTTATCAGCTCTGGAAGAGGGGCAGGCAACCCAAGAAGAGTACAGGGGCCTTGTCAGGTCATACAGAGAGGAAATTAGAAAGGCAAAAGCCCAACTAGAACTCAACCTGGCCACTGTTATAAGGGATAATAAGAAAAGTTTTTTAAAAATATGTTAACAGCAAAAAGAGAGCCAGGGAGAACCTCCATCCCCTAGTAGATGCAAAGGGGAACATTGCCACTAAAGACAAAGAAAAGGCAGAGATACTCAACGCCTTCTTTGCCTTGGTCTTTAATGGCCCGACGAGTTATCCCCAGGGTACCCAGCCGCCCGAGCTGGAAGATGGGGACAGTGAGTGGAATAAACCCCCCCACAATCCAGGAGGAAGCAGTCTTTGACCTGCTATGCCACCTGGACATCCACAAGTCTATGGGGCTGGATGGGATCTACCCAAGAGTGCTGAAGGAGCTGGAAGAGGAGCTTGCCAAGTCACTCTCTATCATTTATCAGCAGTCCTGGAGAACAGGGGAGGTCCCAGATGACTGGAGGTTGGCAAATGTGACACCTATCTTCAAGAAGGGCCGGAAGGAGGATCCGGGGAATTACAGACCAGTCAGCCTGACCTCAGTACCGGGGAAGGTTATGGAGAGGTTCATCTTGAGTGTGCTCACCAGGCACATGGAGGACAATCAGGGGATCAGGCCCAGTCAGCATGGGTTCACGAAAGGCAGGTCTTGCCTAACCAACCTGATTTCCTTCTACGACCAGGTGACCCGCCTGGTAGATGAGGGAAAGGCCATGGATGTTGTCTACCTGGACTTCAGCAAAGCCTTTGACACAGTCTCCCATAGCATTCTCCTGGAGAAGCTGGCAGTTCATGGCCTAGATGGGTGTACTCTTTGCTGGGTTAAAAACTGGCTGGATGGCCGAGCCCAGAGAGTCGTGGTGAATGGAGCTAAATCCAGTTGGCGGCCGGTCACGGGCAGTGACCCCTAGGGCTGAGTTCTAGGGCTGGTCTTGTTTAATATCTTTATCAATGACCTGGATGAGGGGATTGAGTGTGCCCTCAGTAAATTTGCAGACGACACCAAACTGGGTGGTAGTGTTGATCTGCTGGAGGGGAGGAGGGCTCTGCAGAGGGACCTGGACAGGCTGGATCGATGGGCCGAGGCCAATTGTATGAGGTTCAACAAGGCCAAGTGCCGGGCCCTGCACTTGGGTCACAACAACCCCATGCAGCGCTACAGGCTTGGCGAAGAGTGGCTGGAAAGCTGCCTGGTGGAAAAAAACCTGGGGGTGCTGGTTGACAGCTGACTGAATATGAGCCAGCAGTGTGCCCAGGTGGCCAAGAAGGCCAATGGCATCCTGGCTTGTATCAGAAATAGTGTGACCAGCAGGAGTAGGGAAGTGATCGTGCCCCTGTACTCGGTGCTGGTGAGGCCTCACCTCGAATACTGTGTTCAGTTTTGGGCCCCTCACTACAAGAAAGATGTTGCCTTGCTGGAACAGGTCCAGAGGAGAACAACCAAGCTGGTGAGGGGTCTGGAACACAAGTCATACGAGGAGCGGCTGAGGGAACTGGGGTTGTTTAGTCTGGAGAAGAGGAGGCTGAGGGGAGACCGTATCGCCCTCTACAACTACCTGAAAGGAGGCTGCAGCGAGGTGGGGGTCAGCCTCTTCTCCCTGGTAACAGATGATAGGATGAGGGGGAATGGTTTGTAGCTGCACCAGGGCAGGTTTAAGATAGACATTAGGAAAAACTTCTTCACCGAGAGGGTTGTCAGGCTCTGGAATGGGCTGCCCAGGAAGGTGGTCGAGTCATCATCCCTGGAGGTATTTAAAAGGAGGATAGATGAGTGTGTTTAGGGACATGATTTAGTGGTGGGATGTCAGGGTTAGGTTAAAGGTTGGACTCAATGATCTTAAAGGTCTTTTCCAACCAAAGTGATTCTATGATTCTATGAAAAAATATGTCCACACCACCAACCCCCACCCCCCCCCAAAAAAAAATAGACACACACGCTGTGGGTTAAGGAGTGTGGGCATACCAAATCCAATCTAGAATGGATTAGCTCTGAAGCCTTAGTCTGGACAGAAGGGCTTATTTCTTGAAGGAGATATTTTTAACTCTGGTGACATAGGCATAGAAACCTAGGTTTATTAACTAAACTTAGGATGCACTAAGATGCACCACAAAAAGCTTTCCAATGAAGATAGAGAATAATTTATTTATATATGATATTAGTGAGGTTTTTTCTGAAATATTTAACTCACTTTCTTTAAAAACTACCCAACTGAATTTTTATTGGCCTAACTAAAAACCTACTACAAGAAAATACTGAGAGGTTGGCTTGTGTAGTCTAATAAACTGAATATAGAAAAATATATATGCTAATTTTGTATATGCAAGCTAACAGAAATGGACACAAAAATGGGGGTGAAGCTGCTAAAGATAAAACCTGTTGTGGCCGCAAGAATTAGTGAATATGCATTAATTTTAAACAAGGTTTTCTGGGTTTGCATGGCAAGGTTTTGGTAGCAGGGGCGTTACAGGGGTGGCTTCTGTAAGAAGATGCCAGAAGCTTCCCCCATGTCCAATAGAGCCAATGCCAGCTGGCTCCAAGACAGACCCACCGCTAGCCAGGGCCAAGCCAATAAACAATGGTGGTAGCACCTCTGGGATAACATATTTAAGATGGGGGAAAAATCCCTGCTGTGCAGCAGCAGCTGGGAGAGATGGGAATATGTGAGAGAACTCTGCAGACGCCAAGGTCAGTGAAGAAGGAGGGGGAGGAGGTGCTCCAGGATGAGGGGGAACGGTTTGAAGCTGTGCCAGGGCAGGTTTAGGCTAGACATTAGGAAAAATTTTTTCACCGAGAGGGTTGTCAGGCATTGGAAGGGGCTGCCCAGGGAGATGGTCGAGTCCTCATCCCTGGAGGTATTTAAAAGAAGGATATATGAGGTGCTTAGGGACATGATTTAGTGGTGGGATGTCAGGGTTAGGTTAAAGGTTGGACTTGATGATGTTAAAGGTCTTTTCCAACCTAAATGATTCTATGATTCTATGATTCTATAATGCCATATATTGCCTCAAGGAAACCTATTTAGCTTTATAATGGTGACTGTTGAAATGCTCAGGTCTCTTTGGTGCTCATCTCTCTCCAACGTACAATGACT
The DNA here is from genome assembly GCA_034008185.1 of Gorsachius magnificus. Lineage (NCBI taxonomy): Eukaryota > Metazoa > Chordata > Aves > Pelecaniformes > Ardeidae > Gorsachius > Gorsachius magnificus. The sequence continues at coordinate 44,495,096 of CM067081.1, forward strand.
TTATACATTTTGTTTTTTATATTCTTTTATATCAAATATGATAGCCCCTAGCAGTAGTTAGGAAGCATGTGGGAGTAAAACACTTTATTACTGACTCCTTGTCCATACAGAAGTGACAGAAAAAGAGGGGAAAATGGAGAAATGGAGAGAGGAAGAGTCAAAAGCACAATTGTGTAAAGTATATGTTTTGATTTTAAGAGGATTTTAAAAGAAAGGGGGAAATGAATCTTTAATTTGCCATAGGAAACTTTCCATAGGATATTTTCTTCAGCATAAAATTCTCAGAAGCAAGTTCAAATATTAAATTATTCTGATAAAGTCTATATTAACCTGTTGAAATAAATTTTCCATTGACAAATGTTGTTGTTTTAATAGTTTTACTCAATTATCTGAGCAAAACAGTGTAAGGATATGATGAAAAAAAGTGTTTTCTTGTGACCTAAGTGTTACACAATCTTAGCAGTGCCCATCTCATTTGAAAAATCTTGTTGTTTCAGTTATGTTTATGTTCTGTCTATATAAGACAATTCAGTGATATCTGCCACAATTTACACTTATTCATCATAGACAGGTAGCTTGCCCATAAAGTTTAGTTCCATATTTGATGTATACTGATTCTTGTAGTTTCTGATAATCAAAATGGGTAATCCTAATAGAACTGTTCATACACTTCTTACTAAGAATTTTTGTACTGTGACTGGTGTTGTTTTTTTTCTGAAATGAAGTGTTCATGGAACATGTATGTCCATCCTGTGCATTTCAACCTTGAGACAAACCTTCTGAAGTAATGCTGACTTTGGCTTGGTGTCATCCGTATAGATTGGGTGAGGACATCAGGTCAGATGACACTATGTTACTTTGTTTGTCTTGCAGAAAAAAAAAGGTACACAGTCATGGGGATTTCAGTACATTTCATTATCTATTTCTTCAAAATTTGGAATCTAGTATTAAAAACAAAACATAAGACACTTTGATTTTCTGAAATTGGTAATTTTGCTCTTATGAATATGTTATTCATACTTTTGCTCTAAAGTTGTGGTCCAACACAACAGCTACAGATTCACGTCTGAGATCTGGCACCATCTTGCAGTCTGCACTATGCAAAAAATTCAGCCTTTTCCTTCACCCCCTATTCATGCAGCTACTTTCCTCCTTCCTCCTTACATGATTAAGCTTCAACCCCATATTCCTTTTATACAAATACAACTTATTTTTATCATTCATTCATCCACCACCAAGAGCGTTATATTAGCCTCTTGTTACTGCTGCTGCTGGGGATGATAGGATTAGAGAAGAAGGGATGGAGCCTTAGGAGCAGCAGAAGCCATGTAGCACTGTGTCAGGTTGCAATTAAGTGGAGGAGAAGTGGTGTGACTGTTCAGCCTGCCTGCACTAACTGAAAAACTTCTTGTTGTCTTAAAAAAAAGAAAGTCAGACATATGGGAGATTATGGTGGATTCAGCTTTTCTTTGGACATTGCCACTCTAACTGGTGCTCTCTCCATGCAAATGGTTGTCTTCCATCCTATATGCACCATTAATAAGTTTCACATGTTCAGATTTTCTGAACTTTAGTTCCAACTCTTATATTAGAAAATACTTTATAATTTACTCTCCTTACCTGGCTTTTAATCATCCACTAGGAACTGCATAACATTTCCTTCCTACTGATTGTGTTTGTGATCTGTGCTTGAAAAGCTTTTCCAATTTGCAGTGCATTTCTCTTTATCTTATTTCCTGGGTGGATGCTTTTGGCATGAGTGAGCTGTTTTCCACATTTTCTCTTTAAGTCTAAGGAGATAATCTATCTGTTACTCTTCTACTCTACAGCTTCACTTTACCCCTTCTTTTCTAGGTACTTAAACCCCTGTTGGTACTTTAAATACCCTCTCAGTTGATACTTTAAGTACCCCAAGCTGTTGATGTGATACCCTTTTCATTCTTTGTGGGGTTCCTTTGTCTTGAATTCCTTACAATTTTGAGGGAGGAATTAAACTTAATTGCTTCAGCTTTATCTATGAGTATTGTTTCTCACTTCTTACCTCTTCATATTTTAAAACTTATTGTATATGTCTGCCTATATTACCTCCCAGTACACAGGCCCTTTTATAGCAATGAGAAACAGGATCGAAATACTCATTCAAACATGATATCAGGAAGCTGACGTGTTCCATCTAATCTCTTTAGGCCTTTGAATCTTTTAACATAAACTGAACCCTGGTACACATTGGCTTCTTTTAATAGTTACCCAAAAACCTGATCTGTCCTGCCTTATCTGGAGATATAAGATATCAACATTAAACTTGCTTTTCTTGCTTTATTTTTAAGCCAAAATAAAGGTTGCTTCATAAGTCTTTACAAGTGAATAATTCATAAAATCAGTACAACAGAAAAAGGCTATATTCTACTGAAATTTACTAAAGCTCAGAGACTGGCTGAATCTGTGAAATGTCTAAAGAAAAACACATTTGCAAATTTATTTGCTTCCTTATGAAGTTCTGAGAACAGATAAATCCCTTGCCACAAGATAAAAACCACCTAAACCAAAGTCTAGATTCCTTGAATCCATTTTTGTCCCTGAGATTCACTCCCTCCACTTTTCTCTGTTTATTTTAATGTAGCATTATAAATAAAACAAGCAGCAAGTCAGTGGGAACTATGAGGCAGCCTGAATAGAATCTAATCAGATGACTCCCAACAAACTGTAGATCATGCCTACTGAACCATAAATGTTGAAAGCAAATGTAAACAAAAATTGGGAGAGGCCACTAAACAATTTGGAGATGATAAAGTACCTAAACCTAATGGTAGCTACAGCATGTGCCTGAATATAGCCCAATTATATTAAGAATGGTTTTGAAATGCTGCTTTTCATCATGTTTCTTCCATTCTTCAGAGTCTGTAGTGCTGACCAACATCAGCTACTATTAAAGAGTCTTCATGCATGTAAAATAATATGATTTCACAATGATTACATATTCACTCTACAGCTGGCTGAGTTTTTACATCTCCATTTGTCATTGACTATTGTGTTCAATTAAATGATTAGCTTTTAAAAACTGCTGCACATTATGAGAGTGAACTTGTGTTCCATTGCACTGAGTGATGCAGAAACAAACTCATTACAGCATGTAATTCACCCATATTAAATAACAAACAGATGGCTGCTGTAAATGAGAGCTGCTTTTTCTCTTCAAAAGTGCCAGGAAAAAGGTGTTTTTATTTATCTTTGTTTCCAGCTTCTTTCTGTTTTCTTGACAAGTGGGCAGCTGGTTGCTGAGATTTTCAATTGGTGCAGAAGAATGAAAAGCCTGTTTCCATTAATTTCCCCATAAAATAAGTCTTTGAATCATTCCTGTTATAAATGCATGTGCAGTAGCAAGCTGCTGCTTGATTAATTCACTTATTATGAAGATTTCATCTTTTATAAGAGGGCCTGCAGGTAATTTATCTTGTTTAGTAAGATTAGAAAAATGTAATTATCTTGATACCTTTGGACCCCTCTCATTTTAATTGTGTTCCCATAAATTTCAAACATAAAGATGGGATTTTTTTTTGCACAAATGTTCCAACATGTGGTAGAAAAATGTGTTGTAAGATCTACATAAAAATTTACCAAGTAAAATGCATTTGGATTATACTATTAAAGGAATGCATACAAATAAAACCAGTATACAGTTGTGGAAGCAGATACAAATATTTACATTTCTGGTTCCCTGGTCACAGGCTTTTAACAGCTGGAGTTGGATGAAGAATGTTGGAATTTAAGTTCTTTTTTTTTCTTTTATTTTTTTTTAATCAATAATGCATTTCACCAGGGAAATATAAAATCTGTTCCATTTTCACTAAACCAAGTTAAAACTATGATCGTCTTCATAGATACCACCAACAGTGAAGACAAAAAAAAGGAAATGTATGAACAGAGGTGTATATGTAACATCAGCTCCTCTGAATGTCTCCAGTATCCTTTACATATTTTCTCCCTCGTCTCTGTCTTAATTGCTCTTTAAATGAAAATTTGAAACAAATCAAGATCCAGAATTCTTTCTTTTCAATGTATTTGTTTTATTCTCAAGCCAACAGTTGGGGCATTTTTGGTTTGTTTCATTTTATTTATTTATATATTTGTTTATTGTGGCTTTTTTCATGAATCTATTTAATTTCAGTTTATCTGGAAGGACTATCTTCTCTATTTTCTTTTAAATGGTTTCTAAGAACCTCTTGGTTCTTTTCCCCATCCAAAAAAGTCAACTAATAACTTTGCATGTGTTTCTTTTTCATATTAATTTTAATTCAGAGTGGTTGTGATGGTCAATTTCCATAAAATAGATTTATAGGAACATGGTTAATATGCAAGAACTGCACCAAGTCTAATCATGGGTCACTTAGCTCAGAGTCTTGGTTGAAAGGTTGAAAGAACACAAGAAGATGGCAAATGTATAACCGTACATTTGAGTATATTTTTTCAGCTTTTATCATCTGCAGTTAAAGGATACAGAAATTCAGAAACCAATAGATTTTCCAGAAATTCTTAGGTAATAGCTCTGTTATTACCACAAATTGCAAACAGATCTATTAAAATTTCTTGAGTGTCATAAGCCTTTTAACATTAAAATGAGGAAAAAATAACTGTATCTTCTCAATGGGTTTAGAGTTAAGTTCTTTTCAGGGTTCTGAAGCCATATTTTTGCAGCTTTTGAGGATTTCTAGAGCAGTTGATTGAATGCTAGTGAACTGAACATTGTACTGGTACCATACATAGCAATGTGTAAGGAAAGAAGTTTTGCAAAATGTAAGTTCAGGTAATAAAGAAACTGATAAGTATATGCAAACTGTACAAGGTTGAAGCCATGAAACTGAGAAATGTGTACAGATGGTTGAAACATTTCAAGTCAGGTGAGACTAGCAATTGTGACAAACCATGGTCGGGGAGACCTGTGTCAGCAACAACACACATGAATGCTGAAAAGGCTGAGCAGCTCATTAGGGAAGACTGACAAATAACCCTTAATGACCTTGCTACTGCTCTAAATTGCAGTTCTGCATCAGCACACTGAATCCTGCAGTGGTCTTCTCTAAACTTTGTTCATGCCAGGTCCTATGAAAACTCATCCTGGGACATGCATAAACTTGTGACATTACTCTTCAAATCCTAACTGAATTAAAGACTAAATGAAAAGAGATACACTTAAATCTAACAGAATTTACCACTGCAATTGTATTTGCAGTTTTCTAACCACTTTGTTCTTTCTCAGTAATCATATATGCTGTTATGTTTTATATTGCTTATATGAGTAACAGATAACCACTGTGTTCTAATTGCCAAGGAGTCTTATTAAGGCAAAGTTGTATTTTTTTTTTAAATATATTTCACACTACAAAAGTCAGCTGTATTCTGCAAAGAAGGTACAAGCCCACCGAGAGTGCACAGAGATTCTTCTTAACCCAACAGAGAAGTTAGTTAAAAGCTTTTGTATTTCTCCAAATATTTTCCAGGTAAATTGTCAACTGCAAGTCTGTGCTCTACAGGTTTTATCAAAACATAATCCAAACTGCTGTAGATTCTAGAAGCTTAGGAACTACATTTTGTCTATCTGATGTATATTTAATGTAATATCTGGTTTCTGGTAAAGTGTGGTTATGGTACTTTCTAATTGACAATTACAGAAAGGATGAAGGTTTGCTTACAATTAAAACTGAATATGTGTTCTTTCTTATCTCTGGAGTTTGAAGATAAAAGCCAGTTGATGCAATTATTTATTAGTGCACAGATAAAATGTCTGGTGTGTAGGATAAATAAGATACTAGGACAAACAGGAGCATTTTGTGCTAACAAAAATTGGGATGAAATTGGTCCTTAAAATTAAAAGCGGCCTGCTGGAGCACAGCAAGATGACAAAGTCTCAATCTTCCACAACATACAGTCTGTACTTCAAGCTAAATCTTATCCCAACACCAAAAATTGGCAGTTCATTCTCTTTGGACAGCCCAAATATTGATGTATTAAATCAACGGGACATGAGGAGGACCAGAAGATTCCAAGTAGTACCTGCCTCTACCTTGCATTTCTTGCAGTCCTGGGTGCAATCAGCCTTTAGCATCAGCTCATGGCATAGCTCTAGTATTAATGATTTAATTTGGAAGGCCTAAACACAGATTATGCTTCCCAGTAATAGTGAGTAGTATAGTTTGAATAGCTAAAGAAACATACAATAGAAGACTATCAGAAAAAAAAAAAAAAAAGAAAGATAATTGAATGGAATACTATAAGAATGTGTGAATACAAATATTCTGGCCTAATCTGAATGATGAGAGCTGAACACAGACCTGTATTTTCTAGTATTGCAGAGTTAAACCTGAAAACTTGAATAAGTTTAGGTTTTAGACCTCTATTTCATATGTTCAGCTAATAGTTCAAACTAATTTCCACTTTCTGGAAATGTTTCCATTTGGGTGACATTTCTATGACTCAGATCTGCATTATTTCAATAAACTGTGAAAGAGATGCAGAAAGTCAGCATTTCATAACTGAGAAGCTACTTTAGATATTAGTCTGTAATCACTAATAGCATGAAAACAGTCTTCTCAAACTTTGCCCACAAAATGCTGCTTCAGTAATTCATTAACTTGTTTTAATGAAACAACATCTTTTTGCTATTTGGGAAGAAACTAATCTCCTTTCCAAAAAGTTTGCATAATGTATTGAGAAAGAAGTGACTGCAGAATCTGCTGATCAGTCTTTTGAGGATTCCATGTAGGCTGGGTAAACTTTTATCTAACACTATTGAGAAACCTATATTCACACAAAATTGCCTGCTCAGGCATTTAGTACAGACTAAGAACAAAATATGTTTAGGTTGCAACTTACAGTCCCATTTAGCAGCCACTGAAACCTAAGTTTAACCAAAGAAAATTAACACTTCCCCTCAGCCACCAGTTATCATCTATCTTTATCCAATGTATATGATATTGTATCAAATGTGAGGATTACACAAAGCATATAATAATCACCTTTCATAGAGTCTGTTAGCAATATGTAACCAGTACATTACAACATGTCATTACCTTACATTCCATATATCTGATATATATATACATTTATTTCACATATGCCTACATACACCTCCATATATATGTGTGGGTGGGTGTGTCTGTGTATGTATGTGTAGATAACCACTCCATGGATCAATTATAAGATCTCTTTAAGAATGAGTATTGAATATACAGTTAATTTGATTTAAAGTAAGGAAGGGGAAAAAAAAACCCCACAAGACTAGAAATAATTCCGCGACAAAGCACAATATAAATTACTAGCTGTTTCTTCACCTTCTTTGCAGCTCACAAAGCTGAAAGTTCCAAGGCAGTTTCCACATACTGCAGTGTATATTCACAGTTGCCTTTTCCATGTTATGTTAATAAGAAGAAACTACTATTGACTTATTAGTGGTGACTCAACACTTGGATGGAATTCCAGATGTAAAGATGACAGGAAATCCCACCTGCAGGATGTGTTTGGCAATGGAGGAAGCTGATGGAAGTGTTCACCTGACCACTTTCCATCATTTATCAGCAGTCCTGGCTAACAAGGAAGGTCCCAGTAGACTGGAGGTTAGCAAATGTGATGCCCATCTACAGAAAGGGCCAGAAGAAAGATCCAGGGAACCACAGGCCTGTCAGCCTGACCTTGGTTCCGGGGAAGGTCATGGAGCAGATCATTGTGAATGCCATCACACAGCACGTCCAGACTACCAGGTAGTGATTAGGCCCAGTCAGCATGGGTTTATGAAAGGCAGATCCTGCTTGACTAACCTGATCTCCTTGTATAAGGTGACCTGTTTAGTGGATGAGGCAAAGGCTGTGGATGTAGTGTACCTGGACTTCAGTAAAGCCTTTGATACAGTTTCCCACAGCATTCTGCTTGAGAAACTGGCTGCCCGTTGCCTGGACAGGCATACTCTTTGCTGGCTAAAAAACTGTCTGGATGACCGGGCCCAAAGAGCTATGGAAATGGAGTCAAACCCAGTTGGCGGCTGGTCACAAGTGGTTTTCCCCAGGGCTCAGTGTTGAGGCCAATTCTGTTTCATATTTTTATGAATGACCTGGACGAGGGGATTGAGGGTGCCCTCAGAAAGTTTGCTGATGAGACCAAGTTGAATGGGAGCGCTGATCTGCTTGAGGGTAGGAAGGCTCTGCAGAGGGACCTGGACAAGCTGGATTGATGGGCTGTGGCCAATTGTATGAGATTTGACAAGGCCAAGTTACGGGTCCTGCACTTTGGTCACAACAACCCCATGCAATGCACAGGCTTGGGGAAGAGTGGCTGGAAAGCTGCCCAGAGGAAAAAGACCTGGGAGGGCTGGTTGACAGCCATCTGAATCTGAGCCAGCAGTGTGCATAGGTGGCCATGAGGGCCCATAGCATCCTGGCTTTTATCAGAAATAGTGTGGCCAGCAGGAGCAGGGAAGTGATTGTCCCCCTGTACTCGACACTGGTGAAGCCACACCTCAAATAGTGTGTTCCGTTTCGAGCCCCTCACTACAGGAAAGATACTGAGGTGCTGGAGCATGTCCAAAGAAGTACAATGAAGCTGTTGAGGCGTCTGGAGCACAAGTCTTATGAGAATCAGCTGAAGGAACCATGGTTTTTTAATCTGGAGAAGAGGAGGCTGAGGGGAGACCTTATCTCCCTCTACAACTACCTGAAAGGAGGTTGTAGTGAGGTGGGTGTTGGTCTCTTCTCCCAAGTAACAAGAGATAGGATGAGAGGAAAAGGCCTCAAGTTTCACCAGGGGAGGTTTAGATCAGATATTAGGATAAATTTCTTCACTGAAAGGTTTATCAGGCACCGGAATGGGCTTCCCAGGAAAGTGGTTGAGTCCCCATCCCTGGAGGTATTTAAAAGACAGGTAGACAAGGTGCTTAGGGACATACTTTAGCGGTGGAATGGCAGTGTTAGGTTAATGGTTGGACTTGATGATCTTAAAGGTCTTTTCCAGTCTAAATGATTCTATGAATTTACAATTCTGTGATTCTGTGGAGATGGCTAATAGTTAGTAAATTCACTACAGAGGTTTCAGATAGCTGTAAATATTTGTCAGGAGAAAAAGTTGGGTCCAGATTTTTGTAACACTGAAATCCTCTAAAATCATAACACAACCTATGAGTCTTCACTCAGTTACCTAAAAATGTCTGTATAGTGCCATTTATAAATATGTCAGGAGCTAGCAGATGGGATCTAACATCTCAGGGTGATCCAAGCAAACCTCTGAGTGGCAGCTAGAGACAGGCAGCATCCTATAACACATTTTTGGGAATTCAATCAGCTCTAGGGTGTAGGGAACTTGACTGAGCTATGCACATGTATATGAGACAGGTATCTAAGCTTCCACTTCAGGTGATGAGAACTAGGGATCAGTTCAGTTCATTAAATTACTATCTAGTGCCTGTGGAGATGCCATAATACATCCTTCCCAGGATCCAGCTGCATCTCAGAAGGGAGCACATCTCTCATAGCTCTTGTGTCATGTATGTCAGCCCTGCATGCATACCTCATCTCCCTCAGGGCATCTCCCATAGCATCAGGTGCCCCTGTTTAGGCAGCTGAAACCTACCCCTCATGTCTACAGTGCAGGTTTTCATATGTGAATTAGATGCCTATGTTCCCATTGCAACCTAGTAGAGATCAGTTTGTTTGCCTTTAGATACTAAAGGCGTCCTTCTACCACCAGCTGCCACTCAGAGAGAAGTACAAATCACTCCTAGTTGTTTTGTTATACATGCAGTTGCACACTGGTATGGTGGATGGCTTAGGTCATCTCAAATTATACCAGACAACTAGGTTTGTGCATCTGAATGTAGCTCTTCAACTTATAAATTGCAAGAATATGAGTTATTCTTATATCTAGCTATATGAATCTTGACCTGCCTCCCACCTCTTAGATTAAGCAAGGAAAACATCAGTGCCTTACAGCCCTCCTTTAATCCATGATTTCAGAATCTGTTACAGACTATGTCCACTGCTGTAAAATTGTAGTTCAGAATCTCAATTTATTTAAATTATTATTAGAATTATTTTGAATATACGCCCTTTTTCAGTGACATGAATGAAACAAGGAAATGACATTCTGTACTACAAGACAGAAATAATACTATACCTACAAAACTATTTTAAATTGTGCTTTCTGCAAAACTACTAGACCAATATATGTGTTTATATGGAGAAATAAAAATGAGGATGAATGGAAATATTGTGAATTAACATAGCATGTAGAACTTAGACCGCAGACTGCCACAGAATTTGATCCCACAGTACCACAGAATATATATAAGATCACATTCTTCCAGTCTTCTAAAAACAGGTGCTGAAACAAGGTGAAGAGGTCAATATTTTAAGGAAAAAAAAAATTTTACACTGACATTTCAAACCTTGCCAGAATTTAGAACAATGCCCACCTTCAATTCTGTGAAGATATTTTTTTCAGAAATCTTAAACCACCTGTATTGTAAAGTGGATCTTAGCATAATTTTTTGTTAAAAGAGTCAATTATATTTTATTATCTATTGAAACTGTTCTCTGACAAAGTGAAATATTGTGAACTCACCTAGGATCTATTTTGGGCAGAGATCATTTAACAAGACCATTAAAGCTGTCTTCAAAATTTTAGAAGCTCACTCAGGCATAAACTTCAGTTCTGAATGAATTAATTTCCCCCTTTTTTTTTTTTTTTTAAAGTATATTATCCAGGCAATAAGAAAATTACAAATTTATAATACATAGATGTAAAAAGTATTATTGTCATTTGTTAGAGAAAAGACTGCTTAAGATGACAGAGATATTGAACATTCAATTCCCCTTTAGAAGGTCATTTTCACAACTTCACTATTAGAAGGGAAAATAGAAAAAAAAAAGAGGAATTAGAAACATGTACTTCTATTAGAATTTTAATAAAATAGGAGGCACTTGTTTTTCTTACATTAAAGTGTTTTCAAGCTCACACTGATTTTACACTGGGAACTAGCTTAGTTTAGTTTAGATTAGAGTTTTGTGTTTGACAAGCATTATGCCAGGTTCTTCCAGGTTCATAGCTTTCCCTTTTCTATGTTTTATCAATGTCACTTCCTTTAAATATGGAAGGACTGTGCTGAACTACACAGTAAGAATGAAGGCAAACTTCCCAGCAGTAAAGCCCAATCCTGCAGCCACATCATATGTGCAGGTCCTCTGCTCCCTTGGAACTCTGCTGGGGTGAGTGGAGCTCACACAAATCTGCAAGGTAATGGCCTAAGTTTTCTCTCATGATATTTTTGAATATTCTGTATTCTTCCCTCCTTCAATGCTTTTATGTTTCTACTTGATTAATTTGTTTATTTTTAGCAGCTTAAAGACACACTAACTTATTTCTTTTTTTAAGTGACCAGAAACAGATTGAAATTTTTGGCTGAAAAAGAGTCCAGCTTTTAAGTATGACTGACAACCATTTTTGTTTAAAGGACCATCTGGAGGGTCAAGAACCAAAGTGCTGATTAATAATTTTTGCAAATTAAGACCATCCAATTTTCCTCAATAGAGATGATGTCTGTTCCTCTGAAACTCCATGTAAAACTTTTGTTCCTATCCAGTCAACCAAGACTCCGTGTGCCTTCTAGAATCAAATCTTGTTACTGTTACAAGAAGATAAAACACATACTTCATAACAAAAGAAATTTTGTAAGTTTGATTCTCATCTGCAGTGAGGGTGCACATATGGAAAGGAACAGATGCATTTGTCTTATTGTATCAATTTCACATGGTCTGCATGTGAAAGATGATGATTTAAGTTATTATGTCATTACTGATTCCAAGCAAAACATTGAAGAATAGGGGTCTGGGAAAGGGAGTGGTTTCTAATATGTACAGTGCTCTATCTTGCCACAGTTTGTCATACAATAGTACTGGTCTTGTCCTACTGAGCAGTGCAATGTAGCGAGGCATTTTAACTTAACACTTTAATACTATCTGGGGATATATTTAACCTTTATTAAATTTCATATGTATGATTTCATTCACTATTTACTCCTCCCTAGGGCTGACCACAACAAGAAAATACCCTTAAAGGCACAAATCCAATCTACAGTAGCATTTCAATGTATTAGCTGAATGTGTATCTAATGCATTTCTTAACATAACTCCCGTACATCTATTAATGACTTCATGATTTTTGATTTCTTTCTTAATAATCTAGCTGATGTTTTGGGAGATTATGAGACAACTGTCTATTTCTAGGAATGGAACAAAGTTTCATAAATTGTATAAAATAGTTAGAAAAGTTGTCCCAGGCAAATCTGGAAGCCTCTAAAACAGGCATGGAATTTCAAAGTAGGTAATTGCTTCATGTTAGTATTATCTTTCTTGTGTCCAGGATGAACTAAAGAGAAACACTGCTGCCTAACAAACTTGTAAAAGGAGTGTGAACTCAAAAAATTATTTTCAGTTACACTTGTTTCTAAAATTGTTCCTAACAAGTACTAGTGTAGTGCCTACATTATCCTTTACAATGTATTAGTTTTCTCAGATTAACTGGTAGTGAACTCTACAGGAGACAATTCTTAATGAATAATCAAAACCAGAAATAGGTGCAAGCAGTCCACAGAAGTCTAAAGAAAGAGAAGCCTTAATATTCTTTAGCTGTGAATTAGGCATGAGGAAGCCTGTAAGCACTAATATATCTAACTATTAACTCATGAGTACTTTAGTCAAAGACAGAGCTGTATTGTTTGTGGCTTGGGGATTTTTTAATTTTTATTTTTATTTACAACTTTTCTTTTTTATTTGGAACATTTTTAGCTAAGCATTACTTTTTTTTTCATTTCTAATCCCATAACTAGTTATGGCAAATATCTAAAGATATATCTAGCAGACTCATATCTCACAACATTGAATACTGGGATTTGTGTTTGGTTTTATTTTTTTCTTTTTTCAGTGAGGCAAGTTATTATAGTGGTATTATTACTTTTACATTATACTATAGAAGTTCATAAAATAGCTTAACTATGAATGCTTTTCTGAATAATATGCATGATATTTAGCTACAGCTCTATTTATGAATCATATGTATGGCACTACCGAATGAATACTAAACATTTGTTGTTCACCACTTCCTTTGCTTATGCTGCATCACGGTGATGCAAAACTACTTCGGTTTTCCCCTCCCCATATTCAAAATGAATCAGATGAATGTAATCAAATCAGTAACATATCGTCTGCTTGCACTTCAGCTTCACTGACACTATAGACCATACCCATTATGGTCTTTCAGGTCAATAATTCCCGAACTAAGAAGGATTAATAGGATTTATGACCCTCTTTTCAACCGCATGTAGCACAAGCAGTACTAATTATATTTTCATTAACCTCAGTGGCTAGATCATGTTCTAATAATTTAGCCCTGTTATGGATTAATACAATGTTTTACATGTTCAATAAAGTGAACACACAAACAAAAGCTATATAAATAAATCCTCATGGCCAAATCATGGCTGCTCTAATGAAGAAATACTTGCAAAAGAGCCACTGCTTCTAGAATAATCCAAGGTGTGGCCCATGCATCGGTCAGCTACATCTTGGCATAAGTGACTTATTCCCTAGTCAAAGAGGCATTGTGAAGCCTAAATGTTAGATAAATCCAATTTAATTGCATAAACTATAATGCTAAATGACTCCTGTGCAAGTTGCCTTATAACGGTGAAGTCCATATTTGCACTTCAGGAGTTGTTAATGCCACAATTTCAGGAACTAGTGGTAAGCATGTCTCTTAAATATATTTGGAAGGCTGTGTATCTGGGAGGTATACGCACACTTTTGACCCCTTCTACTGACCCCTGTCTCCACTGAGTTACTCCCAGATATCTCTGTTGCCAGGAGGAATGAGAGGTACACAGGAGATGTAGTTCAGCTGTCAGTAATAACAGGATTATTCAGTATTGCAGCCATCCCCTGCCACTTTCCTTTCCTAAGCAGAGTCGCCAATAGGACAACCAATGCTGAATGCTGTTTCTGCAGTCAGAAGAGGAGTAGTGGCTGAATTCATCTCAGATTATGCAAATTTCCAAAAAACAAGTGCTATCCCACAGCCACTCTTCTCCCGAGCTGTGTTTTCACTCCTCTGCTGCAGTTAAAGATCAGCTCCTTAATAATTGTTTGGCTTTTGCTTACATGACTAAAATTAAATTTATTTAATATAAAAGGGGTAAGGCAACAGATCCATTCCCCAGTCATGATGAATCCGGGATATGAGAATAAATTGACCTGGGAACCATGATAGATAAACTGATATGGCATCTGGAATGAATGTTTGTTATGTGAGAAGCACTGAATGCTTTATGTTATTTGTAATTTTAATTCAGTACTAATGCCGAAGTGTCAAACATTTGATTGCAGTATATGTTTACTGAAATAAAATATAGAAAAATACTGATTGCAAACAGAGAATTAGAAAAGGTATTTTGAAGACAGTTTTACAAAACATTTTTCTATCTGATGAGATATAGGGAAAGAAATCTCTACAAATTTGGTTTAGTAAAATAACAACTTCTCTTACTCCCATAGTATGTGAAGTAAATTTTTCATGGAGCTATTCCCGTGCTCACAGAAAACCCAGAGGCACCTTCAGAGTACAGCTCATGTAACCTGCTTTAACCATGTCCTTTAAGAACTGTTCTTTGCTAGCACATTTTGTCCACCAGCTTTAAAAGTATCATAGGCTATTTATCCAGTTAGCTGAGAGCTGAATTTTTGAAGTAAAGTGAGATTAATCTCATCCCACTATACATTAAATTATATTAAGATATAGGTAAAAGCTTAACCATTAAGATTTTTAGAATTATTTTTGTATGACTTTTTTTTCCAAGTACATACAAGTTTGGCAGCTTGATTTAGTCCTATGTACTTTAGAGCATAGAAAAAGTCATTACCATCTGTTACTCATCTTAAGAAAGTATAACTAATCCAGATACATTCACTGTTTCTTCATTTGTTTCACCCAAGGACCTAAAGGAGTTACTTCTGGTCTTCTATTTCCCAGTAATCTCATCATGCCCTAGTTGCTTCTCTGGTGGGGCAAATTCCCTGAGACTTCCAACAACTGGATATCTACAACAGTACATAAACCTAGGCTATGGCCACAAAAAAATGGTTGCTCAAGCTATTGTTCTAGCCCAGTGTTTACTCCCTGATTTGTACTTTCACCAGCTGCTTGAAAAGGCTTTAACCTTTCCAGCCTGCTTTGGCTCCAGCCTGAGATTTCATAGTTTCCTCTTTAATTAATTTTGTTCCAGGGATCTATTTAAATGCTTTTGTTGACTCTAGTAGACCAAACCAATCAAGAACAATATGATTTTTCAATTCATTAAAGGTACAGTAACATAATTTACTTCTGTGATGAATGGGACACAGGATATTTGGTTAAATGGATGACCTGATTGTTACAAATTCTTTCACCTTGCTAACTCATGTCTGCAGGTAATCAGGAAAAATGGCCCTCCAAAAGCCCTCTTCTTGATACAATTAATCAGAAATAAATTAGGCGGATTGAGAAATATTTTACTACTTCTTAATAGTGATCAAAGGACTTACTAGAACACTGCAAGTGGCAACTCCAGCGAGAAGACGACTTACCTTCCTTCTAGTTCTACTGGGAGCAGCATAAAAAAGGGACATACTTAAATCTATATTTAAATTGAAATATAAAATACACCTTTAATCTAAGGATGTAAGTGCAGTCTGTATAAAAGTGAACTTCATACAAATTCCCTTTCACCTTCACAAAGTTTTATAAGCTTGAAATTAAAAGTTTTTCTCTGTTGCAATTTCTAGGACCTAAATAGTCTGCCAGACTCAGCTGCTTTTCCGGGCTGCTAATTCCTTTTGATATGAAATTACTGTTCAATCTAGATTATCAGTAATTTGGCTTACGTACTGCAGGCAAGTCCATCTGTTTCTTGAAGACAAAAAAGTGCAGATGTCAGTAGAACATAATGATAGAAGAACCCACCAAAGGTACATTTCAGCTAACATCAACTGTTTAATAAAACCACCCTTCAGAGCTTCTTTTCTGCTGCTATCTGACAGGCCAATTGAATCTAGAGTGAACACAGGCTTACTGGAAGTGAAGCACAGTATTTATATCATTTTGATTATAGCTTCCAAGCTCTCCATTATTCTTGGACTATACATTACTTTTGGAAGACCTGCTCCAATTTCTTCCTTTTTTTGATTTCCTTTTTTTTTTTTTTTGCCTGGATATTGTCTAGATATTTCATTGCCTGGACTTTCTCACACTTTGATTTCTATCTTTGTTGAATACTGTGGACACTATCTACAGTTTTATTTTTCCTAAATGCATTCCTTAACAAGAATTTATGCTTTGGTGGAGGCTGAAACAAAGGATTGTTGACAACAAACCCCCTCAAAAACCAATAAAACCCCAACCTAACAAAACCAATCAACTGAACGAGATAACTTTAAATACTTGGATAGATCCAGTGCAGCAGTCCTTTCTTCACAGGGATATTGCAACAAATCTGTGAAATTGATCTGCTGGTTGCAGAACTTGCTTACTAGACAAAACAGGAACAATTTAATTTTTGTCATCAATTTGTATGTCCTGGTTTCAGCTGGGATAGAGTTAATTTTCTTCCTAGTACCTGGATTTAGTACTAGAAGAATGTTGAACACACACTGATGGTTTAGTTGTTGCTAAGTAGTTCTTAGACTGGCCAAGGACTTCTCAGCTCTCAGCTCCACCAGGAGCACAAGAAGGTGGGAAGGGACACAGCCAGGACAGCTGACCCAAACTGACCAAAGGGCTATTCCATACCATATGACATCCTGCTCAGTATATAAGCTGGGGGAAGAAGAAGGAAGGGAGGGATGTTCGGAGTGATGGCGCTTGTCTTCCCAAGTAACCGTTATGTGTGATGGAGCCATGTTTTCCTGGAGATGGCTGAACATCTGCCTGCCCATGGGAAGTAGTGAATTAATTCCTTGCTTTGTTTTGCTTGTGTGCACGGCTTTTGCTTTCCCTGTTAAACTGTTTTTACCTTAACCCATGAGTTTTCTCACTTTTACTCTTCTGATTCTCTCCCCCGTCCCATTGTGGGGGGCGTGAGCGAGCGGCTGCGTGGTGCTTAGTTGCCAGCTGGGGTTAAACCATGACATCGTATTAGAGAGATGCCCTACGAGCTGCCATGTCTGAATGACATTTCTTAGCAGCCACATACATGGTGACATGAAAATCTATATTCATGTAACAACCCAGAATTTTTTCAGATGTCCTCAAAGGAACAAATCCACCCTCAGAGTAAGAGTACTAAAAATTTCTAGCAGACAGTGTGTTGAGCTAACATGTTTGGATAAACTTGGAATTTTTCAGCTTCTGCAATGGAAAATGGTTAACAATCAACAACTAAATAGCTACAGCATAAGTACTCTTTCATTGGGTGTTTTCCATGTTTCAAAATTTTAAATCCTGAGATGCCCATTATGGTCTTCAGAACTATATTCTTCATTCTGGTGTTCCAGACCTGAATATCATGGAGGCATAGAACGAGGAGTTGTGGTTTAACACCAGCTAGCAACTAAGTACCATACAGCCACTCGCTCACGGTGGGATGGAGGAGAGAATTGGAAGAGAAAACCCATGGGTTGAGATTCTTATCTCTGTTCTTACAGTTTAACAATGCAAATAACATGAAGTAAAATAGCAGTTGTGATAATGATACTATTAGTAATAATAATATACAAAAGAAGTGATGTACAATGCAATTGCTCACGACCAACCGACCGATACCCAGCCTGTTCGTGAACAGCATTTGCAGTCTTCTCCCCCTAGCCCCCTCCCTGGACAACTCCCCTCAAGCATGATGTTAGATGGTATGGAATATCCCTTTGGTCACTTGGGGTCAGCTGTCCTGGCTGTCCTCCCTCCCAGCTTCTTGTGCACCTGGCAGAGCACAGGAAGCTGAAAAAGTCCTTGATGGTGTATGCACTACTTAGCAATACCTAAAACATCAGTGTGTTATCAACATTCTTCTAGTACTAAATCCAAACCACAGCACTATTTCAGCTACTAGAAAGAAAACTAACTCTATCCCAGGTGACATGAGTAAGTGACTAAATCTTCTTATATGCCATTCAGATAGTTCTGGTGGTAGCTCTACTACATGCAGAACCTCTAGTTTCCTTCAGCATGTTTCTCTCACAGTGATTTCTCAATTTTCAGCTGATACTATTTGTTGCAAGCTCACTAAAGGAATATTTAATTTCATCTGATTCCTCATATAATCATATATTTATATATATAAGCCTAGATCTCGTAATGTTATCTGCCTAATCTAAACCAAGACAATACCTTAAGAGAAAGTTAAATATACTGTTCTGTGTTGTGTGTGAATATCCTTAATATCCTGGACATGTCAACTGTGATTGGATATCTGTGTTTAAATTAGTGAATTGAAACCTAAATCTTTTCTGTCATGGGAACTTAGGCCTCTACCTCACATATTGCTATCTAAATTTAGCTGTTTATACTTTGGTGCTAGATCATGGCCTGAATTTACTCTCTAAAATTTTAATCTAAATAGCTACTCAGATTGCTTTGGTTTTTTATACTTGCTTTAACCCAGCACTTACTGAAGCCAGAATATGTACAACCATTGAAACAATTCCTTTTTTACTTTGTATTACAATATTTGAATCTGATTACAATTTCTCTTTCACTGCAGTCTCGTACATAAAGTGACTTTCTATTGAGTTAATCGTAATTTGTAGTGTGAAAGCAAACAGATCTTAAATACTTAGATAGCATAAGATAGTACCTTATTTCCATGACTATTTTAATGATTTTGTTTGGTTGGTTTTGGTTTTTTTTGTTTTGGTTAACATTTTTGCCACAAAATTGTCAGTTTGTCTTAGCAGAAGCCTTCCTTTTAGATGCTATACATTAAAGCAAGCATATTGCTACTTTCTTCCTTTTTTTTTTTCCTAGGGACAAACAGAAAAATATTTTACTTTCTCCTTATGTGTAGTGTGTTCTTCCTTCAGATTATTTATGCACGTTAATCTTCCTACTTCTACTGTTGAATTATAATAGATGCTAGTGGCTTCACAGTTTATCAGGATTTTATGTCTTGTACACAGTAATAGCTGTGAAAGATTCTAAAGCTATGTGAAACTGGCAAATATATTTCCATTCAATATGAACTGAGCAGTTAGAGAAAATTTCTAAACTCAAGAGTTCTGTCCCACTTTTGTAACACTTGTTTTTCAAAGTAACTTATAAAATGCCTGATAGCTCAGCTAAAGAACTTTGACCAATGATAAAATTTGCTCAAAAAATTACTGTTGTTGTACATGCAAATTAAACTATTCCACATGCAATTACAGTAAGAAAGTTTACAATTGAAACATGAGATAGATAGACACTTTTTTCAGATAAACAGACATAAGCATATTCTAGCTGAGAATGTCTAATTATTAGCTTTGAGTGCTTAGGCTTCCAAACAAATCCAGATAAGAAATAAGAAATATTGATTTTTCTAAAGATTACTAATTTTCATAAGGAGGACTGACTGACTAGCTAGGAAATTACTTTGAACCTGTAGAACAAATAAAGCACAAGCAGTAATACTTTGCATGTCCATGCCTGCAGTCAAGTCCTGAACTGTCCTCTATTGAGCAGAGAAGCTAAATCATCCTCTACCTCTTCACTACTTCTCTCTACTGAGATATCAACAGTTATGATGCTGTTTATGTTTTGGGGCATTAGACTAGGATTGCCCACACTTAGTGGCCATCAAATGACAACGACAGTATTGAGAGAAAGTGAAAAATTAATATAAAAAACTTCACATACTTTAACACTCATATTTCTTGAAAATTGCAAGTTTTACATTTAGCTACTGTGCTTACTACAACAAGCAGAACAAAAAGAGTAAATAGTTTTCACTTTCCAGACTGTCAATAAACATCTTTCTCACAAATACACCTTGGAAAACACATAAGGATTAAATTAAATTCTTTAGTCTTTGTCGGTGATTATCTCAAGGTGGGTTTTTTTCTCACATTTAGATACTTATTGTCTTTGCTAAAACTTCTACATTGGAATAACAGCAAAAGGATCACAAAGACATTTGTATTATATTCTAGAGGAGGATGTAGTGCGGAATGTTTTGTATATATTCACTCCAAAAAACCTACTGATCTGAAATTCTCCAGATGAAAGTCCAGGTTTACGATAACAGAGAAAATCAGAAGAAGGTTCCAGAAAAAGACTGTCTCACTTTAATTTATAAGTGTTTTCATCAGAAACCATTCAAAAATCAGATAGGAAGAGGGGGGAATCCTCAGAAAATTTCTTCCTCTGTTCTATCCCCTTCTGTTTTTCAAGCTTTCTTATTTTAGAAAAAGCTGAGAAAATCCTCAAAGAATGCTTGAAAATGTCAACATTTCCTAAGCACTGTTAAAGATAGATCATCTTCTCATTTTTTTTGTTTTGTCAGGGTAAAAAAAAAAAAAAGCTTTGTGAGAAGATGAGGTGGAAATAGTGAGTTTTATGCCAAGTTTGAACTCTGGAAGAAAGCAATTGCTGACACCTGACTTACTTTTATTGCGACGCTACTGATAGTAGAGAAAAAATCCAAACAAAATAAAACAAAAAACACACTAACACAAATACAGTAAGTACAAAATATTACCAGACAATGAATTTGCAGTTCTGAAGTTCCACTAGAAATTTTAAGGCATGGAATTTCAATATGCATAATTTTAATATTAAATAACTCCTTGTCATTTAGATCTTGCATATAAATAATTACCAGTAATTGCAGTTCATATATGTGTTGGAAAAAGGTTTTTTGTGGATCTGGTGGAGGGGACTATTTGCCATTATTTTCCTTTGATCAGATTTTAGTCTTGGACTAAGGTAATAGTCTTTTTCTAATTTTCAGGTTATTGTCAGCAAGTATAAATTCTTGCATCTATCCACACCCTTCATTATTTGTTCAGAAAATAGATATTTTTAATGTTTTAATCTCCACTGATAAATCCTTCATCACTTATGCTGTTCTTTGAATTCCACCAATTTCTTTAAATTCCTGAGCCAAAGGGAGCTTACAAAAGCTGATAGTAAAGTCTTTCTGAAGTCTATTTACAATTAAGTTCTGATCCAAACCCCACTGCAGATGGAAACCACTTCACTATGACTTCAGAGGCTTCCAATTAGGACATCAAACAGCGCTATTGCTTCCTTACACTTTGTTAAAAGCCATTTCTTGTTATGTAAATGAGAATTAGCTTATCTAACCATTGTTCACTTATATGAAGCCTTTTAGATAATTGTAATCCATCTGTCATTTGTGCATATCTTTTACAATTTCTGATCTGTACAATTGCTTCTATGTTTTACCAAATGTATTATTTTCTGTATTTTTTATAAAATCCCACTTAATTTCCTGTTTTATCAAATTCGGTATCAGGCTAAGGAGAGATATTATAATGAAGTCCCTTAAAATTGAACTAACTTTCCCTGAATTTGATGTTGTGTTTATTCTTCAGAAAGGGTGAGTGAGAGAAAGACAGAATGAGGGAGAGAAGGATTTCTGTATTATTTCTTACTTCTCACTGACTTTTAAACATTTTACAGATTAAATTTATGTTTATAATTAGATGCATCTATATTTTCAATTTGTGAAAATTATCAGAATTTTTTTACGGTTTTAGATCATTTCTTATTATGTATCTTCTTTAAAAACAGACTGAAAATCAGTCTCTGAAATTGTATAAAATCTTTTGTTTCTTATGTATTTCCTGCTCGATACTTTAATATGAACAAAGGGATATATTTATTTGACCTAATGTCAGGGAGGGGAAAAAAATTCCTGAGGAGGTTGAAATGTTTTCTGATACTAAAACTCCAAAGCTTCAGGAAGTTTCTTTATTACTTAGTACTGTATGTTCTAATCAAGCATAAAACAGGAAAGTGACTACTATCAAAGGACCCATAAAAAGAGTTTATGATGTTTCAGATTCAGACAACATAAAAAAGGACATATTCAAATTAGAAACACTATTATAAAGTGTGATTCTATAAGGAATCTCCATAACAGACTTAATAATGTGATTAAAGAGACAAAGTAATAGCAATATACACAAGTACTAATTAGAACATTGAAACTATTACGCCTCATGTGGGAGACAAGTAATAAAATTCAAAGAATATTTGTAAGAAACACTATCAGACTAGCTTTTAAGTTTCCTACTGCCTCAGGCTGATTATGTGAACTTGTGGCATGTGTCGAAAATGTTTAAGCCAATCCATTTGGCCTGGTAACGCTCCTTTCTCTCAGTGCATTTTGCATTGTTATACTAAGATATGGTTTGGCTAAACTACTTTTCACAATGGACCTATTTGATGTTGTTAAAAGATTCAGAATGTGTTGCTTTTATATTCAAGAAAGACATATTGCCTTGGTAATATCATTCAGTTTCTTAAAAATTATTTGCTTTCTTTTTTGCTGTGGAACATATTAGAGCTTTGGACGCCTGAGATAAAATATCCTAAAAAACCTGAATAAATATTTAAAAGATTAAATGATAGGTGAAATATCTAATAGTCAGAAAGTCTCACTGGATTTTGATTTGGATGAATATATCAAATAACTGAATAGGAATAAATTGTAAAAGGGCATTATTTGCTATGGTAAAGAACTCCTCCTTTCAGTTTCTAAAACCTGTAAGGGTGATTCACATGGAAAATATAAAGCAATGCCCAAAACATTCAAAACCACACATTACATTTTTTTGAAACAGTTACTACTAGTTAAACGTGCTTTTATTTTGGTGAGTGACTGTATTACCACCAAATTCACCAAGAACAAAGTGAAGTCTGCATTGAAAAATTCCTAATGTATTAACAACAGTAAGCTTCTCAGCCTGAATATAATGAACTAATATATTTCAAAAATGCTGAATGCCCAGCATTTGACTTCACAAGTGTCTTCCTCTGAGCATATTAATCTGTATTTATAGTGTATCAGGACATAAGTGACTAAAGCACACATTTGAAAACAGGTACTTTCCTTTCAGAATACTGGAACAGAGAAATATAGCAATCATGCTCTTCTAGGATATTGCTACACTGTTTAATTGAGCTCACTCCTTATTTATCTTTCATAATATGCAGGGAAATTTTCTATTAGTAAGTGTCTATAGCATTTACTTTACTACTAAACTACTTTAACTTACATAACACTTCACCAAGAGCATTTCCTTTCCTTTTTACATTTTTAGACAAGATGTGATCAGCTTGAACTCTTGATCCATAGTCTCTTTTTCATTTACGGAACATAATATTTCGAAAGACTTTGAAGTCCTTTAAAGCAGAGACCACATTCAATCATAACTTGTTTGGGACTAATATTGTCTTCCCTATTTAATTTTGAATTCTTCCTTCATTAACCAGTTCTTTGACTTTAATATCAGCCTGAAATTGCAGCTGAACACTGAATGGTTTGGGATTTTTTTTCAAGTCATTTATTGATTGGGGAAGGGAAAAAAAAAAAGCGATATAACACTTACTTGATACAAAATGGCTATGCAATTAAGTTGTTAGGAAAAAAAGGTCCAAAATACATTAATTCAAAATTTAGCAGAAATTTAGAGTAATCTGTAGAAACACGTTCCTTCACCTCCAGTTAAAAACAACTCTCAAAATTTTCTGGTCACAATTGAATGAAATATGAGGGCCCAGATATTCAAGACACAATTTATCTAAGATCATTTGTACAAGCTGTGGGGACTGAAGAACTGACTTGACTTGACTACAGCCCATTAGTATCAAGGCAAGTGAATTATATTCACTTCAGAATTTGCACACTCACAAAATTTCATACCTATTCCATTTACATTATTTTTCTGTATTAAATAGTGTTTTATCGATCACCTGACACTTACTGTGTAAACTGTCACTCTCCACATCACCACTAAATTTGACTCAGTTCTAAGAAAGACGATCCCCTTTACTCTAAAATGTATTTGCCCAATTATTTTTAAACTACTTCTACTGCACTAATGTTAAAAGGTTTAATAAATCTCAGTCCACTATCAAACATTAACACCAGCCATTGTGCATGTTTATTTTAACCCTCTAAGGCTTTCCTGCACAGTATTTCTGCTCAATTTTTCCTCCACCATTCATTATTAAAATAAATTGCTCTAGTATTCAGCTCAGCTGCAGGCAAAATACTTCCATTCCAGGTGCTCATCAACTTTTTAAAACAATTAAGTTAATTGACAGCAGATTTAACCATTTTCTTAATTATGACTGCAAACAGTTCTTTTTTTAAACAAGTCCGTCTCCTCCCTCCCACCCAGGCCCCAGGCCCCCCCCCCCCCCCCCCCCCCCCGAAAAAAACCTTTAGAGTTTACAAAACAAATAAACAAGGTTATAATAGAAATTTGCAGAACAGAACCCTTCCCTCATAAGTCTTATTGTTAAAAAGGCAATAAGGTTAAAAATATAATATAATATAATAATAAGGTTAAAAAGGAAGAAATCTATAAAGAAGGAAATCCAATGATAGAACAATTGCCTGTTTTTCTTTCAGAGTCACTTTGGAGCATTTTGTCAGTTCATTTCAAAGCTGAAAACCATGTTTGAATTAGAACCAGCTATAAACTACACTAAAAATGATTCAGTAAATTGCATGCTTCATCCTGGGTAAATTCAGAGCTGGGATAATGTTAAACAGTAATGTTGTCCATCCTAAGCATAGAAGAAATGATGCTTTGCAAATAGTTGTAAAAGGATTATTCACATGATATTCCTGTTCCTTGCATTCATATTTCCATCTTTGCCTTTCTCCATGCCCCATTCCTACACATTACAAGGCTCTGTATAACATAGTCTTCTCTTTTTGGTTGAATGGCAATACCAGACTGTAGTAGAATTTTTGTTAAAAGTTTCTCAATTAGGCTAGAATGTATTTGAGCAAGGTATTGAATTATTCTGATGTAATCAAGATTAGCAGGAATCAAAACCTATAAATTTCCATCTGTGCAAAATTTTAATACTGGAAGAACATTTTCCTTCCAATTTTCTTTTAGTTCAGATGAGAAACATTTCTTTCTGAAGTGAAACTCAACATTTTTGCTTTAGTTTGAGGCAGTTAAGCATTTATTTTCAATATTATTTTAATTCATACAGTTTTATATCTGAACTGAAGTTCTAATATTATAGTAGTGTAATCAGTATTAGATTTTAGGAACATAATATCAAACATAATGTACACATACATCACCATTATGAAATAAATAAAAATAGAACTGTCAAAATGAAGCATTTTGGCTTGATCAAAGCATCATATTGTGACTTTGCATTGCAAAAATTCCTCTAAATTAATGACCCCCTGCAGATTATTTAGATCACACTGAAACTGAATTTCTTGGTGGAAGATTTCCATCAAAAATGTTATCAAGCAGCGCTAGAAAAGAGGCAGCACTATGAAGTTAGCCAAGTGCTTAGCAGAGCTTTATTATTATTAGGTTGATGGTGCCACATACAGCCTAGCTAACAGTGACAAAGAGCTATGGACCGTTCTTACTTTTATTCCTCTCCTATTAGGAGGCTCGAGAAGAACTGCAAGAAGCTAACAGGGTGACTTAGACATTTCTGTAGCATGAGCTTCTCTAAGCAACTTTATTGCTTATGTAATCTAACTCAGCAAGATCAGAATTTTGATTTTCCATTTCTTATGTGAATCACAACAAGAAATAATTCCCTTAAATAAGGTAATTTTTAATTAGATCATTAAGAATCTTTAGTGTGGTCAGCTGCATAATGATACTGTGATTTGAAAAGACAATGAAAACATTCCTGCCTGTAAGGCAGTACTTATAAGAGTAAGGAATGCATGGTAGAGTCATAAACCTGTGCTTATATGTTTTTCAGGGAAATATCACTTACGTGTTCTTACTTAGCTTTCACCCAGTAATACTACAGAGCTATCTTTGCACTAATGGAGAACATATGACAGTTAAAGTATACATAATGGTTATCATTAAAAGTTGATGGGACAGTTTTGCAGAAAATAACTCATTGATCATAATTATGTCTAAAGTCACTATCTAATCCCTAATAATTTCATGAGAAAAATTACAATTATTTACTTAACAAAAATCTATGGAATGTTCCCAAGATGTTCACATAAGTATATTTAAGGAAAGGCCTATGAGGGAAGCTTATACTATGAAAAAAAGTTAAGCAGTTACTGCAACACAAGAATTACCTCTGTATTTTCCAAAAAAGAGAACAAAGTGCACCCATAAAAAGACTGTGACTTTGTTTGTTTACTTGTTCTTCAAGACTCATTCCATTGTTTACAAACTTTGGCCAAGCATACTTTATAATATATTACATGTTCACTATAATTTCTAGTAAACAATCAGTATGTGTTATTAAAGATGCCCTGAGGAGTGAAATTCCAAATTTTTTACAGAATTTGTGTCAGCAGGTGGCCTTTTAGCAACTGTAGTTTTCCACTCTCTAATGTCAGCAAATTCATTTATCGAATTTTTCTAGTGTAAAGTACTTTGACTTTTTTGTTGCTTGTGCATTTGGGTATCTGGAAGTGGGAATGGCTTAAAAATATATAGATTTACACAATAGCTTGTGAAGAATTATTTATTTTGCTTTAGCCAAACAAAATGTGATTTCTAAATTTTTTTATGTTATATCTATAAGCATCATAACCATTTTAAGCAAGCTTAATGTTAGAAACAAGAACAGCAATCTTGGACTGATAGTATAGTACCTTACCCCATATTCAGTCATGCCTTTCTTTTTCCATTTCCAGAGAAGAGAGGATTTGATCTGACAGATTCCAGAATTTGAGTTCCCACTGAGTTTAAAAATAATTTTATACACAGAGAGTCTACAACTGAAGTTACACGTTCCTGAAGCCTGTGATCTACATAAAAGGGTGGGAAGACAACAGCAGCCAATATTTTAAAGGAAACGTGGCATACATTAAATACTGCATATTTCAAATTTCATGCATTAGTCATTCATCATTCCTGCCTCTAGGCATCCAAATGTTAGCCATCTAGACGAAGATTCTCATCTAAATTTCTTCTGTTTGGGGAAAGAGAACAAAAATAGTATCTCCAGAGACAGACTGACCACCTTCTAAAATTACTTTAGAAAAGCTAATATAATAGTAAACTCTGAGAGTGTATTTCCATGCTATATTATTTTTCTAATGTCAAATCTGGCCCACAAGATTTCTTCTCTCATGTGCCTGTTCCTGGTTCCACACAGCCATATATAGTTCTCAGAATTGTGTTCAATTATTTTTTTAGAGGAGGATTCCCAAGGAAGTTTTACTTCTTTTTATAATTTCCATCATTCCTAGTCCAGTTTACGTCACACTCAGACAAACAGTTAATTCAGCTGAAGCTGTGAATCATAGCAGAAATTCCAGGACAGTCTGAGAAGTCTTTTAAGCTGCCTTTGTCACCAGAGAAAACAGTGTTGAACTGTGACTTGATACATATGAAGCATGCAGTGCTATGGCTGTCCATGCAGTAGAAATTTATTTAGAATTTTTTTCTAGTCTTTTTTCAAAGACTACCAAGAAGTGGCCACTGTGTTTTTGTTACTATGACTATTGCTGATGTCAATAGGCTTGATAAAGAAAGTACAGAACAAATACAGTATACTCCAAACAGAATTTTTGATGTCATTAGTCTATAAACTTTATTTTTCCAGTTAGGTTAGTCGTGGACAATAACAGAAGTGGTGAGTAATTATGAAAGAAAAAGCTGCCATTGTTAATTATACAGTGAATCGAGCGTGTCACAACTATCTTTTTTTTTTCTGAAAAATCTAAAATTGGCCACTGTTTAACTAGAAAATAATTTCCTCCAAACTGAGTTCTGCTCACCTCTACCACAAAACCCATCACTGACAGTGACAGCCACTCTTCTTCAGTTGCAAGGAATGATAGTATAACCCATTCTTATTATTACTATGTGTCTTCTTCAATTTTTTTTTATTACATACTTGCATCATAGAAGCATGACAAACCCTAAATAACATGTAATTTTATCAATGTATGTTTTGCAAATTCTTGACATTTAGTGATCTACAAGATTTTCTGCTTTCAGCTGCATTACGGATTGTTCTAAAAAAGTTGGTCAGCTGTGGCATTTGGCTCTTCATTAAGCAGTCACTGAGTTTCTTCAGGCTGAAAATCCCACCCTCTGTCTTTTTCACAGCATCTGGTCTATAGTAGAATCACTCAACAATTTCTTAGAGATCCTTTTTTTTTTTTTTTAATTTATCAGGTTTATTTGTATAATATGAGTAATTAAATTTGTACGGCCTTTTGGGTCTTTCAATTTCCCTATAGGGTTTTAATACCTGATGATGATTGTTTTTTGTAATTAAGATTTAAGTACCCAATCCCCCAAGACTTGTCATACAGAGAGCTGCCACTCAAGCATTCAGCAACTCTTTCAGGCGCACCCTCTCTTTGTCACAGTCTTTTTCTAGCATCCGAGAGTTTAGAAGAAAGCTTTTTGTTGAGCAGTGCTGTATTTCATCCCACATATTTTGCTAATCCACACCATACCCTAGCTCCAGTTTACCTCAAACTACTAAAAGGGCAAAGTGATAATGTCTCTTTTAGCAGCTGCCAACAGCGCGTCATGGGAATGAATAAGGCTTCCATTTGACTGAGGAAAATGAGAGACTGCTCTGTCAGTTCCACAGTTTATTCATATTGTAAAAAGTACAAAAATATCTAGTAGCCTAAAAATCAAAGTTATGGATACAGTTTTGGTTCTTGCACAGGTTTACAACTCATAAAATGAGAAACATGGGACCAAGGTCAGAATGTTTTTGTTTGGGTTTTTTTTCCCCTATTGTTTCAGTCAAAACATGAAGAGAGGCAGGGCAGATGCACTCAACAGCAGAAATATGCAAAGGGAACTAGAGGTCAGTGAATCTGTATGAAATCCTGATCAGTGATGCCAATCATGGTTCCATAACACATAATTTTGCTTCTGATACGCTAAATAACACTTAAATGCTAAAATAAAATGTACAGAAAAGCACCTCGGTTGAAGTAGTGGTTTAGCCACAAGGAGAACAGAGGTCATCAGCACCCAGGAATAGGGGCCTGGATTCATCCTTCCTTCCCTGAGGTCCCCAGTTGTCCCAGGAATGTAAGCTATGTCTAATTAGCTAGCAGTGCCACCACAAGAATGTATCACTAAGCAAAACAGACGGTGCTGAGGAACTGGCATCCACACTGTACACATCTTGGGAGGTTTTACTTCCAATTAGCTCTAGAACAGTCCTGCAGACTAAATACCCACTAGTATTTGGATCACATTAGGTTAGTTTCTAGTGTGAAACTCTTGGTTTTGTTTCATCCAAAAGGAAACCAATCATGTAGGGTGATACTATATTGTGGTTTGAGCCACACCTGTAAGTGTAAGATTCTTTTCAGAAGTGCACTCCTGATCAAAAGTGAAAAGCTGATGATGGCACACCCATAGTATTCAAAAGGCCAGAGAGCACACACATCAAGAAAATAAAAAAAAAAAAGAAAGAAAAGAAAAGCTATATTTTTAAATCTCTTAAACTTGGATCCCCACAGATGTTGTGGCTGTGTCATCAGTATCAGCCTTTTAAAATCCCCAAATAGAGTATTAATAAAGAATTTCAAAGTAGCTAGACTGATTTAATATATCCCTTCCTGTTTTACTTTTAATTTACCATGCCACTAATCTATCAATCTAATCCTGCACTCATAATTATTTGTTGACTTTAGTAGAGAGAATTAATTCTTTACATCTTTCAGGCTCTTTAAATGATAATATATTTCAAATTTAAAATTACCATCAGGGTAGCTGGGCTCCAGGGGAATGCATGAAAACACCTCCTTTTGTTTGATAGAACCTTTAGACATATCACATGCTACTCATAATGAGTTGCCTTTATCCAGATTAGATTTAGAAAAACACTTTTTTTTTTTTGGTCACAGATTTTGCAAACAGAGGGTATCTAATTAGAAGCAAGTTACATATTCAGCACTTAGTGTGAGTGCTTTAGTAGCAATGTGATAAAAAAACTAAGAATAACCCAGGGGAAATCCAGAGAATTTGTGCCAACAGTGTTTGTGGCTTCACAAAGCACTCAGTCACAAACTGTCAAAGAGAAAAAAAAAGTATGCAAGTTTGTGTATAATATATTTTGTTGAAAATATGCTAAATAGCATAGCGTATGATTTATCTTAATTGTCATTCTCTTCAGTGGAGTGTGTCATTGATCTTACTTTTCTTTCCAATGCACATAACTTGTCTTTGTTATTTCACTGTGTAGCGGTTGCTGGCTTAGTCCTAAGTTCAGTCCTGAGCTATTGCAAATGCTGTTTACATGTTAATTTAATATAAAGTACGAAGCAGAAAAATCAGAAGTCTAGATAAAAATCCTTTCCTTTAAATAGATGTGGTACTCCTTCAACTATCTGCACCTTGTCATCCAGGAAACTATCTTATCTAAACTATTCAAATCAAAATAATTTGCTTCAGACAGCATTTATTTCATATATTGTAGGGTCTTTTTTCATCTGTTCCTATTATGAATGTCTATCCTAGCAAAAGATGAACTGCACTCATTACTCTACATGCAGTTATATGGAAAGCAGCTACAACGAAAAAGAGCTCACATGCTCCTGTCTAACTGGAGGTTTCTAAATTTAGGACAGAGGAAAACTGGTGAAAAATCTGTCTCTGAATTGCAGCTTCTGTAGCAACAAGGCTTTGAGCCACAGCAAGATCACAGAAAACTCTTTGTCATTCTAGATGTCATTCAATATCAAAATAATAAAAATGCTTTGGTAATGTATTACAAAAAAGAAGCAGGTTGACATTATTTTCCCAGAAAGGGCAAGCTTTATTGGTTTGGTTTTAGGGTTACTCTTCTTGAAGAATTAAATTAATCTAGAGGATGACTTGAAAAGAGTAAAGACAAGTCCTGAAATCAGAAAATTTGAAAGCAATAGTGGTTATGGAAAAATATAAAAAAAAATTAAGAAAAATATATTTTTATGTTAATTCATTCATGTCAACATATTTTCATTTTAATAAATTAAAACTTTATTACTCAACGTGACTATATTTTTTATTTATTTGTCATTGTTTAAAAGCATAACCTAAAATGCATACTTAATATATGTAACCCAAAGCACACACGTTTTGTATTTGTGCATAGGTACTGTACAAATATTGATAAGGATGGAAATATTATACTCAATATATCTGCCTAAGGAAAAGGAACGGCATTTTTCTCTTTTAAGTATAACATAAGATAACCCATGCTTATTTGAAAGTTCAAATTAATGATAATTGCATATTTCTTATGAAAAAATTAATAAAAAACCAGAAAATCCCCCTCTATTAGTTTTTGCTTATCTACACTTCAAAATAATTTAACAGTTCGTACCGAATTAGAAACACCAACTCTTTAATCCTGTGTAACAATGCATATTTTCCCTATTACGTGTTTGAAAATGAATGTAGCAGTAAACCTGTTTCACATCACCTGGCTGTGCATTTCAGGTGACAGAATGGCAAAACAATGGATGGCAACATACAAAACACATTCACAAACTTTCAAAAGATCAAAATAAGAGCCTCTAATGCAAAATGAAAATTCTTTTTGTGAAAACCACTGTTTAATGTGGAATATATGTCTTTTATTGTATGGTCTATATGGTTTCGGTTTGTTGGGCTTTTTCCCCCAATACAGATGGTCTTTACGGATATATGGTAAGGCCTTAAATATGTGATGCATAAAGTTAACACTCAGTTCCTACAGCTTCATTTCCAGTCTTCTTCAGATCTACAGAAGAGTAAAAAGTAATGAAACAGGAAAGCCTTTTAGATCAAAATCATTGCTGTTTTGTAACTTAACATATCTTTTCACCTCAATGTAATCCCACCATGTGAAGCATAACAAAGAGCTATAACTAAAAATTCCAACCTCATATAACTTAGTGTTATGAAAAAATATTTGAGTTTCTTTTACAAAAAAATTTCAAAAAATTTTACTCTAAATTAAACTAAATGTTAGAAGTGCTTAGGTAATACAACTGCCTTCAGGTAAAAGATTCTGCCAGACTTATTCATCTAACAAGCAGAGTTAATCTTACTATGATACTTTAAAGATTAACAAAGGTTTAAGAGGCTGTTCTAGAGCTTTAACAGGGAAAAGGTTATAAATGTCTAATGGTTTTTCCCTACATTTTCCTGAAGTCCTAAGGTTACTGATGACTGAATCTAAACATTCCCAAAACTTTATGATACTTCAAATTAAATTTTGCACATTTGTGACAAAAAAAAAAAAAAAAAAAAAGAAAACAAATTATTTTCATGCTGCTGAAGTAAATACAGTAATTAACTCTTAAAATATTTGGGCTTCATTTTCTGCCAAATGCTGAGGAGGGTGAAATGGGAGACTGTATATGTGCTGGTTTACTCCTCAGGAAAAGGAGTATTAGAAGCTTTAATCTGTTTGTCGTCTTTACTCTACCTTAGTTGTTCTTTTGGGTACTCTTAGAAACAAGACATTAAGCTAGATAGTCGAATTAGAATGACCACTTACATTTCTTTATGTTCCTACTACATTTTGGATTATATCAAGCGAAGCAAGGTTTTGTAGGGACAGCCAGTGTTTCTGTGGCAGACGTAGAAGTTTGAACAAACTTTGGGTGCACAAGACCTTCTTCAGAAGCTTTGAAAAAGCTTTGAGAACTGAAAAGCTTCTTCAGAGTCAAAACACTTCAAAGTAAATATAACTTAAGAATAACTTTTCTACATTGAGATCAGACAAAATGGTATTAGTAGCTGAAGCTTAGGGATAAATTAGGAAGGGAAGAGAGAAACTATATGAAACATTCAGAAAATACAGAATTCCCCAAATCAAATAAAAGGTGGAAAATAATGCTTTTCTCGTATCAGGATAGTCTCTTTTCCTAACATAAGGTGACTAATGAAGAAAAATATTTAGGAAAACAGGATTAAAGTTCTTGCTTTACTTGAACTTCAGAATCATCCATTTCAAGCAAGCTTCTGGGTTACTGGAGAATGAGCATGTCTCTCTTTTGTAATTCAGGTCTCTAAGAGCTTTTTACTGTGACATATATTTTATATGCTGAAGTCTAAGGCACTGTTAAAATAGAAGAGAGCTTCAGCTTTTCTAGGGTTTTATGAAACAGACAGTATAGCCTCATAAGTAGCAGGGCCCTGGCTAGGATCACCATATGGGGAGTTTCAGCTGCTGAAGCTTCTTCCTCTAATCCTTATAAATCATTACAAGACATATATAAATTTTTCTATCTGTAAATAGATGCTAGAGATTCTGACCTCTTTTAGAATTCTGTAATAGCAATATAAATTCTTGCTTGTAATACTGGTGTAAAAATTATAGGCCATATTTTCATTCCAGGATATGAATGTTTTTAATGTCCCTGACAACAGAAGTGTGTAAAGATAATTTACTTCCTTCATGAATAAAAAGTACTAATACATAGTATTTCCTTTGCTAGGCAGCACCCTGGATATCCTAGCTATCAGAAAACTGACCTACCTGATTGACACGCAAGTAATGTTTTTCTGACAGTCATCATTTTATATAGGGAGACCTTGAACATTATTTGAATTATCCTTTAAGAATCCAGTTTTGGTAAAATTGTCATTATGCTCAAAAAATGTTATGGGTATGAATAAATATCCATATCTCAAACAATTTCTCTGGTATAAGATATTTTTAGTTCTTATGAATCTGAAATGGAAAAAAAAAACAACCAACCAAATCCCACAACAAACAAACTGTAGGTCTGGAATCTTCAATTCTCCACTACAATGAAAACTGCTTGAACCAAATAAGTAAATTAATTTTCAGGGCATTAAAAATTCAACCTTAAAATTCAAAAAGCCTTAAAAGTCTTAGGAATAACATAGCTGGTAAGAGTTTCATGAAAATTTTGGGGGGAAATTTGTCAAAAAATACTGTTCTCATAGTGATCTTCCCCAATTCTTTCTGTCTTTAAAACACATGTAGGTGTTGTACCTTCAATAGTATTCACAGGAGATGGCAGTGAATTTGTTGCCTTAGAGACATGTGATGTACATACTTGTAAGTCACCAAAGGAAAAGCCAAGAAATATAAACAAGTAATTTCCCTCCTTCCCTTACCCCCCGAGTCAGTTTAGTGAATACTTTGAGGAGAAAAGGTACTCAAGCATGATGGCAAATGATTCAGACATTCTTAAACACTGGAGACTTACATCTAATTTCCAAAGTCTGTCACTCAGAAACTTTAATTACAATGTTAGGAAATTAGCACTTTGCATACTGTAACATAATTCCCAATAGTACTGTGAAACTATATCCTGCCATTGATCTGGTCTGCACATGTAATGATGGCAGAATATGTTATTAAATAAGAAGTGAATATTTAATTGTTTACACAGTGAATAGCACATTTTAAATGCCACTACAATATAAATAGTTACTATAAAATTGTAGTTAGAGAAACCGTAGCTTAAAAAAAGATCAGTCTTGTTCAAAACAGGATGGACATAATACTTCAGTAATTTAGTAGATCTATACTGTTGTAGTGTGCAATACTAAGTTCTGTTATCCAGGAAAGCATTACATGGACTTTAAAAATTAAATATTTTTTTAAAATTAAAATATATATGGTCAAATCTATCACTCGAAATTAAATATTCTGCTATCAATATGTGAAATTAAATTATTTTGTTGCCGGTATTGCAGGTCTTCTTAACATATTCCTAGCCTTGTGCAAACAGATAGAACTTAAAACTATTTCTTGTTATAAGATGTCAGGTAGACACGATCTTCTAATAATCTCCAAAGAAAACAACAAAATGGAAGCATGCATTCATTAATGCTATCCCTACAATTCAGAGTACATCTGCAAAATGGTGGTATTATTTAACACTTCTTATGGTTTAAAATTCTGTTCTTTTGTCCACTTTCCTGGAAAAGGTAATAAAAAAGTAAGAGAGGCAAGGCTATGGAAAAAGTATAACAAACTTGCTCACTGCAGTATTTAATGGGAAAATGACAAAAGAGAAGTGGAGAGAGGGTAATGAAACTGAAAGCTATGAGAAAATGATGAAAGACATTAAACGCTCTGACGTTGTGTAACGACTGTGGGGAGTCAAAGATCTTACTGCTGGAAACATACATCTGAACTATGGCAACACTTTCATACTGCTGCAATCCATTTCCTTCATATTGTTTCACTCTGCATGGGAGGAACTAGTTATAACCTTTTTTTATGTTGTGTGAGGCATCGCATTAAAATACAATTATGTGTTTGTGAGTTCAATTTAAAAAAAGACCTATGGTTTAATGCTGCCTGGAGCAGGCTGACAGACATGTAGGTGGAGAATATGTGGGAGGAAAGAGGAATACTACACATAGGCACACATATATTTGAAGTATGAACAACATTTATTTTTGATTCAAAACAGCTCTGTTAGATTGCAGGTGA
The DNA here is from genome assembly GCA_034008185.1 of Gorsachius magnificus. NCBI lineage: Eukaryota > Metazoa > Chordata > Aves > Pelecaniformes > Ardeidae > Gorsachius > Gorsachius magnificus. The sequence continues at coordinate 44,530,721 of CM067081.1, forward strand.
CAAAAAGGAACAGTATTGCTGGGCAAACACTTCATTATGAATTTTATTTCCTATGTTTTGTAGTCTTTATTACAAAACATCTTTGAATCTAGTTCTAATGACTTGAAAAAAGAATGGAGTTCTCAAAAAAAAGTACAACAATGGATGAAAGTTTCAAGAATATAATTAATTCTTAACCTTGTCAAATACCCATCCTATGCCTCATACCCCCCATCTGAAAATAAATATCCTTGTTACTTCATTCTTATTCTTCTCATTATTATTACTACTAGTAGTATTAGTATGTTTTAGATAAAGTTTAGTGGAATTTCATTTTATAGGTTTTAGAATACAGAAAACAAAAGCTTTCCTTATGAATATCTATTGGAAAACATCAATATTGGAAAGTTCCATTTAACTCATAAGGAATTCCAGGTCCTTTCCTGTATCCATTTTTGTTGCAGTTTTGCTGATGAGAAATAAATCCATTTCTTCCTTCTCTTCTTCAAAACTTACTATCCAGGTGTATTCAAAGATAAATTACAATATGCTGTATATATATTCATTAAACATGTAATAAACATACATACGTTGTCATTAAACAAGAACAAATACCAGATTCTGCAGCTGGGATAATGTAATCCTGGATGTACATGTAGACTACAGGGCAAGATTATGGAGTACAGCCCTGTAGAAAGGGAGCTGGGGGTTTTGACTGATTGCAAGCTCAATAAGAGTCAACAATGTGCCCTGGTGGCCAAAAGGGCCAACTGTAACATGTGGTGCATCAAGCACAGAATAGCCAGATGGTTGAAAGAAGTGATTGTCCCACTATGCTCAGCACTGTTTGGTCTCACCTTGAGTCCTGGGTGCAGTTTTGGGCTCCGTAATGTAAGAAGGATATAAAAATATTAGAATGCATCCAAAGGAGGGTAACAAAGGTGATGAAAGCACTAGAGGGCATGACTTAAAAGGAGCAGCTGAGGATACTAGGTTTGCTCAGATTAGAGAAGAAGAGATTGAGGGGTGACCTCATTGCTGTCTACAACTTCCACATGAGGGGGAGAGGGGATGGAGGTGCTGATCTCTTATCTCTGGTGGCTGGTGATAGGACACAAAGGTATGGCTTAAAGCTCTGTAAGGGAAAGTTGAGGTTGGATATTAAGAAAAAATTCTTCACCAAGATGGTAGTCAAGCACTGGAACAAGCTCCTCAGGGAAGTGGTCATGACCTCAAGTCTGTCAGTGTTCAAGAAGCATTTGGACAATGTTCTTACATATATGTGTTAACTCTTAGATTTCCCTGTGTGGAGACAGGAATGGGTCTCCATCTTTCTAGGCTTCTTCCAACTCAGGATTTTCTATGCTTCTATTAATTATTATTAGAAAGACATGTAAGGGGAAATTGATCTTTTAAATCTGATTTTGCAAAACATGTCCTGTGCTTATGGATGGTACGTTTTTCCACCAATAAAGTTAAAATAAATTTGTGTAACTCAGTAAGATGTTAGCGTGTATACCAATTTAATTATTGTAGATATAGAGTGAACTGTAACAACAGGTAAAGTGTTTAATTAAGTCACATCAGATTTACTTATGTTAATGTAACTCATTGATGTTGAAATTGACTGCAATATTACTTTCAAATCCTTCAACACTTATTTTTACCATGGACATCTCTAAAAAGCATAGTATGTTTGGATTTTGAAGCACACATTTGGAGGAAAGGGCAACAAAAACTGAAACAATACCTTGTACACTTAGGTGTCAGCAAAATAGGAGCTTTCAAAAAATGCATCTCAATGGCTATATTTATATTTGCAGTGATTATGAGAAAAATACATATGGCAAAATATTAAGGAAACAAAAAGCTAAAAATATTGAAAGGTAAAGAAAGTGACTAAGAAAGGTGTCAAAATAATAGGCTAGATTTTGCTAAGTTCTAAATAGTTCTTCTAAGATTTTATTGCAGGTGAAATGAGAAATCTGACTAAATTTCCTCTACATTAAGCACAGATAGGGTACCATGAAGTATGTTATTCCTCATACAGCTAGCTATGAGAACCTATGAGTTAAAGCAGTACTCAAGTATCAGAGCTGTAGATCCAACTCCTGCCACACTCTGTTGTCGTTAAGTTTTGCCCCATGGAAGAATAAACTGCCCTTCTACCTTTCCTGGATACTCAGCTTTTAAAACACCCATGAAAAATTACAAATGTGACTGTGTAGGTAAGTAGACAATATTCATTACCGAAGTTCTTTTCTTGTTGGCAGACAGAGAAGGGGAAAGTCAGTTAATAACTAATGATTAATGATGATACATTTTAGAAAAGGATTTTAGCATAGGAAAAAATCACAGCCACACATAGGGCTTTACTAGGAAGAATCAAGGAATGTTTTTGGTTTTTTTTTTTTTTTTTTTTATAAAGCAAACAGATGTTCTGTGGTGAGAAAATGTAACTTTAAAATTGTACTTTCCAACCCAGAGACTACTGCTTTGGCAAACAAACCACCTGAATGGCAAGAAATCATCTTTCAAACTGAGACATCAGCAAAAAACAGACATTAATAACCCTGATTTAACAGATGGCTCTAGTAAAGCCATAAAATTTTACTTGGTATTTTAAAAATCTTTTTCATTTTAGCTATTCTTTTAATTTTTTTTTTCCACAGCATTCAACATTCTGCCAAGAACTTATATATAATATTGGAATGTTATTAAGGAAGAAAATTCAATTTCATAAATGAGATTTCCACTTTTCTGCTTTATAGATAGAAATCAAAAGCAGTTAATATTTCCTCTTTTCTATGATCCCTGACTCCTTTCCATACTTGTAGTGACATTGTGAAAGAGATATGGAATTATTTTTTGTACTGCCACAACTGCATGAAGTCAGACTAAATAGAGTTGTTCTTCCTTACATTAAGACTGATATTTGGTTGCTAATATTTCGTTCAAGTGAATGTAAGCAGGCCTTCCCTCTGATTCCTTGTACATTACAAAAGAGGCAAATTATTTACCACTAGCATTACTTTTGGGAAGGTTCTTTGGTTTAGCATTTCAATGATTCTACCTACCATTATTACAACTAAAGCACATGAAAAAATGTGAAATAACATTGGATGAAAATAAGGTGGTAGACAGAACAATTTTTCTTCTTTTTTTGTTTTGTTTTTAAATTCTCAAATAACCCCCTTCTCTAATATATATTTACATAGAGATGCTAATTTTTATTGTATTAATTCATTTATGTTTCTACAGGTAAAAGTATGCATTTTCTTCATTATACAGAAACTCCAGAGTATAGATCAGCTAGTTAATACATTTGTGTTCTTTTTTTATTGTGTTTATGATACTAGAATCCTCTACAGCAACAATTAGCCTGACTGAAAATATCTGGTAATCTCTTCATTTACGTAGGTCATGATCTCAGTCTAAAGTACCTACTGCCTGTGGAGTTATGCTTGGATTGTTTCTGCATATTGGCTAGTTAAGCTGTGTTTACTATGATATCTAAATTAAATAATAAATTACAAAGATGTAATACTGATGCCTGTTGATACGAGCTTTTATTCAATACCACAGATGTTCTAGGTAGCAGTCAAACAATGCCCTTTTTTAAAAAACATACCACCTGCCTTTTGATATAATTATACCACATAATTGTTTCTGTCGAGGATAAATGAAGCCTTAAAAGAAGAACACAATCATTACAAGCAACAAACCCTGAGTTATACACTGTAGTGGTCTTTTTGCTCTCCTTTTATAAAAGTTGCTATTAATGGATTGGGAAGGTGACAGAAGTTGTAAGTGATTACACAGTAAAATATCCAAACAAGTATATCCAAATGCACCTTGGTGCATTTTGAAATTTCTTTCTGTTGCTCAGTGAATATCCTCTAAATGGTATTTCTTTCCATTTAATTTGTTCAGCATGAGTGGAAGCACACTGCAGAGGCTAAGCCAGGATGAGATTCAGGAGTCAAGTAAAATGATTTTTAAGCAAATACTACTGTCCATTTAGGGGAAAAAAATCTTGTTCTTTCTAGACACGCGTATCTGACTTGCATATATCTGTGCTCTGTTTCCACTTTCAGGAAATAAAGGATCTTTCTTTTCTTTTTTTTTTTAAAGGGTACCTCTGTATAAAAAAAATATAAAGTTGAAGAAGGAAATAACACTAGTTGCAGCCCAAAAAGTATTTCCTCAGATCTTCACATGTTTTTTATGGCATATAACATACACAGAATTGGGATTCCAATGTAAAAGTAATATTTCACAGCAGTTACTAAGCACCCACCAGATGGAAATTATCTTTTCATGGGCAAACTTATGACAGCATATATCAATACTCTCTCTTCCCCCTGGAGCCTTCCCAGTTGTTGCTTGAAGAGATTCTTGCTTCACTAAGGCTTGTAGCCCCTTTTTCTGGGCAACAGTCCCATTAGACCCATCATCACAGTTTCTGAAGTGTAGGCATAATTGCCCATATTTTTTTATTTTTGTCTGTCCCACTCCTCTTTTGCCTTTTTTTCTGAATAGTTTTGGTAGGTTTACAGTCATATAAAACTCTCATAATGCTAAAGAGGCCATTCCATGAAAAGCAATCTTCCTTTAATATTTAAGTAGTACTTTTTCTGTGGTGTTGCCCAGTACCTGGAATGGTAAGTCAGAGCTTCTAAGTACTATTGTCTGCTTTATTATTAATGTGTGAATGGTAAATTTCCCAAATTTTATGGCACAGTTTTAAAGTGTGAGAATTTTCAAGGAAATGGATTCCACAAGTAGTATAACAAAATTTTGGTATTTCAGTACTCAGCTACTTCTAAGCAGTGCTATGCTAGAGAAACCTGAAGTTATTTTTATTTTTTTCATGATGGAGAGAAGGCTGAATGATTGTTGTGTGAGTGAAAATTAAGTATTATAAATAAAAATATCTTATCAGCTATGTTTATACCATCCTTCGTTGCATGCAAATTTAATTAAAATGGTTGAGAAGTATTACCCATACATTAAGGTTGCAAATCTCAAAAATGTTTTGTCCTGCTCACCCCCTGCACAAAGTTACACAGTTTTATATAAAAATTTCATAAATGTCTTCAAAATGCAACTTCATCTTTCTGTGAGAAATGGTCATGGTTTTTCATAGTATGTATTACATCCACAGGCTGTAATCTGCAGTTTTAACAAAGCAAAATTAATAGTGTAAGATGACATGAGTCTTCTGATGGAGCGGAACTATTAAGTTAGTGTTAAATTAATAATGATCTCAAAGAAGAATTTTTACCATTTAAGTTGAGAAGAAGCAGGACTTAATATTACTATTTCTCATTTTTAAAGAAATAGTAATGCTATTTCTTCTTAAATATGATTCCTATGTGAATGCCAGAGAAAAAGTCTATAATTTAACATTGCAATGATTTCAAGGTGACTTCTTTTTACAGGAAAAAATCCTGTATTTTTACTTTTCCCGCATGTTTTCTAAACATAATCACATATTAGTTGCAATTTTCTCTGAAACATGAGACTTAATTATATCAAGAAGAAATTCTTCTCCTTATAAGAGATGTGAAATACCACAGGTATCTCGTTTGTGCTAATACTAAGATTGGAAACTCATTACCACTAAAAATGTCAGTTCTGATGAAGCATTTAAAAAAATTTCCAGAATCATATTCAGAATGTCTTTACTAAGCTGTTTTATGGTAGAGTGTACCATTCGAAATGTGATGAGTCTTCATGTAAAAATGCTGATTTGAATTAGATTTAGAATATATGTCATCCTCAATTAGCCTTCCCTTCATCAAAATGATCTCACAAACACGGAGAATGAATCTTTATTTCCTCCTTTGCACATGGGAGGTCATTTGTCAGATTTAATATACTTCTACCTATGTCTTCCTACATGCTTTGGGTTCAAGATGGATGACTACAGACTTCATGGAAAAAAAAGATATCACATCAGTAAGAATTTGACTTCTATTTTTATTAAGTGTTGACTATATTTCATGTTTTATTCTGTATATTATAGAAAAACTGATGAATCAATGATAAAGACATTGTAGGAAAATTAAAAATACAAAAAGTTTTTAACACTTCCAAAACTATTTTCTTCACTGTAAGTTACTGCTGGTATTTAAAAACTGACAAGACATAAATTTTGTAAAACTAGCTATCCATATTTTCCTTAAGCACTAGATGGATGGGTATTATTCTGTTGTTGAAGTTTAACATCAGAACAATTACCTTTTACTTAAAATACTGTGCATTTTACAAACCATTTAACTTTTTGCACTTCCGCAGAACATTGAGGTATAAGCAAAAAATAACAAAGAAATAAAAATGCTTTTAAAATGTTCCTGATAGGTGCTGGAACAGCAACTATTCTTAATGTTTAGTAATATATCTCCTTTAAAGAACATGGTTAAAGCAAGAACTTTTAAAAGAAAAGTTGGCTAGAGGAAAAACTTGAAATAAGCAATGACAGAAAAAGAGCAAAAAAACCCCAACACAACCCCCCAAAATCTAAAACAAAAAGCAAAAACCAAACACAAAACATAAAAGAATACCCCAGCTAGCCTTGTGCAAGAGGCTTGCACCTTCCCTAATCTGGAATGAGTGGAGATTAATTGAACTACATATGCTAATGATATGAAAATAGTTCATGTAAAGAAATGTCAGGATGGAAAAATGAGTTTATGTATGTGAAGAATTTTCATACTACTTTGTTTTTACAGGAACACTGGAAAGAAAAAAGTGTTCTTGTGCATATCAATGTTCTTGTTCATGTCACTATTTGTTGATACTTTCTCTCCATTCTATTCATGCTTGATTAAAGAAACAACAGACCATTAGGATTTCCCTTTTTATTAACGTGTTTACATACAAAAACTGCATCTCAGGGAAGCCAAAATGCATGAGCAATATGAATGTAAGTGTTAAATTTATCTGGACCAAAGATTTTATTTCACCCTGTGTTATTCCACTCTATCTTAGGTGAATACTGGAGAATTGATACTAAGAAAGAAAATATGGATATAAAATTCACATGAAATTAAATGTGCACTGGATAAAATTATTATCTAAATGCTGCATATTGTTAACTGTAAACATATACAACTTCATGTGTATATTTTGTAGGAAAAGCATATAAAATAAATGTGCAAAAAAGGTTACTTTAAGCCTTTCTGCCTCTTTTAGTTAACAGTCGCTGGTGTAAGTTTTAAATCATAGTCAAGATTTTTTATTTCCTTTTAACAGGTGATTTTAAGATTATACATTTATCCATAGTGAGATACATAAACATCTTCCAGTATCAGAAAAGGAGCTCTATTCTTGCAAGAAATTGTACAATTTGGTGTTAGTATAAATGAGAAAATGTTGATAACTAATTGTGTGATTTATTAGTGTAGATACATATAACTTAATCAGATATGCAAATATTATCATTTGTAGTGACAGTTACTTGTGAATGTAATTATTTGCATGTATAATAATGTGATGGTGGTTTCTCATATTGATGAGCAGAACATGAAAATTGTAAAGTATGAAAGAATGAAAATAAAAAATAATTTCCCAAACTCTTTCCAAAACAATTTAAAAACTTCTGAACTTTTGATATTTAGTACAAAACCTAAACTGTATGTTTTCTTTATTCTGTATGTTTTGCTTTTATAGTTAGGCTTCTCCACTAGCATAAGAAAAATAAGAAGAAATAGAAATATATGAGCAACAAACTAAAGCCTAAAACTAAAAACTGACATTTATAAATTTACTTATAATAATACTATAATGCATTATATTAATAATGTATATATATTTAAATGCCTAAATTTATGGAAACTACTTTTTACTGCTTTTCATCAGAATTTTTTGGGATGGTGGAAAAGTACCTTGAAAACTTCTAAAAAACATAGCAATTTCATAAAAATAACTTTGAATGGAAAATGTAGGGTTTGATAAAGTATGAATCCTGGGCAACGAACATGGAATCACCTTCTTTTACCAACTGCACAGGTGGTATAATGAGAGAGTTTCTATTGCTCCATCTCTCTTTATCTAAACAATGACTGGAGTAGTCCACTGTGAGCTTATATCACTTTGTCATCAATAAGATGGTGTACTGAAAAGGACTTTGGATTCCACTGATTGTCATAGATGATAAAGTAATTGTTATAAACAGCACATCTCCTTTAATATATAATTTTTCACTAGGTCAGATCAAATCTCTGCCCTTAAAATTGCATCATTAAGTTAACCTTTGTCATTTCTAAACACAATCCCAAACCAGCTTTAAAAATCAAGGGTCCAGTTCTCAGCTAGTAGAAATCAGCAAAGTCCCATTGAAACGTGATTTTTGTAGGTCAGCTTCTTCTCTGATGTGTATAAACTGGACATGATTAAATGAACTGATACTTCAAGAGACTCTCCTATATTGCTATGACCTGTCAGAACAATTGCTTAAAGTATAAGGCTGTGTTCAACAATAATGTTTCTGTAGGCACAACAACCTTCTTTGTACTCTTGCTAGCACTGCAGGAAAGTTGTCTTCGGGAGTAATTCCAAAGGCATACATGAGTGGGTGCTCCATGTTATTTTTTTCTGAATTTTGTAAAGCATTTTTAGGAACTTACGCTTGAGTTTGTGAATAATTCCGCATTAATTAATAAATAGTAATAATTCCCACATGTAACTCCTAAATTGCAAGGTCAGCACTGTGAAGAATCATTAGATTCCATATAAATTGACTTATTTTCCTGTCTTATAATTGTGTCTCTGTATTCGGGTGTTAAAATGTCATTAAAAACCAGACATCCTAGACAATGCCCCATGCTAAAATTTGTATCCCAGGTTCAAATTGTGGAACTTATCTTATGTGTTCTAGCAGTGACTATTCTTAGGTAACTCGTCTCAAAATCTTTTGTAAAAAATGATTCTTTACTTTAGTATTATTGACTCTGATATTGACTTTCAATTTTGCTGAAGTGACCAGCTCCAGAGCAGGCATGCCTGCACCAGAGAATGAAATTGCAGGAAAAAGTGGCTTTTTGAGAGTTTTCCTGAGTTGGGGGAAAGCCAAAGCACCACTGGGAGAGGGCAGCTCGTCAGAGGGCTGCTGACGAGGCATGGGCGGAGCCAGCCCTGACCCACCCCCATAAAGGGGAGCCTTAGGGAGCACCTACAACCAGGGTGGGCAAATAGGGTGTGGTGTGTCAGTTTGTGAGGTAGTTCACATGGGCAGGGTGCTGGAGCTCGGTCAGAAACACCAGAGAACCATGGTGTCCACCTGACAGAAAAACAAATGCTCTCCAAGCTCTGCATGAGCTATGACTGCTGCAACCTCCCAGACAGAGCTCCAGTGGGTGCATGCTGCCACCCAGATGTCAGGCTACAGGGTGTGTCCCCTCTCACACTGGTTTTGTATACTAGTGGTGAGTTCAACTGTGGGAGGTGTGCCTGACTGGAGGAACTCCTCTGCTTGGTGACGGAGCTCTGGCAGGAGGTGAGCAGACTGAGGGCTGTCAGGGAGTGTGAGAGGGAGACTAACTACTGGAACACCACCCTATGCTCCCTGTCTTGGATCCAACAGTGTGGGATATCTGAAGAACCAAGGACATTTAGTGAAAAATCCAGACCAAATGCACCTGTTGTTTTGTGAGCAGTAAGCCTCAAGGACTTTGTGGGAGCTGCCTGCAGTCAAATAATGATGAGAACAACCTTGAGAAGAAGAAGAAAAGTTGGTGTACGTGACTGAGATCAGAAAGCAAAGCAGGACGCAGGTGGAGAGGACCGTGAGTGTGGACAAGAGACTTTAACGAATCATATCGTAACTAAAAGCGCATGGACAGACATAGTTAACCAATTAGTGAAGAGCTTGTGCTTGATAGGGAAATAGAAGAGCTATATTAACTGGGATGTATCAACAATAAATTGGCATTTGCTTGATCACATTGATCGTGTGCAGTGTCCATGACTTCCATGTCAACACAACAGGTGGGCATGCCTCATGCAATAGAGGATTTTTTCCACCCAGCTGAACAGAGAAATTTAGGAGATGAGGGGAAATGGCAGCAAGTTCCTGCCCAGTGCAGCAGGTGTTTTTCCACTGTGACAACCTCAACTTCCTAGCTTCCCTTGCATAACAGATGCAAAGCTCTGCTAGTGGAACTGAACCTTAACGAGGATGATGGTTCTCACAGCTTGGAAACGTTCCCAAGCTTGACAGTCTAAGCCCTCCATCAAAATGGCTTCTGTAAAGAAGAAAAGATGGGTCGTTGTCATAGGGAACTCCTTTCTGAAGAGAACAGAAGGCACAATATGCAGACTGGACCCATTTCATAGAGAAGTCTGCTGCTTGCCCAGATTGCAGATGTGGAAAGAAAACTTCCAACTCTGGTAAGGCCCATGGATTATTATCCATTATTGGCTTTCCAAGTAGGCACTGATGAAACCTCAACAAGGAGTCCGAGGGCAATTTAAGGGATGAATGGTGAAGGGATCAGGTGCACAAATAGAGTTCTCTATCATTATTATAATTATAGGGAGCGATGAGGGAAGGAACAGGAAGAGCCAGGAAATAAATACCTGGCTCCGAGCCTGGTTTGAGGAACAGAATTTTGGGGCGTTTGACAATGGATTGGCCTACATAACACCAGGCCTGCTGGCAAACAATGGGGTACATCAGTCTCCAAGGGGCAAAAGGATGCTTACCAAAAAGTTATCAGGGCTCACTGAAAGAGCTTTAAGCTAAATTTGAAGGTGGAGTGGGATGAAACCAGGCTTGCTAGAAATAAGTCTGGGGATGGCACACAAATGTGCCAGACATTGTGCTAGCATGCTAGCAAGGTCCTTTGGTCTGCCATATCAGAGAAAGTGGTGGATAGTAATCCAAGCGGCAGCAAATATGCAAAGGTTATTGATGGGTTAGTAACAACTGTGATTAGTCACTTAGGAATTAAGACTTTTCCCCTCAGAAGAGTGGTGGGATCATTAGCTCAGCTGAAGTGCATCTATACCAATGCTTACAGCATGGGCAACAAACAGGAGGAATTAGAAGCCATGGTGCAGCAGGAAAACTATGATACAGTTGCCAGCACAGAAACATGGTGGGACAACTCACATAACTGAAGTGCTGCCATGGATGGCTATAAACTCTTCAGAAGCGATAGGCAAGGAAGAAGAGGTGGTAGGGTACCCCTGTATGTTAGTGTTTTGATTGCCTTGAGCTCAATGGTGATGATGATAGGGTTGAGTGTTTAAAGGTAAAAAATCAGTGGAAAGGCCAACAGGGCAGATACCATGGGGAGTCTGTTATAGATCATAGAATCACTGAATGCTTTGAATTGGAAGAGACCTTTAGAGGTCATATAGTCCAACCCCCTGCAGTGAGCTGGGACACCACTAACTAGATCAGGTTGCTCAGAGCCCCATCAAACCTGGCATTGAATGTTCCCAGGGATGGGACCTCCACTACCTCTCTGGGCAATCTGTTCCAGTGTTTCACTACCCTCATTGTAGAGAATTTCTTCATTATATCTGGTCTAACCCTGTTTTAGTTTAAAACCATTACCCCTTATCCTGTCAAAGCAGGCCTTGCTAAAAAGATTGTCCTCATCTTTCCTATAGGCTCCCGCTAAGTACTGAAAGGCTGTAATAAGGCCTTTCCACAGCTTTCTCTTCTCCAGTATGAACAAGCCCAACTCTCTCAGCCTGTCCTCATAGGAGAGGTGCTCCAGCCCTCGGATCATTTTAGTAGCCCTTCTCTGGACCAGCTCCAACAGTTCCATGTCCTTCTTGTGCTGAGGGCTCTAGAGCTGGACGCAGTACACCAGGTGAGGTCTCACCAGAGCAGAGTAGAGGGGCAGAATCACCTCCCTCAACCTGCTGGCCACGCTTCTCTTGATGCAGCCCGGGGTGCAGTTGGCCTTCTGGACTGCAAGCGCACATTGCTGGCTCAGGTCCAGCTTTTCATCCACCAGTACCCCTAAGTCCTTCTCCAGAGGGCTGCTCTTAATGCCTTCATCCCCCAGCCTGTATTGGTATTGGGGGTTGTCCCAACCCAGGTGCAGGACCTTGCACTTGGCCTTGTTGAACCTCATGAGGTTCACACAGGCCCACCTCTCCAGCTTGTCCAGGTCTATTTGGATGACATCCTGTCCTTCTGGCATGTCAACTGCACCACTCAGCTTAGTGTCATCTGCAAATTTGTTGAGGGTGCACTTGATCCTACTCTCTATGTCATTGATGAATATATTAAACAGCACTGGTCCTAGTACTGACCCGAGGGACACCACTTGTCACCGGTCTCCATTTGGACATCAAGCCGTTGACCACTACCCTCTGGATGTGACTATCCAACCAATTCCTTATCCACCAAACAATCCACCCATCAAATCCATATGTCCCCAATTTAGAGAGAAGGATGGTTTAGGGCACTGTCTCGAAGGCTTTACAAAAGTCCAGATAGATGACATCTATTGTTTTTCCCTTGCCCACTCGATTATAGACCACCCAGCCAGGAAGAAGAGACAGATTAAATGTTCTACATGCAACTGGGAAAAGTCTCACAATTGCTAGCCCTTGTTCTTGTGGGGGACTTCAACTTACCAGCTGTTTGCCGGAAGTACAGTACAGCAGAAATGAAACAATCTAGGAGGTTCCTGGAGTGTGTAGAAGACAACTGCCTGAAACAATTGGTGAGTAAGCCAACAAGGTAATGCGCCCCACTGGACCTGTTGTTTGTGAACAGAGAAGGCCTTGTGGGTGATATGATGGTTGGAGGACGCCTGGGGCACAGCAACCTTGAAATGATAGAATTCTTGATTCTTGGAGAAGTAAGGAGGGGGGTCAGCAGAACTGCCACCTTGGACTTCTAGAGGGCAGACTTTGGACTGTTCAGAAGGCTGGTTGACAAGGCTGCCTTGGGAGGCAGTCCTAAAGGGCAAAGGATCCCAAGAAGGCTGGATGCTCTTCAAGAGGGAAATCCTGGAGGCACAGGTGCAGGCTGTCCCCATGAGCCAAAAGATGAGCTGGTAGGGAAGAAAATTGGCCTGGCTGAACAGAGAGCTTTGACTGGTCCTCAGAAGAAAGAGGAAAGTCTATGAGCTTTGGAAGAAGGGGCAGGCATCTCAGGAGGACTACAAGGATGAAGTGAGGTCATGCAGGGAGAAAATCAGAAAGGCTAAAGACCAACTAGAACATAAATTGTCCAATTCTGTGATAGAGAGTAAAACATGTTTCTATAAATATATTAACAAGAGGAGAGCAAAGGAGAATCTCCATCCTTTACTGGATGGCCAATTAGACATGCACAAGTCCATGGGGCTGGATGGGGTCCTCCCAAGGGTACTGATGGAGCTGGCAGAAGTGGTCACCAAGCCCCTTTCAGTCATCTTTCAACAGTCCTGGATGACTGGGGAAGTTCCACTTGGCTGGAGGTTGGCAAATGTGACACTCATTTACAAGAAGGGCCAGAGGGAGGATCTGGGGAACTACAGGCCTGTCAGCCTGACCTTCGTGCCAAGGATGGTCATGGAGCAGATCATTGTGAATGCAATCACACAGCACATTCAGGACAACTAGAAGTTTGGTCCCAGTTAGCATGGGTTTATGAAAGGCAGATCCTGACTGACGAACCTGATTTCCTTCTGTGACAAGGTAACCTGCTTAGTGGACGAGGGAAAGGCTGTTGTTTACAATGTTGTTTACCTGGACTTTAGTAAAGCCTTTGACACAGTTTCCCACAACATTACCCTGGAGAAACTGGCTGCTCATGGCTTGGACAGGCATAGTCTTTGCTGGCAGAAAAACTAGCTGGATGGCTGGGCCCAGAGACTTGTGGTGAATAAAGTTAAATCCAGTTGGAGGCTGGTCACATGTGGTGTTCCCCAGGGCTCAGTGTTGGGACCAGTTCTGTTTAACATCTTTATCAATGACCTGGACGAGGGGATTGAGGGTACCCTCAGCAAGTTTGAAGATGACACTAGACTGGGTGAAAGTGTTGATCTGCTTGAGGGTAGGAAGGCTCTGCAGAGGGACCTGGACAAGCTGGATTGATGGGCTGCGGTCAATTTTATGAGATTTGACAAGGCCAAGTTATGGGTCCTGCACTTGGGTCACAACAACCCCATGCAATGCACAGGCTTAGGGAAGAGTTGCTGGAAAGCTGCTTGGCAGAGAGGGATCTGGGAGTGTTGGTTGACAGCCAGCTGAATCTGAGCCAGCAGTGTGCATAGGTGGCCATGAGGGCCCATAGCATCCTGGCTTGTATCAGAAATAGTGTGGCCAGCAGGAGCAGGGAAGTGATTGTCCCCCTGTACTCGACACTGGTGAAGCCACACCTCAAATAGTGTGTTCCGTTTCGAGCCCCTCACTACAGGAAAGATACTGAGGTGCTGGAGCATGTCCAAAGAAGTACAATGAAGCTGTTGAGGCGTCTGGAGCACAAGTCTTATGAGAATCAGCTGAAGGAACCATGGTTTTTTAATCTGGAGAAGAGGAGGCTGAGGGGAGACCTTATCTCCCTCTACAACTACCTGAAAGGCGGTTATAGAGAAGTGGGTGTTGGTCTCTTCTCCCAAGTAACAAGCGATAGGATGAGAGGAAATGGCCTCAAGTTTCACCAGGGGAGGTTTAAATCAGAAATATTAAGAAATATTTCTTCACTGAAAGGGTTATTAGCCACTGGAATGGGCTTCCCAGGTAGACAAGGTGTGTAGAGATGTGGTTTAGTAGTGGACAGGTACAGCTGGACTCAATGTTCTTAAAGGTCTTTTCCAACCAAATGATTCTATGATATTAGATGTATCAATCATCAACAGCTCTGCATTGGTATGGATAATCGAAACAGAAGGAAATAGTATGAACTTGAAGGGAAAGCGCTGTGCAAACTCATCATACGTATTGGACCATGATAGCAACCTCACTACAATAATTAATCTCAATCATAGTAATCAAAATAATCATGCGGGCAAATGTAAGTGGGATTTAGTGATCATTCTTGACATTGTGTCTCTTAGGCTGAATTCCTGAAGATTATTTATGATACTGAGGCTTCTCAGGGCTGGAGCAATCACTGTTGTGAAATAAAATTGTGTACTCTAAGTTTGGGCAACATGATCTCACGTGCTGAATCTCCAGGCCTTGTTTTGAAGCACACAGCACCTCATCAGAGAACACAAGGAAATCCTCATAAGACTGTATGGAGATCATCTTCACTTCCTGCATAAGGGATTTCCACCCCACCCGCCTCACCCCTCCCCTCCATTTTAGTTTATGTACAGCTGTTCTACACTTCTACATGGACATTTGAGAAAGGTGAGACACAGTAGCTTGTATTTGGGTACTTTCTTGGATAGAAGTCTGTATATATCTATTGGAGGAATGACAAAATTGAACTGAATGTTTGAGTAAGTAAATGTTGATTTAAGCTTTTAAGTTGTATTGCTTTTTTTTTCCCCCAAGTTCTGAGAAGACTGTCTTCAATCACCCGGTTTTAGATACTAACTTTCCTTTTTTTTTTTTCCTGTCTTTTGTGTCTCCACTTGTTCAGGAGAGAATGCAGAGTAGACAGCTGTAGGTTGGAAGGTAAGGGTCTCCTCCGGGAAATGGGCTCAGTGGCCAAGGAGAGCTCAGAAATCATTCTTTCATATCCTGTGTGCTTGTTTTTGCCACCAGAGTTTTCTGGTTATTACAGTGTTGTTTCCAATTTACCAGCTGACCATAATTTTATAGGATGTGACCATAACTGTTGTGCTTTGCACTGCAGGCAGAATGGGCTGAACTGTATATTCCACCATTGTATTTCCAGAAAGTTTTGTTTAGTTAAGAAATAACTTACTAAGGATGACAGAGTTTTTAATCAGAGTTTTCATGGTAAAAAATAGTACTGGGGTAATATTTTCTCATTCACCACATTCACAGGACTTTCAATCTGTAGAAGATCTGCAGGAGATCCTTCCTACCTTATAGATGTAATGTGTGCCATGTAGTGGTGACTCTAATCTTCTATGACCACTGCACTGCCTGGTATAAAATTATGCTTTGTTAGATGGAGTACACATCAATAAGTTAGGATGAGTTCATACTGGAGAATAGCTTTACTAGGTCAGATTCTCCACTCATTTAAGTTAAAAATTGTCCTCTTGTCCCCATACCAGGACTGGATATGATTAGCTCCTGGGTAACTCCCACTGGGAGGAAATAAAGTGAATGAGCTGTCAAACTCTAATCACTCTTCAGAAGAAAAAAAGGAATATATTTTAGAAATGCATTTATCCAAACTAAAGTAGTAAAGAATTCCCCAAAGCTTTTAACTGAATAAATATTTTCATATTTGTTTAAAATTTAAGAACAATGAGTTTATAAGCTAGGCTACATTTTCTCTACATTGTGAAATGAATTACATACTGCAAACTTTAAGCTTTTACAACATCTATTAGATAAAAGCCTCCACCCAGACATTTTACTGCAGCTTTATCGTCTTACATTTTTACCTGTTACTCAATATAATTTCATCATGTCTGTAATGATAAGGTTGAAAAAATAACCTTTATGATACCAGATGGATTCTAATTCTCAAAAATCTCTGGTGATGGTACATTCATATTGACATTTATACTGACTCCATTTATGACAGACTGAAGGTGATGAACGGGCCCATGCAAGAGGTCACCTTGTGTCAAAGCTGGTATACAGTCTGTCAAACACAGTGAATATAAGGCTGCTAATGAGGAATTAACTAGACAGAATGTGGCCATTTTACTGTTTTCATGCAATCCAAACCTGTTAAACAATGCTAATCAGGTGTTTATTAAGTGAAACCATTATGCCAAACTTGCTGCAGACCCTACCATATGTCAAAGAGGTTGTAAAGATTTAAAGCTGATTAATAAGAGTCATTTAATAGTGAACCTTTCTTTTCTTAGCCTCTGGCTAAGCATATGTACCAAGGTTAAACTAACACATACATGGTTTTGAAAGTAAAGTTTCTGTTAAAAAGAAAGAAAATCCTTAACTGCTCCATGAAAGTTCTAATGGTTTAAAAGATTTCAGGAGGAGGAAGCTTATTTTCTTTTATTATCAGATAAAAATGTAGCAGAAGAATGGCATGCTAATGTAAAATGAACAAGACAACTAGGAGACTACATACATTTTCAGACAGTGATAAAATTTACAAATACTAAGCACAATAAATATCACCCTTACCGCTCACATCTATTTCACTATCTTTCCTAAAATTGCACACTACTGCAGCAAAATGAACGCTACAAAACCAACTTGTCTATAGTGAAAGCAAAAAAGTTGGCAAAATATTAGGCAGAACTGAAACACAGCTATCAAAAATCTGCTCTGTCCGTATCAGGGAGCAATAAAGCTAAAGGTATTGAGGTAGTTGTAAACGTTAATGGTATAATGAACAGTGAAGGTCTGAAGAGAGAGCTAAAATACATGCTACAAACAACAGTAGGGTTCAGATAATATGGAGATGATAGCCAACGTTTCTTCAGTAAATAACCACTAAACCAACAGGCACTGATGCTATTTTAAACTTGTTTTTACAAGTAGGGACAACATTTCAGAAAAACTAGCCATAAGATCTTGCATTCAAATTTAGTCAGGTATTAATTTGGCTTAGATTAGAAGGCTGAATAAATGCAGAACTTCAATTAATACTCTAATTTCCAAAAACAAAAAATAGAGAAACTTGGAGGACTATAAATCATTTAGAGAAAACAGCAAAACACTTAAAGGTGGAGCTGGCTCCAAACCGTGAGAAAAATCTGTTGTAGTGAATGCTTTTAGATATAACTGGATGATAAACCATGTATAAAAGGAAATTTAAAGGCTCCTTGAACAGCTTACAAAGAAGAGAAAACAGAACGGATTACAAAGAATTTATCATTTTATATCTTGATCTCTGAAAAGTTTCAAAGAATTGCTAAAAGGCAAATGGAATTAAACTTTCAGGAAAAAAAACCCACACAACGTTGCATGATAAAACACACGAATTCAAAAAAGGTGGTCACTTTGCAGAGAACATGAGTTAGAATTTGAAGTATGATGCAATGACAAATGCATTACCTCAGCTTACAGAAATGGCAGTGATGTCCAATATGGATTAACTGATGATCTTGAAGGTGGGTGTGTAACTGTGCTAAATCTACCTCGGCACATTCCAGCCCAGTAAATGTCCCTGTGAGGCTCTGTCACATTTTCAAGCCAGAAATACTACACGAGTCAGCACAGCCTTTGAAACGACAGCAAAACAGAACATCCTTCCTGTGATGAGAGTGAGCTTTTAAAGTACCAGGCTGCAGACAGGCTGATATATACCTTGACATACATCTCATTGGAATATAAACTAAAAGCTTCCTAATGAAATGTGCCAATGGTATAAAGCTGGGAAATATTGCCGATATAGGATCAGAATATCATATGGCAGGAAATAATGAAAATCAGATTGGAGTAATCGAAATGGAATAGAAGAGTTCAAAGTACTTGGAGACTAATAGCAAGAATTACTGCTACAAGCAGTAAGTTCATCAGCTGATAAAGCTCACCTACATCACAAAATGCATTGCTTATGGTTTGGCATAAAATAGTTAGCCTGTTTCTTAAAGAAATGAAAGTCTGGACAGTGAAGAGCTAAGATATTTTCAACTCACTCCAGAGGCTATTCTCTGGAACTGTTACAGAATAGGACCACCAAATTTAGCTGACCCCATGTTATACTCCACAGCTCTCACAGCAGCACTATCAAGCACTCTATATGCCTTCATATCAGTTCTTGAGGCATGTGACATGTCTTCAATATTACCTTTTAAAAGCATGAATACTGTTGACTATGACATAACCCTAATATACATGTGCTTTGGGCAGATGACTGGAGCTTGGCAAATGTGATGCCTATCTTCAAGAAGGGCTGGAAGGAGGATCCGGGGAACTACAGATCAGTCAGCCTGACCTCAGTACCGGGGAAGATTATGGAAAGGTTTATCTTGAGTGTGCTCACCAGGCACATGGAGGACAATCAGGGGATCAGGCCCAGTCAGCATGGGTTCACAAAAGGCAAGTCTTGTCTAACCAACCTGATTTCCTTCTACGACCAGGTGACCCGCCTGGTAGATGAGGGAAAAGCTGTGGATGTTGTCTACCCGGACTTCAGCAAAGCCTTTGACACAGTCTCCCATAGCATTCTCCTGGAGAAGCTGGCAGTTCATGGCCTAGATGGGTGTACTCTTCGCTGGGTTAAAAACTGGCTGCATGGCCAAGCCCAGAGAGTCGTGGTGAATGGAGCTAAATCCAGCTGGCGGCCGGTCACAGGTGGTGTCCCCCAGGGCTCAGTTCTAGGGCCAGTCTTGTTTAATATCTTTATCAATTACCTGGATGAGGGGATTGAGTGTGCCCTCAGTAAATTTGCAGATGACACCAAACTGGGTGGGAGTGTTGACCTGCTCGAGGGGAGGAGGGCTCTGCAGAGGGACCTGGACAGGCTGGATCGATGGGCCGAGGCCAATTGTATGAGGTTCAACAAGGCCAAGTGCCGGGCCCTGCACTTGGGTCACAACAACCCCATGCAGCGCTACAGGCTTGGCGAAGAGTGGCTGGAAAGCTGCCTGGTGGAAAAAAACCTGGGGGTGCTGGTTGACAGCTGACTGAATATGAGCCAGCAGTGTGCCCAGGTGGCCAAGAAGGCCAATGGCATCCTGGCTTGTGTCAGGAATAGTGTGGCCAGCAGGAGTAGGGAAATGATTGTGCCCCTGTACTCGGTGCTGGTGAGGCCACACCTTGAATACTGTGTTCAGTTTTGGGCCCTCACTACAAGAAAGATGTTGCATTGCTGGAACAGGTCCAGAGGAGAGCAACCAAGCTGGTGAGGGGTCTGGAACACAAGTCATACGAGGAGCGGCTGAGGGAACTGGGGTTGTTTAGTCTGGAGAAGAGGAGGCTGAGGGGAGACCGTATCGCCCTCTACAACTACCTGAAAGGAGGCTGCAGCGAGGTGGGGGTCAGCCTCTTCTCCCTGGTAACAGATGATAGGATGAGGGGGAATGGTTTGTAGCTGCACCAGGGCAGGTTTAAGATAGACATTAGGAAAAACTTCTTCACCGAGAGGGTTGTCAGGCTCTGGAATGGGCTGCCCAGGAAGGTGGTCGAGTCATCATCCCTGGAGGTATTTAAAAGGAGGATAGATGAGGTGTTTAGGGACATGATTTAGTGGTGGGATGTCAGGGTTAGGTTAAAGGTTGGACTCAATGATCTTAAAGGTCTTTTCCAACCAAAGTGATTCTATGATTCTATGAAAAAATATGTCCACCACCACCACCCCCACCCCCCCCCCAAAAAAAAATAGACACACACGCTGTGGGTTAAGGAGTGTGGGCATACCAAATCCAATCTAGAATGGATTAGCTCTGAAGCCTTAGTCTGGACAGAAGGGCTTATTTCTTGAAGGAGATATTTTTAACTCTGGTGACATAGGCATAGAAACCTAGGTTTATTAACTAAACTTAGGATGCACTAAGATGCACCACAAAAAGCTTTCCAATGAAGATAGAGAATAATTTATTTATATATGATATTAGTGAGGTTTTTTCTGAAATATTTAACTCACTTTCTTTAAAAACTACCCAACTGAATTTTTATTGGCCTAACTAAAAACCTACTACAAGAAAATACTGAGAGGTTGGCTTGTGTAGTCTAATAAACTGAATATAGAAAAATATATATGCTAATTTTGTATATGCAAGCTAACAGAAATGGACACAAAAATGGGGGTGAAGCTGCTAAAGATAAAACCTGTTGTGGCCGCAAGAATTAGTGAATATGCATTAATTTTAAACAAGGTTTTCTGGGTTTGCATGGCAAGGTTTTGGTAGCAGGGGCGTTACAGGGGTGGCTTCTGTAAGAAGATGCCAGAAGCTTCCCCCATGTCCAATAGAGCCAATGCCAGCTGGCTCCAAGACAGACCCACCGCTAGCCAGGGCCAAGCCAATAAACAATGGTGGTAGCACCTCTGGGATAACATATTTAAGATGGGGGAAAAATCCCTGCTGTGCAGCAGCAGCTGGGAGAGATGGGAATATGTGAGAGAACTCTGCAGACGCCAAGGTCAGTGAAGAAGGAGGGGGAGGAGGTGCTCCAGGCGCCAGAGCAGGGATTCCCTTACAGCCCATGGTGAAAACCAGGGTGAGGCAGGTGGGGACAGCCTATGAAGGTCCATGGTCCCGGGGCCCGGGACCCACGCTGGAGCAGTCTATTCCTGAATGACTGCACCCTGTGGAAAGGACCCACGCTGGAGCAGTTCATGTAGAACTGCTGCCCATGGGAAGGACCCACATTGGAGAAGTTCATGGAGGACTGTCTCCCTTGGGAGGGACCCCACACTGGAGCAGGGAAAGAGTGTGAGGAGGAAAAATAGCCAGAAACAACATGAGGTGAATGGAAAACAACCCCCCTTCCCTGTTCCCCTGTGCCACTCAGTGAAGTTGAGCCTGTGAAGAGACGGGTGAGGGGAAGTTGTTTTAAGATTTGTTTTTATTTCTCATTACTCTACTCTGATTGGATTTGCAATAAATTAAATTAATTCCCTCAAGTCAAGTCTGTTTTGCCCATGACAGTAATTGGTGAGTGATCTCCCTGTCCTTATCTCGACCCACAAGCTTTTCATTATATTTTTTTCTCCCCTGTCCAGCTGAGGAAGGAGAGTGATAGAATGGCTTGGTGGGCACCTGTCATTCAGCCAGGGTCAACCCACCACACAAGGCTATTTTGAAAGTTAGGTAAATATTTTCAGCCACCAGAAGTGATACATTCTTCCAGTAGTGGCAGAGGGAAGCAAAGCACCAGCTGATTTTCAGAAAAAGTTGCATCAATTTATGTGATCTGATGCATGTAAGGTCAAAAGAAGAGCTCAGTAACAGAGAGATCACTTCTAATCATTCGCTATATCTTCCATGTCACTTGATAACTCCTTATTACTCAAATTTTCCTCTTCCATTGTTAAGTACATATTTGTCAGCTTAAATATCTATGATGATGACATTTTGTTCATTCAGAATAGATAAAAAACTATTAGCATACTGCACAATTTCTCTCTCTGCTGTTTCATAGCAGTAAATTAGAAATAAATTTATGCCATAGTAATCTTTTTTTTTTTTTTTTTTAATATTTATTATTCTTTGAACTAGTTGATACATCTCTATCCCTGTAAGGTATACAGGCAATACTCACGCCAGCAGAAAAGGAGGTGAAGTCCCAGATTATGGAGGGTTCATTCTAGCTAATTCAAATCAAGAAAATAACTAATGGATTTGTTTTTTCTTAAAATAAAATACAACTGATTTATTCTGTGGCATCACTTCAGTTATTTCATAGCAATAACATTAGTCCAACTAAATTCTATTAATTCAGTATTACTTTTTCCAGGTCATCATAGAATCATAGAATATCTTGAGTTGGAAGGGACCCGTAAGGATCATCGAGTGCAATTCCCTGCTCCTCACAGGCCTACCTAAAACTAAATCATATGACTAAGAGCATTGTCCAGACACTCCTTGAACTCTGACAGGCTTAGTGCCATGACCACTTCTCTGGGAAGCCTGTTCCAGAGACCAACTACTACTACTACAACTTCACCTCTCAGTGAAGAACCTTTTCCTAATCTGACTTCCCCTTGCACCACTGATTCCCGCAAGACCAGAACTCAAGAAGTTGTAGACACATGCCTGAAAGGTCTCTGCTCTCTCTCTTAAACAAACCTGGATTCATGTGGATAATAAAAAATGGTCTGGAAGATTTAATCCACATGTACTTAAACCATCATAAACTACAAGTCCCTGCTGTGTTGCAGATTTTGAAAACTGGATCACAACACAAAAACTTCCTCACCTTTAGATTGCTTTACCCCTTATATTTAGTTAAAAATTAATCTTTCACTTTGTTTTCACAGGGAAACTGTCAGCTATACCAGAGCAGCCTAAACACAGGACAATCTCTAAGGAGGCACAAGGTAAGGGTCTCAATCTCACAAAAAGAGAAGTGAATTGGTCCTGTAACTCCCCTGCTCCTATAAAAAATTACCGATAAAAGGCTGACTCCCTTCTATTATTCCATATCATAAAGAACGTAGAAATTGCTGCTCCACTTTGTGGAAGCCAAACTCACACACTGATAGTAGCTATCAAATTGAGTCTATGACACAGGGGGAAGAAACAAATGCTGAACTCAAGATGCTGAGCTCTTAAGATCATCAGGGAATAAACTGAAGCACAACAGGAAACATAGGAGACTTCTGAAGTGCTTTTCAAAAGCTGGGGTCTTTAGGATGACAAAAAAAAATGGTTAGTTAAGGCCTTAGGACTGCAATTTTCACTGAAATGAAGCCTCAATCCATTTTTGCGTTTGGAGCTTTGTTCTATGATTTTTGCTGACCTCAGTTTAAATCATTAGCTAAGAATCTGAATATTTTTTTCAAATATATCAGTCCAGATAATCTAAACACTTTTATTAAGGGGATATCTAACGAGCTATGGGAGGGGTAGTATGACTTGACAAACAGGTTTGGGATATATATCATTGCTGCAATATCCCCTCTCCTTTGCTGATGTGATTAACACTTCTCTTGGCCCAACAGAGATTTTTTAACAGATACTGAATCAACAAGAGTATTTGGATTTCAGAAGCAGATACAGAGAATTCTTTTTTCCACATTATCATATAACACCTGTGTTTTATAGTTATGATTCCAATCTGAGGAAAGAATTTGTCAAAAAAGTGGGAGAAAACATGGAATATAATTTGCTGCTATAAGCATATGCAGTTAAATGAAAACTTCATGACAGAATAGAGATAATACAATTATTTTAATATTTACTATAAATTTTAAATATATTTGTATTTTAAAAGTCTCATGTGATGTGTACTTATTGTTTGATTAAGACATACTGGAAAGAAAGATTCATGAACAAAAGGTTACACAGAGTAAAAGCTGAAAATTTCCTACCATTTTTCCTGAAGAGCAACAGTCAACACAGCTATTTCAGAAGAGCAGACCAGTCACTTGTGCTGAGTAAGCAAACCCATGACCTACTGAAGTCGTGCTGAACTGGAAGGAACAGAAGCAGGCAAACAGCTGCACGCAAGCTGATCCATTTTGTCACTTATTGTGCATATTATGTTTGAAGTACTTCTCATCCAACACAGACCAAGATCAGGAACATGACCGTACAATAACTGATAGAGTTTTATACACAGGTTTTTTTCATAGGACCTTTTTTACATGTCTGAACCGTTATCTTAATGCCCATAATTCTCCATGTTGGAAGAGCAGAAGGAATGATTTGTTTATAAATTCAACAGTCTTAAAATATAGTAAGAAAAAATGTAAATGTATTTTTATGATTATATCAGCAATGCAAGTGACATGATCTGTAGGTCAGATCTTTCTGAAGAAAGAACCCTTTGGTGCTGAAATGGGTTTGTTAATCTACGGGGAAGAGTAAATGACAAATTCTTTGACATTTAGGGAAATGAGTGCCTCGGGACTGGAGTATGCCTCAGTTCCAAAGAGCTGTCTGAAGCAAATCCAGAAGTGTCAGACAGTGAAGCCATAAATTAGTACAATTTATAATGAACATTCATATTTTCAAAGTTCTGTACAAATATTGACAGAGTAGTCAGAATACAATTTATAACTAGTGTATATTTTGTTTCTTAATAAAAGTTGAATTATTTAAGTGGAATACCATCATCCTATCTGATTTAACATTCCAGCTAGTCTTAAAGTTTGTAAAGGCTAACAGCACCTGTAATTTCTAATGAATATGATACAGTTACCAATAAGTAACCTATAATCAATGCAAACACATAATGATTTATGTTCTTTAAATTTCTTAAACTTCTACCATGGTAACACTGCCAGAAATTACTGAAAACTATAACCAATATGCAGTGGAAAAGTGCACTACTCTATAATTTTCCATGTACAGAAGAAAATAATCCACCCTTCGCAACTCTTTTTTTTAATTTTCATTTTCTGAAAAGGCATCTCATAGATATCTCATAGATATCTCATTGATATCTGCATATCAAAGCAGATAATAAATGTTTTAAAAAAAAATTGGATTGTGGCCAAATCCATCAGGTTCTTCTTCCAAAAGATAACTTCCCATAGTCCATCCCTGATGACAGTGCCTTGAATATCTTTCACTTTTCCATCAGAACCATTTAGTGTAACTATTGCTTCTCCACAGCTTGAACATCACTACCATTGTCAGAACCAGGCAAACAAATTTATGATGATGTTCCTGGGAATAAGGGGATTTCTCTGTAGTTCTTCATTAACATTTTATTCATTACAACAAGGGAGTTATAAGAGTTTCCTTTTACGCAAATTAGGTCACAGGATAAAAAATACACAGCATGGAAACACAGTGTATTACTACATAGAACAAAAGATCTGGTTAATAAATTATGATAATGGCATTAGTCTACTGCTAATGCTGAAAGGCACATTTAAATATTGTGAAATTTACTTGGAGAAGGAAAAGCTCTTGCATGTATTCATAAATTGGTTTTCTCCTTTGTGCTTCAGTTTCTGTGGTTCTTTTTTGTGTTATTTCCCTCTGAGGGAATATACATATCCTACTTTAAACATTTGCTTTGGTTTGTTAAAAGGCAAAGGAACAGTTTGAGTGAGTAAAAGACAAAGTTTTACTCTCCTGTTTTTAAAATGAATGTTTTAACTAAGTTCAGAGACATCCTGGGTCAGTTTAAGCAGATTCATTCTGGAAGCGATAGTCTGTAGTGTACAGAGAGTGAAAATAAATAAGCATAATAAAACCAAGAAAAATATTGTGTATATCCTTAAACAATTATGCCAAGAAAATAATCGTTAAGGAAACATGTAGCCCTTGCCATAGATAGCTGTTATCATCAAAGTTATTATGTTTGTTTGTTTATTTATTTATTGAAGTTCTTGGTTTTGTTTATTTAGTTGGTTTGGATTTGATTTATTTCTAAGATTCCTTTAAACAAAATAAGCTAAAATCAGAGCTGGTTTAAATGGTCTAACTCTATTGAGCTAATTCATTTGCAACTACCTCATTAATTCAGTGATTACCTTCAGTTTATTCATTACATTATCTTAACTCCTTTTTGTTCACTTATGCAAGGCCTGAATACACCCAAAGGACGGAAAAATGAAGACTCTCACAAACTTTTCTTTTGTCAGGAAAATAAGGAAAGATTCTCCACTTCCTCCAAAGTAAAGCAATAAATTTTAACCATCTTTCTGGGAATGTCACTACTTGTGCCAACTGAGAGCTCTTGTCGAAAGAGAAGGAGCAGGCATTTATGAGGGCAATATTTTGCACAGAGCAATTTCTTCTCTAGAATCACAATTTCTGTTCTATTATTGATAATACTGTGATTAACAACACACAAAAAGGAAATCAAGCTATGAATGATTCCCCTAAACTCACTCACTTTTAAAAAAATATTACTAAAAAATTATATATGTATGGATCGTCTCACTCCCAATCTTTTAAAAAGATAAAGATATTTTTAAAAATAAACTGAACAGGAATTTTATCACTGTAAATCCCAAAGTTTCTTTCAATAATTATTAAAGAATAAAGAAGGATATTTGAAATGGAACACCCTTGATGGTATTTCATACCATGTAATTTCACTTCCTTGTAAATCATCAGTTACTTTTAAAGTCCACTACTCTGCTCTTCATGTCAGTATACATACAGTTAGATCTGTAAAAAGACATACATATCTCCTTGCCCCTTTATTTGCCAAAATAAAAAATGTAGATCAGTTGCTAACTCCAGGAGTTCATGTTTCAGAGGCTGCTTGCATACTTATGTCTACAGTATTTCCTGCAGTGCCATTATGGTGCTGCAGACTTGTTATAGTGTAACACCTTGAAGATTAAAGCTGGGTGCCAGAAGCATTGTAGTTACCTTAATGTGGCCTTCATGCTAAGACCTACCCTGGCATAAGTAAATTGTTTTCATGCCAAAAAATCATTCACATGGAGTCAAATCAAACAGAAAATAATGTCATATATGCCATGGTGTGGGCTTATTTAGGATAACTTTTAAGGAATGCCCGGAACCATCTGCATCTTAATGCTACTGGAGAGTAAATATCTTGCAACCTGACTGGCAAACCTCATCCATCGGGTGTCCAAAAATAGGATTATGGACTTCACCCTGTCTATGCTGCAGTTCCTTTACAGGATATTTACAGAGAAGCCAAAGAATACTTCTGTAAACTAATGGTTAAGCACTAACATATTAACCTTGTATTAACTCCAGAATGCAGCTTTGGTTGAAATCAGAAGACGTGTCTTCAGGGTGATAGGAGATACTTAAGTTCTTCCCCAAAACATTTGCTGGCACAAAGGTAATTCTTAAACATGAATGTTGCTATTTAGCTGGTAAAATTGGACATATTTACTGTAGTGTGTTCTGCAGGCAGAGTTCATTGTATTTAGTATTTAGTCTTCCTGTATTAAATGCACTCTGTGGATGTGCAGGTAGGATCCAGAAGATATTTCTTTTGCTTCCCAGTAAAATGCTCTAAAATTTGAGGATATTTTGGAAAAGGTACACTGCATAATTATATGCTTATCTTTAGAAAGAATCTCAGCAATGTGGATTGTAGATGGAGCCTTATAATTTTAAGATAGTTTTCAAGTGTGGTAGGATTTCAGAAATACTATTATGCTTTTCACGTCCTACTGACTGGCTCTAGGTGGTTCCCAGATTAGCAGACCAAAAGCCTGGGCTGTCTCCTGGAGTCATCCCTTGATAACTGTTCAGGAAGTGTCACTTTAGTACTCTTGAACCCAGGACGGGCATTTGGCAGCAGGTATCTTCTTTCTTGTCTTGTGGTGAAGACAGTGTGCCAGTGATAGATATAATGGAGCAGATGTGTCTGCAAGGTTTGCCTTGGGGTCAGTGTAGGAATTCAAGTAGGACTGTGACTCCAAGATTCACAGTCTTTGCTAGTTACAGGGAAAGGTACCCTTTATTACTCTGTTTCTTCCATCCCCACTTGAATTTGAATGTGAACAGGAAAACCCAAATAGCAATAAAACCCTTGCTCTACTACTGGAATTCAGCTGTATAAAGTCATTTTTCCTGAACATGAAGTCTGAAAAAAGATGCTCAGTAATTCTCCTTCCCCAAGCCTTCTTATTTTGCTCCCAGTTTTCCAGATACCTATACAGACAGTATATCTAAAATAATTCTTTCTACATAATAATAATTATTATTCAATACTTAATAGAAAATTCAACAAATAGTAATTCTCAATCACAAAATGCACCCCTCTTAGGAGCACAACTTAGCAATGCATAAATGAACTCTGAGAGGAAAGACCACTGATTCAAGAGCAATCATCCGTTTCTGAACAGACTAATGTGCATGTTAGAGCAACCCCTGCATGAGGCTACACTGAATTACAGGCACATGTACAGGAGATAATCCAAATTGGAACTGACCTTGGCAGCTGTCCAGGGATGATATTTTCCCTGGGAGGAACTTCTCTTGAATATTTTTTCAAAAGTGCTAGGTGTTGCCATTGTATTCATAGATTTCTTTTGCTCAGTTGTTTAAATTATAACAGATTTATACAAATACAAATCTAGCACATTTCCTAGATTTATGCTCAAATCTGCAAAACTATCAGTTCGATGGTGAGAACTTTGCCCTTTACCATTTTACAAAATTTGATGGCACCAATAAAATGAATATCTATTTTTATATTGAATTGCTTTTCTAGGAACTCAGTTTAACTGGAAATACTTTTCTTATCTAAGTGCCAATTTAATCCTTTAGAGCCAGTACATGTATCAATCCTTCATTAGACTACTTTTCAGGAGAGAAATAAAATTTAGAAATTTAAAAAGTTTTGAATGGAATTACTTTTGTTCTAAAATCAGAACTAATTGCTCTAAAACCATACTGGATCAGTAGTCTGTTTTAATAAATAGCTGTGCCCAGAAGCATTCATTTTCTGGCTATGCGTTCACTTGTTTGATATGGCTGACATCCTCACTATTAAATTCTCTAACTTCTAAACCACAGCAGTCAAATGTCCAAAGCGGCTTTTTCGGAACCTTTCCTGACCTGTACTAGCTCTCGGAGAGCAGCACATACTTGTGTCAGTGGTCCAGGAAGTCTCTAGACCATGTGGGTGACAACTTCCCATGCAATTATTAGAGATGTTAAACAGGGATAAACCTGGTCCTGACCCTTTGCTCACAAACAGGGAAGAAGATGTGACAAATATGTTCAGAGATGGCAACCTGGGCTGCACTGGCTGTTACCTTCCTTAGAGGAAAGCTGGGAGATAAGCACCAGGGCTAAGTCTCTGGACTTAATAAGAACAGACTTCAAACTCTTTAAACAAGTGCTAGGAAATCCTTGGGGAAGGTGCTTGGAGGGAGGAGAAAGGCAAAGAAGAGAGCTAATTGATTTCAAAAGAAAATGTGCTGGGAGCTCAGGGACAAACTACCCCCATAGTTCAGGAAGACCGGGAATTTTGGCCAAAGGCCCAATTGGCTGTGAAAGGAGTTTCTCAATGAACTTAAAGCAGCAGGTTACCTACAGCAGTTGTGGCATCTCCACCTTTGGATCCGGCTGATGGGCTGACCTGACGCAGTGCTGGTGATAGTCCTGCTTTAAGCTAGAGGTTGGACTAGATGGTAGCAACTCTGGTAAAATGTATTTAAGAAAGGGCAAAATGCCATCAGATGAAGAACGCAGTAGCTCTTCCTAATCACAAAAAAATGCAAATAATATCAGAAAATTAAGTTTCAGATTTTTTTTTTTTCTAGATCTGATAGGATCTTACTGCTTGAGCCCAGATTCTCACAGGTATTAAAGCCCCTTACTGTAGCTGACAATAATGAGTTAAGTGCCTTTGATAATTTTATTAATTAGTTCTGTAGTAATCTGCCATCCTCACATGAAGGCTTAATAGGTGAAAACCATCATAATTATATACATTAATCTGTTTGTCTACAAAAAGGTTCAACACAGATTTATTTGTCTTTTGTTTTGCTTCATAGTACATGTGACCTTCTCACATTCCATGGGGTTTGATTTAAAGAAATGGAATTTTTAGGTAGAAAATAATACTATATTTCAATATTTTAACTCACTTTTTTTTTTTTTAAAGAATACTCTCTTCAAGACCACCCAATTTTATAGAATTTTTTGTGATTTTATTACCTGTTTTTGTAGACTGTGCAATCTACACTGCAGTCATCTTAGGAAAGCATTAATTGTGACCCTTTATTACACCTGAAATAATAAAATATTACATCTATATTTCCAAGGGAAGCATCTTTTCTCATCTCTCCTTCTGTTTGCACTTTTTTCTGCTTTCCAAAATGGTCTTCATATAATTTAAGGAAAAAAATTCAATTCTGATGTAGTTTAGGACTTAGTATTTTCTAGAAGCCAGTATGTTTCGTAAAGCTACCAAGCTACTATGAAATTGTTAATCCTGAATAAAAGTGTTTTGCGTACCACAGTATATTCGGCCAAATACTGAGGTATCGTAGTATCCATTTCTGCACAGGAAGAAGACTTTCTTTTTTTTTAAATGGGTATCCTCTTAATTTTAGTGATGTTTTTGCTTTTATACAAGAGCAAGAATATAGGAGTTTCTGGTAAAAAAAAAAAAAGAAAAATCCTTCCCTTCCATTCTTCTTGTCTTTGAAGCCAGGAATTGCGAAGATTCTCTCTGGACATCCAGACTTTTATATCAGTGAGAAGATTCTTCAGAGGTTTGGTGCATTTACAGTAACTTCAAGATTGCTTTATGCTTACTTGAAATAAAGCATTTCTTAGACTATGAATTTTAAACATGTAGTCCATGCAGATATTAAAGTGAGCCTCTAGTTATAACTTATGCTATGGTTTTCATCCACAGCTTAGAAAAGAATATTTCTGGATCTTTATACCTAATAAATAGATTTGTAAAATATATCATCTGTTCATCTCAATTTCCAGATAGAGTACTGTCCAGGAACAATTTGCAATTCATTTTTAATATGTTATTTATCAGACTAGGAGTAAGAAGTTTAAAACCCTAGGCTATTTGTAAATGGAGACAGAGAAGTGGATTAAAGGCTTCATTAGCCTTCATTGAATTAATGAGGATTTAGCACCTGATTACTCTAAAACATATGTCAGTTCCTAGTAACGCAGGATTGGAATGGTCCTCAAGATTTATAAAGTCATCATATTCATCTTTCTTAACTGAAGCAAGAATACAGGTACACTGCTATTTTTTTAATCTATTCCTCCAATAAAAGAGATTTTACTATTTCTAATTGTCCTGTTCCAGTGCTTAACTATCCCTAACATTTGAGGATATTAGTCTTTAAGAATGTATGTTTATATGCTTACTTATAAGTTATGGAGATTTTAATGCTAACTCTACTGACTGCATTGCATGAATAAAGCTAGTTGGGAAATGACATCTACATTTTTCTTTTCACATAATCATCAATAATAATAATGTATTTAAATAGAAGGGAAAAATAAAAATCCACTTCAAGAATCAATAGTGTTGGTAACGATGTATGTAATAGAATATGGCTAGCTTTGACCCTCAGAGCTCTGCACAAGCAACTCATTCTGATTAGTAAACCAAGCAAAATATAATGTGGGAAATATATAGACAATGGTAATCCTAATGTTAACATGTCCAATAATATATGGAATTTGATTCCCTCAGAAGCTTCTGTTGATACCATAAACTTCCTTCAGGACTGAATTACAATCTCAGTACCTGATAAAAAGAATGATAATTTATTACAGTAGTGTCCCCTGTTGCTGCTGAATCCTATGTTTCTGCTTCAGGACTGATTTTTAGCTTTATTGTATCTCACTTGTAAAAATTATCTTTAACTGGGTTTCACATACAATTATTCAACTGAAGATCTATTTATTGTTATATAATAAGTACTGTTTATATTGTGCTTTATGCCAGACTTTTATTCAAGAAAAACTGCAGAAAGATATCATTGTGCCTTTGCTGGAAAGGGTGAACTATTGAAACTGAAATTGTTTTATTCACATTATTATGGATGCAGCTTTTTTTGTGTAAGACACAAATCAACTAATAACAGCTTTATTTTACAGTACTTATTTTTTGTATTTTCTGTTTCAGGTTTTTTGGTTTTATTTTAGATTTTTTTTAACAACTAATTTTCAGTCTCATTTCCTAATCTGAAGCAAGTAGGATATCCTATATTTCTAGTTCAATCCTGTGTCATTTCACGTGCTGGATATGCAGTTACCTTCTGTGCACTCAGTGTAACTCTTTCTGCCAGCTTTTTAGAGCTTGCTTATAGTCCTATCATCTAAAGTTCTTATATCTAACCGATACTAAAGTGGAAGCCTCATACAGACTAGCATGGCTTTCATAGCAGATGAACAGCACTGTATTTTGATTGCAATCAGTCCTTACAAGTAGGTCATAATGAAGAACATTTGCACTAGCTCAACAGGATTTTTTAAAAGGAATTAATTTTTCCTATTCAAACATAGTAGTAGGATCAGGACCTATATTATTTCCAAAATTCCCTTTGTAAAAAAGACCTAGCTAAAGGCTTTTCATATTAATAGAGATATATTTTACACCCCCCCCCAAAAAAAAAAAGTCTATAATTGTTGATAAATTCTTCAAGTCTAGATTTTATTTTTATCCTATTCAAAATATTATTAATTTCTTCTTTTACAAATTATTGCTCTTCCTATACGTGAAAATAGAAGCACAGGAACTGACCAATGACAATAGATTTCTGTGCTCTCTAATACAGCCTCCGAAATCTAGCAATAATTTCTTTGTTGTAATTGCTATACATTGATAAATACTCCAAACACATTTTGTCGTGTTAAAAAAAGTTGTTTTAACTTAACAACGCCCTACAACTGTGGTATTAAACTTTAACACAAATGTTATTCACACATCTTAAATGCATTATTAATCATGTTCTCCACAGGAAAAAAAAATATTATTGTATGTTCTTTTGAATATTTAATATGCTTCCATTCACCCACTAACTGATATGTCTTGGACTGAGGAGCCAGGTCCCCCTATCCAAAGCCTGAATATGGGTCTTAGCTGTACTTAACAACTTATTTCACATCAAAAAACTGAAATACTGAGGAGGTATCAAATTAATGGGAAAAGACCAATTAAAAAAAAATCATAATCTACTGATTTTTTCTTCTCTGCTCCCTCAGCCCTGCATAATTCTGATTAGCAAGACTGTTAAATTGAAAGCTGATTTACTTCTATCTACCTGGTATACCTTCTTCAGGGATAACTGGAAAGTTGAGCTGTGCTTAGGAGATAACTCAGTAAGTGCCTCTTTCCTCCTCTTCTTCTTTCCTTTTTTTTTTTTTTTTTTTTTTTTAATGCTTTTGGTTTTAGCATTCCATTCCACCCCATTATTTTCTTCTCAGAATAAAGTACCAAGCACAAGCCTAGAATGCAGGAGGCTTGCACAGCTTCTGCAAGTCAATAGTCAAAATGGACAATTTCTATACCTCAGAACTGTAGCTAACATAATTATGAATTTTTTTTTTCAGGATGATAAGAAAAAAAACCAGAATAAGGAAGGAAATACTGCATGGTAGTTCATAAAAGCAGAATACAATTCAGAGATCTCATATAGCTATGAATGTGCTAGGTAGAGAACTTAAAAGGAAGTTTTTTCAAAAATGAATCTTTATTTTCCTTACTAATTAATAAACACCATGCTGTGAATAACTGGTGATAATGTTCTAATAAGAGAAATCAATAAATTTACACCCAGGGTCACCATAATTGATGCTGCAGAATAGAAAAATGTATTCTCCATTGATCCTTTAGCAATCTTCTAACTAAAAAGGAGAGGAAAGAAAGCCAATTACTGTAGGATGCCTCTGAAAATGATAAGATTAAAACAAGCTAATTATGTGTTCTTGAATAACTACAATTTTTGATGAAAGTAAGTAGAATAAGGGCATCCTGTGTCTCCAGTACAGAGATATTACTTTTTACTAATTAAAATATAGTAATTTTACATTTAACATCTCTTATCCAGTAGGCAAAAAAATAGTTAGAAAAATAAAACTTAAAAATCTCCCAAGATAAAACCCTTTGATGTCGTTGTGAACAGAGGATGAAATTGAAGAATGAAACAAGCTCCTGGAGCACTGAAGTTCAAGGAATTTTCATACATGAGCAAACATTTATGGAGAAGGTCAACAACCGAGTAAAATCCTGGGAAAAGCTATCCACTGCTTTCTGTTTTCCATAAGAAATATCTATTATTCCTTCAAGTGATTCCCACATAACACCACATATGCAGAATCCTGATGCCTTGCACTGCAGGTTTCTCAAAGTGTGACTGTAACAATTTATAAATGATCAATACAAAATGACGTAGAAAGCAGCATCTACTGCTCATTTTGGTCTCATGGTGCAATAAAATAAGTCACTACAAAATCAGATTTCTCTTTTAAAGATGAAATAGTTACATAACCTTTCTTTAAAACTGTTAGTAGAATTCATTAAAATACCTGGAAGTAACTAAATTTCCTTTCTTCCTTTCTTTCTGTAGGTAAAATCAAACCCACCTGAGGTATAAGGTAAAGGAATTATTCAATACACTTCAATGCACACATAACAATGTGTATATTTATTCTGACTTCAAACACTCAGTTTTAATTTGAGGTATAGCATGCCATTTTAAAGGCTAGATTTAATCAGATTCTTCACCTCCAGAAATTCTGTCACAGGGGTACATGTTTTAAACCTGTTACTTTTTTACACAGGTGTGTCCCATTCAGCCCATGCAAAATTTTAGGCAGTTTTCCTTGAACAATATATTTATTTCCTTCCAATGTTGTTGGATTCATGTATTTTGACCGTAGTCAGTTTTCTACTCAGTGTCTCCCAAACTCACTTTTTCCTAACATCTCAAGCCCACAATATTTTAGTTAAGGTCTGCTTTCCAGGCATTCTCCAACTAATCATGACTGGGACTCTGAGATTAAAAGCTGCCACCTCTGGCATATATTCCACACTTTAACATCACTGCATAAAACCAAAAATAAATTAGGAAGTAAGGACTAAGTTAATCTTTGAACTCTAGTTTCAATGAAATATCTAAATCCACATACAGTGGATGCTGAAATCCAACTACATTTTGGTCATTTCCTAGGCACTGGTTTAGATTCAGCTGTGAATTCTAGGATCCCATTTTTCTTTAGTTTATCAGCTATAGGATTCACTTTTTTCATTTCTTCATTTTTTTTCAGATCATCAGCTATTTATACTAGCTCTTAAGACACAGACATAAAATCAGTGTATTTGGAGCTGCAATTGAGAATAACTACTTAATTCTATAATGGCCTGATAATACTTACCACATATGCTCCTTTCTATGTTTCTTAACCTAGGTAAATTATTGTCACAACATTATTGTCACAACAGTTTCTTTACTGGGTGGAGGTATGTATGTTTTAAAGTGGGAGGTTTTCTACATACACAGAACAGGACAGCTGTAGATTCTCAGACAGGTTCTCAGTAACCAGTTACTTATAAATGTCAGGAAAGGGTGTTGGAAAAGAATAACATCACTGTGGAAAAACAAATACTCTCACTGGAAAACCAGTCTTATGAGTCTGTATTTTACCATAGTCTTGTAAATGTGATTTTGTTAGGCCTTTCTTGGTCAAATAGTTTTCAGAGAAAAAGCCGAGCTGAAAGTTAAAACTGATGTAAGAAGCTACATTTTGCCCTAGGCATGCTTTCACTAATTTTAGTTTGTTATTATTCAGTTCAGTGAGCTTGTTCAAGTTTAACATTTCAATTAGTTGTGTAACTACCTAAAAAGAAGTATCATATAAAGTTGTTTGTGTTTTAGGGGATCATGATGCTGGTTCATAACATGGAAAGTACTTGCTCATGCTGTTCATACATGTTTGATCAAATCTGGAGGACTTTACCCTAGGGGCAGGTTCTAGAAAGAATGCAAGAGATTTGCTCCTTTGCCGCTGCATAGTGGCAACAGTCCCAGGAAGGATGAAAATAGTCACTAAACCCTGCTAGTGTTCTGTGAGTTATCATCATCTGAACTAGTCAGGAACATTCCTTTCAGGAATGTTTCTGGAACCCCTCTTTCAGGGTGCCCTCTTGACCCATTTTTCTACACTGAAATCACTATAATGAAATATTGAATAATAATATTCAAATCCTTGTACTTCTGAAAGAGAAAATAAATGTAAATACCTGGTGTTATTACCCACAGCCATCACAGAGTAACTCAGAAATAATTTTTTTTTAAAAAAAAAAAAACAACCCACACCAAACCCCACTTTTGATTCTAGTACCATTCTTCCTTTAATGTTATGTTGAAATATTTCATTGAAAGCTTAGTAGAACACTGAGCACCCAACACTGTTTCAGATTTCAGCAGTTGAAACATTATGAGTACAAAAAAGAAAATTTTTAAAAGTAAAGTGTTCAGTACATTCATTATACAACCTGTCCTTAAATACACATATGTAAAATCAAAGTGTATTATAAAATTGTGTTATACATTTTTTGGCTTCACTAGCATTATATTCCATTATTAGTGTCACTAAGATGAGCATTTGCATTCACATATGCTTCACTAGGCTTTTTTACAACTGCAATTGTCATATACTACTGAAACCATCTTTGTATCTAACAAGCAAGTAAGTAGATCAGAGAAAATAGAAAAGACTGTTTGGAAAGAATAAAGAGAGAAAAAATGTTAATGTTAACCTGAAACCAAATTATACTCCCTTCAGCTTTGCATTGGGCCTGCTTATCTGCTGCCTTGCTCATCTGATCTTTTTATCTGTGCAAAATGTGTTTAAAATAATACAAAATTAGAATAGTAGTATTCACAGATACAGAATTACGGATATGATTCATTTCTAAGAATTAAATATACAGTCTAAGTGTTATACTTAACCTCCTATGGTTTAAGTTTGACTTTTAAACAACAAAGAAAAGAAATTAGTGTCACCAGAGGGGAAAATCCAAGTATCTTAGATATTTCAGGATATTCTGAATTGCCAGCTGTAGATTCCATTGAGTATCCAACAAGGTTAGTTTATACTCATGATTTACTTTCAAACAGCTGAAGTTGAATTATATGAGTGGTATGCTTCTAATTTTTAGTTGGCTTTCCAACAAGAGGGAGTAAAAATATGACTCTTAAAACACCTCTAAACTTCAAAATGCACATGTTCAACTACTTACATTTCAGCAGAATAAGTACACAAAGCTCTATTTCTGAGAGATTTGATCCTAGAGATTTTGAAGTGGTCAAAACTGGTGGTTGATACAAAAACCCAAAGAGGATTTGATTCCGTGAAAAATCTCAGGCCTGTCCTAATATCAGAAGTTAGGAGTTTCTGATATGTCACTCATTACATATTAACAGTAGTAGAGTGGGAAAGAGTTAGCTGGAACTAAAAAATGGTGTAATTTTCGACTTGTTCCTAGTTTTCTGGGAAAGCACTGCCTGCAGATGGGTATTACTCATCCACAACTCTAATACAGGACCACTCAATGAAGACATTCTAGACATGCAGAAGCATGAACTGGATTTTTCTGCAGGCTTATTTGCAAATGACTAAAAGCATTAAATCTGCAAACTCATTTCTGAGAAGAACCAGGGTAAACGTGTATGAAGAGCATTTTGAGACCTTCAGTCCTGGGCTCTACTGAGCAATTTAATAGGTCTGAATTAAAAAGCTTGTTTATGAGGTAGAGTTGAAAATCTGTTTTTCTGAAAATATGGCTGATTCAGAAGGGCAACTGATAGGCCAACCAGTATATTCTTATATACATTCTTATCAAGGAACCTAATATAACATAGGTCAGATGAAACACACATAAGATGTGCCTAATTCACTACATTGTCTAAAGCTCAGGTAGTTGAATCCTTGCTTCAGAGTATTTCAGCATTTTGACCACATCTTCTAAAACCTTTGCTAAGCAGCTCTTTGCCAATTTTTTTCCCCACTCTCTCTTCATAATTTGTCTTTCTTCCTACTTGGCCCTCATACCTTCCCTGAATTCTGTCAACTACCTTTCTATGATCCTTCTTTCCCTTGCCTTTGTTTCCCCTTCCCCTTTCTCTTCCCCTTGCCCTTGCCATTCTTTTTTTTTTGTTCAGTTTTACCTCTCCACTGCATGCTCGCCAGAGTGGGACCGACAATCTATATATATATTTGTACATCCCTTTGCAAATGGCCCCATCTTGATAAGTCTTCCATTAGCCATAAATATAAGTAAAACTCAAAAATCACAGGGGCTCGGAATGTGAGGAATAGTGTTGTCTGTCCAGATTTCTACAGTGCTTCAGTTAGCCATTCTGTATGCTGAGTAAGTTGCTGAAAAGGCTGTCATTCAGTGACTAAGAATGTGTTCTTACCACTTCTGCGCCAAGAAAGGCAGAATCAAAATATTTTATTCTAACTACAGTTGGGTAGTGAGTCTATAATGATTTATAAAAGGTAGCTGGCCTTTTTAAAAGCATGCTACATAATAAATATCTGAACAATTTCAGTTCAGTATCATCGTTCTCAGACTATAATATTTACAGA
Organism: Gorsachius magnificus; assembly: GCA_034008185.1. Classification (NCBI taxonomy): domain Eukaryota; kingdom Metazoa; phylum Chordata; class Aves; order Pelecaniformes; family Ardeidae; genus Gorsachius; species Gorsachius magnificus. The sequence goes on from CM067081.1 coordinate 44,569,375, forward strand.
ATAGTTAATCAGTTCTGTTGTTCAAAGTATAAAATTGACATCTGTTTCCATCTTATATCTTTATGATGTCCAACAGTCTCATGAAACCTGAACATTTAAAAATAAGCATACCCACGTTCTGGAGGCTTTCTATATAAAGGGTGTATACACATATGTGTCGAAACAGGTGTATGTGTATCCTTATTGTGGTTTGTGTTTGTGTATAAACATACATATTTGATTACTGTTTTTCATTCCTTTACACATTCTTGTTCTTTAGGATCTATTATTTCTTTCTGGCTGTAAAGCAGCAAGTGCCAACACCTCTACAACTAATGAAGCATATATCTCTGCTTTGAATACATTATAGTCATAGCACTAAAGAAAGAGCATTTGGGGAACTTATAATAGCTATACAACATGTGTTGCTCTTCTAATATGTTTTAACTTTGCTGCTTCTGTAATAACAATCGAGTTTGCAACATTCATGTTACAGGTGGAAACATTTTCCTGGTTTACATAATTCGGCAGTACTGTACCTTATTGAAATACAAGGGAGAATAATCTTTTTTAGATTAATAGATTTTTTTTGAAAAAATGCATTTGATGTATTCTAGGACTTATATGGTGCTCAAAATAATGAAAAATACTTTAAAAAATCATTACAGACTAAATCTGTAATGTGCTTTCTCAACAATTAAATGAAAGACTTCACTTTACCTGATTCTATCTATTGATATATGTGAGATAAATTTCTCACCATAGAAGAAGAAAAATTATCAATGCTAAGATGAAATGCACATATTTTGTTTCTGTAGTAGCAAATGATGCAAAAAAATGTTCAAACACACCTACCAGAACCTCTTGTAATAGCTGATTCCTTGTGTGAAGTGGATAAAAATATTTTTGGGAAAATGGAGAGTTCATATGATCTTGGATTGCCAGAAAAAAAACCCGCAAAATTTCTGTCATAAATCCAAACAGGCATGAGTAGGAAAAAGGAAATTATCTTTATGTCATGAAACATGATATGTCATATTCTACACAATAAATAAGTAGAATGAGACAGAGAAAATCTCTTTCTAGTTTGAAACAAGGCTTGTACCTGTATCACATAATCTTGTACATGAAGTTTGATGACACAAAAGGAAGATATTAATGTGGTCCCATTTTTCCTTTGGAATTTTTTTAAAAAAACTCCCTTTATTATATTTTGCATATTGTCCCTCCTACTTTCCTAACTTGAGAATTGCCTCCATCCTGCCTCAAATATATTAAATTTCATTCTTGATAGAATAAACCTACTCCACTTTACCTGACAGAAATTACTACCAGGCTTCAATATCTGGCAACATGAAAGTTTTTAATATTTCAGTATTCATTTCTCTCCATGGATCTCAAAGAATCTAATTCACAACCATTATTCTGATTGAAAATTTGGTCAAAACCCAAAGCAACTTCTCCTTGCATATCTTTTTAAAGCAGGTTAACAAGCATTCAAAATAATCTTAATTTTTACACTTTGACAAACCCACTAATATTTCCAGTGCTGCCCTCCAGTACTTCCTCCCATTCATAGGCTCCGGGAATATTCATCTCACAACACATATCTCCATATTTGGCATTAACTGGCACACTGATTGACAGAGTGTAACCTACCATGTCATGCCTAGAAATGGTCCGTCTATGTCAATATGAAAGGAGAAGAGGTGGAATGCATGCAGCAGAACTCTATGTCACTGCCCAGAATGGAGGTTAAGACTTTGGTCTCCAGGGCAGACTGTCCATCATGATGCTAAACCCCTGAAATTTAAAGATGTAAAAATACACTTTTCCTCTATATGCCAGTTGTGAGTTAATACAGATGTCAGGAAAATGACCACTTTATCTTTTCTCTTGAGCCCTCTGCACCACTACTACCCCCACACACTCATTTTCTGCCACTCTTGATTACATCCCGAGTCCAGCCTTTTATTGTGTTGCCCGAAGATACTCTACCAGTCATGTTAGACTCAATCTCTCTTTTACCCACTTCTCCTGTAGTTTCTGTACTTTCCTCTTCAGTGTCTACAAGCAGTGGTGATCAACCACCCTCCTACAGGTTGGCTGCGAGGCCATTACTATCTCTAAAAAATGTCCTCTGTACCTGCTTCTACCACTATATCTAAAAGAAGCTAGCTAACAAAAAAACAGCTTTGGGAGACATTATAAAGGAGAAATACTGTAATGCAAGATTGATGCTCGACTATACTTTTTATCCTTGTCTTCTTTTCTGAGATTTTAAACACTTTGGGGCAGGTCAGATAGAAACCACTGCACATATTGTAAGAACAAACAATGACTAGGAAAAATAGGAGTTTAGCAACAACAGAATCATGCAAAATGGGAACATATTTCATACATGCCCTCTATGCTGACTGTGAGAGGCCTCTGCTTGAAGGTGCATTTTTTTATGCAAAGGAGAAGGCTAATACTTTCTCACCGATATATCAATATAGTGGGAATTCAGACTCCAGCCAGCAGATGCGAAAGAGGAATTCACATGGAACAACCCAAGTGTTGTGTCTGCTTATTGAGGAATGTATCTTTTAATATAGATCACCAAATTTCACTGTACTTCTACATGATGAGGTCATTAGTGTATACTACTTTGAAATAAATGTTCAGAATTTAAAGATAATATTAAGGCAGGCAACTGATACAATATTTTACACTGTAATTTTTTCTCATTACATTAAACATGAAAAGTCTAAGCATTTTATAAAAGAACTGGTAATTTCTATATGAGTGGACATGAGTTATATTTCTTTATCTTAATTCCTGACATTTCTGTCAGGAATCATCATGTCATGTTCAGCTCAGTCACTTTAGTTTATAACATGAGACAACAAACATGATAAAATATGTCACAATAACCCAGATAATATGTCAGAATTTTTTAGGGGGGAAAAAAAATCTTTCTCTTTCAGCTTGGATGTTACCCTTCCCCCCAAAAAAAGAAAAGAATTGAAATTATATTCTTCACAACTGCAACTGAAATAATATATTTTAAAGTTTGTGTTTGTCTCTTTCTTTTTTTGACTGACTTTTTAATATGTATTTCACTAAGAATGAGCAGCTAAAGGAATGTTTATAAGCTAACAACAAAAATAAATGGAAATAATTAAATGTAGCTTGTAATATTGAAGAGAAATTTTGTTAGTCGTCTTTTCATAATTCATTCAAGATGAGAAGCCAACATTCAGGCATAAATTTTATTCTTCAATGAGATCTTGATTATATCCAGTTTTAAAAAGAGACTGCTTAAAGTTCAAGCAGGTTAAGTGATCTGGTCAAGGTTATAGTGTGAAACTATAGATTGAATTTATTTTGGAGCATAGCACATTTTAATTTCCCTCTATACCATACTGTTTCTCTATTTCTGTTTTAAATCAAGAATCAACCCAGCATGGTATAAAGTATACCAGAACATTATGTACTGAAAAATGAAAGCACCAGATGCTTGGTGCAAAATGTAAAACTGTCGAAAAGAGTCATAGAGAAGTTATTTTTTAAGAATGTTTTAGTATGTAATCTGCTTATTCCAAGGTTTGTTCAGACTTTTATAAAAATTATAAAAGGTGTTACTGTGGACTAAAGCTGTTTGCAATTTATATTTTGTTGTCAGCTGGTAGTCTTTTCTTATGTTTTTCATTATTAAGGGAACCAATTAAAATATACTCAGACTATGCCACATATGCTAAATACGTGATTTGTAGAAAATTCTTATCTGTCCATTACCTATATTCTATTGCATTTTCTTCCCCCTGTCTTGGGGTAGTGGGCTCACATTTTTCCCTTTTAATAAGAGTTTTGTGTTAAAACTGGCATGTTGAAATGCCTGACATGAGAATTCTCAAACTGTCTTAACTAGATTTTGGCATTTAATAAGCTGTAAACTGCTGAAGCTATTTGCAGATGAAGTCTCATTTTTGTCCATCAGCAGGGGGCTGGGAGCATAATTAATTGAGTGAAAGTTAAAAGACGGACAGCATGGTTACATTTATGCAAATATTGCAGGAGAACATCTAACAGAAAAGAAAAATAGCTTGTAACTGATTGGTTTGGTTTTGGACCAAAATCCACAGGGTCCATTTAAACATTGCAGATTGTGCGTATGACAATTAAGACCTACAGTGGTAGGGGGTTTTCTAATGTACTTTCTGCAATGGAAAAAATAATAGAAAAAGAGAACATTCACTAACAGTCAAAGTTACAAATCCAGGGAGACAATTCTATTTCTGTTGTAAGCTCTTTTACTGCTCATGAATGTTAAAATAGATTTTGAAAAATGGTATTACAAAAATCATATGATGCATGTGCCTTCAACCATATGCCAGTCTCTGCTGTTTATTTCTTCTATTCATATCCCAGTCATATGCATCCTGGTACCACAAAGATTCTATTTGATTAAAGTTAGTTAAAAGCTTAAACCACTGAGATCAGAACAGCTGCTAGAGGTATTAACTTCTAGAGGTCAGCAACACTGCCACCATGGACTTCCGGAGGGCAGACTTTGACCTGCTCAGAACACTGGTTGGGAGAGTCCCTTGGGAGATAGTCCTGAAGGGCAAAGGGGTCCAGGAAGGCTGGGTATTTTTCAAGGAAGAAGTCTTAAAGGCACAGGACCAGGCTGTCCCCATGTGCCGTAAGACAAATTGGTGGGGAAGACGACCGGCCTGGCTGGACAGAGGTCTACTACTGCGACTAAGGGAAAAAAGGAGAGCTTACCAGCTCTGGAAGAGGGGCAGGCAACCCAAGAAGAGTACAGGGGTCTTGTCAGGTCATACAGAGAGGAAATTAGAGAGGCAAAAGCCCAACTAGAACTCAACCTGGCCACTGTTGTAAGGGTTAATAAGAAAAGTTTTTGTAAATAAGTTAATAGCTAAAAGAGAGCCAGGGAGAACCTCCATCCTCTAGTGGATGCAAAGGGGAACATTGCCACTAAAGATGAGGAAAAGGCTTTCTTTGCCTCGGTCTTTAATGGCCCAAGGGTACCCGAGCCTCCCGAGCTGGAAGATGGGGACAGTGAGTGGAATAAACCCCCCCATAATCCAGGAGGAAGCAGTCTTTGACCTGCTATGCCACCTGGACATACACAAGTCTATGGGGCTGGATGGCATCCACCCAAGAGTGCTGAAGGAGCAGGCAGAGAAGCTTGCTAAGCCACTCTCTATCATTTATCAGCAGTCCTGGAGAACAGGGGAGGTCTCAGATGGCTGGAGGTTGGCAAATGTGACACCTATCTTCAAGAAGGGCCGGAAGGAGGATCCGGGGAACTACAGATCAGTCAGCCTGACCTCAGTACCGGCGAAGGTTATGGAGAGGTTCATCTTGAGTGTGCTCACCAGGCACATGGAGGACAATCAGGGGATCAGGCCCAGTCAGCATGGGTTCACGAAAGGCAAGTCTTCCCTAACCAACCTGATTTCCTTCTATGACCAGGTGACCCACCTGGTAGATGAGGGAAAAGCTGTGGATGTTGTCTACCCGGACTTCAGCAAAGCCTTTGACACAGTCTCCCATAGCATTCTCCTGGAGAAGCTGGCAGTTCATGGCCTAGATGGGTGTACTCTTCGCTGGGTTAAAAACTGGCTGCATGGCCAAGCCCAGAGAGTCGTGGTGAATGGAGCTAAATCCAGTTGGCGGCCGGTCACAAGCGGTGTCCCCCAGGGCTCAGTTCTAGGTCCGGTTTTGTTTATCTTTATCAATGACCTGGATGAGGGGATTGAGTGTGCCCTCAGTAAATTTGCAGATGACACCAAACCGGGTGGGAGTGTTGATCTGCTGGAGGGGAGGAGGGCTCTGCAGAGGGACCTGGACAGGCTGGATCGATGGGCCGAGGCCAATTGTATGAGGTTCAACAAGGCCAAGTGCCGGGCCCTGCACTTGGGTCACAACAACCCCATGCAGCACTACAGGCTTGGGGAAGAGTGGCCTGGTGGAAAAAAACCTGGGTGTACTGGTTGACAGCTGACTGAATATGAGCCAGCAGTGTGCCCAGGTGGCCAAGAAGGCCAAAGGCATCCTGGCCTCTATCAGAAATTCTGTGATCAGCAGGAGCAGGGAAGTGATCGTGCCCCTGTACTCGGTGCTGGTGAGGCCGCACCTTGAATACTGTGTTCAGTTTTGGGCCCTCACTACAAGAAAGATGTTGCCTTGCTGGAACATGTCCAGAGGAGAGCAACCAAGCTGGTGAGGGGTCTGGAACACAAGTCATACAAGGAGCAGTTGAGGGAACTGGGGTTGTTTAGTCTGGAGAAGAGGAGGCTGAGGGGAGACCTTATCGCCCTCTACAACTACCTGACAGGAGGCTGTAGTGAGGTGGGGGTCGGCCTCTTCTCCCTGGTAACAGATGATAGGACGAGGATGAAGCTGTGCCAGGGCAGGTTTAGGCTAGGCATTAGGAAAAACTTCTTCACCGAGAGGGTTGTCAGGCTCTGGAATGGGCTGCCCAGGGAGGTGGTCGAGTCCTCCCTGGAGGTATTTAAAAGGAGGATAGATGAGGTGCTTTGGGACATGATTTAGTGGTGGGATGTCAGGGTTAGGTTAAAGGTTGGACTCAATGATCTTAAAGGTCTTTTCCAACCAAAGTGATTCTATGGTTCTATGATTCTAACCCAGGTGCCAGGTGATCAGAAGCTTTTTCATTTTTTCTTTTTTATATTATATTGTCTTTTAAGAATTTTTGTTGACTTTTTTTTTTCCTCCTGGCTACTACCATTGATTGGAATGATTCCTGAGTTAAAACTAAAAGCAGCAAACATGAACATTTGTATTGAAACACTTTCCCTTTTCTAATTTTGGGGCTTATATTATATATTTACAAGACAACAATTGCAACCTTGTTCGTTGTTTTTTGACTGTGCATGAAGAGTATGATGTACAACAGATAAAACTTGTATAGAGATTTTGTTAGGGATTTTAAACTCTAGTTCCTCTTTCATCGTTCATGTGGTTTAACTTGAGCATCTTATTCCAGCAGGGTAACAACTGGCAAATGGTTTAGTTTTATTAGGCAGAAGAAATAGTGTATTACTCATTTATGGTAAATATAATGTGCACAGATTTCTGCTGATCTCAACATGTCTGGATTTGACAGATTCTTTCTCTATTCTACAGTGTTGCCAAACATGATAGAATCAACTCATGCTAAAGCTTGAGAAGGATAGGAAGAATGTAACTTTAGGAAATATATAATACTCCCTATCTTCTGCATCAGTATCAACATGAAAGTAAACACCTGCTTCTCATTCATGCTAGGGTTTCGTTTCAATGCTTGGTGGTGCAAAGTGTCAGGCATCTTTAGACAACACTAGATGCTCTGTGTGCGGAACTGCATATAGCATCTACCTCAACACAGGCAGTGGAATCTGGAGGGATGCCCACTAACCACATTCAGCTACATTATCATTTAAGTTCTATCTAAGTTCGCCCTAAAGAAAATAACAAAAAAAAGCAATATTTACTATCTCATGACGTCTAAGCACTTGTCTTTGAAGTCTGCAGTTATTTTGTATTCCAAGCACCATTTATAAATGAATTAAACTTCTTAAACATCTGAATGCAAAGATATATAAAACAATATCTTGCTATCTGTCCAAACAAGGCAAGATTATCACCCAGACCTCTATATGTGTGTAGTTTAAAATGGTTAACTGTTAACAAGTAAACAATTAGCTAATGCATATCACCTAACTTCCACTTGTCAGATCTCTAATAGCTGTTGCAGTCCCACCAGTGGCTAGAAGAGTACTCATCATTCCATTCACTTAAAAAAGTGGAAAACAGAAAATATCAAATATGTCAATTGCTCAATACTATAATATAAGACAGTGCAGTGGTCTAGTAGTGGACATACTGCTGCTGTCTTAAAATATTCAGGATAAATCAGTGTTCTCTTTCTACATTATAATGTTTTCATTGAATTTGGCATCACAAGTTTGTCCTGATTCTGGCTGGGACAGAGTTAATTTTCTTCCTAGTAGATGATGTAGTGCTGTGTTTGGGATTTAGTACTAGAAGAATGTTGATAACACACTGATGTTTTAGTTGTTGCTAAGTAGTGCTTAGACCAGTCAAGGACTTTCTCAGCTTCCCATGCTCTGCCAGGTACACAAGAAGCTGGGAGGGAGCACAGCCAGGACAGCTGACCCCAACTGGCCAAAGGGATATTCTGTACCATATGACATCATGCTCAGGGGGAGGTGGCTGGGGGGTGAGCGATCGCTGCTCAGGATGGGCTGGGCATCGGTCAGCAGGTGGTGAGCAATTGCATTGTGCATCACTTGTTTTGTATATTCTGTATATTCTTTTGCCATTATTATCATTATTGTTATTCTTTTCCTCTGCTGTTTTATTAACCTGTCTTTATCTCAACCCATGGGTTTCACTTTTTTTTTTTCCCCCCCCGATTCTCTCCCCTGTCCCACTGAGAGAGGAGGGGATTTAGTGAGTGGCTGTGTTGTGTTCAGCTGCCTGCTGGGTTAAACCACAACAAGTTGTAAAAAGTACTCAGCTGATAAATATTTTCTCTGCTATAATATCTCTGCTCTGCCTGTAAGTAATTATCACTCTTAAAACATATACCTATGGAAAAAAAAACCCCACCAAACCACTAAATAGATTATTTCCCTGTGAACAGTGCATAGATCATGATGGAAAAAGCTTTAAAAACCTTTAAGATCTACAAATATTTTTTTAAAAGACATAAAAATCCATTATATATATTTTTATGCTAGCCTGAGATGAGCATTAACTGCAAATTAACAGCTGAAAAATGTGCAGTCATTTCCCATTAATTTTATTTACTTTGTGAAACTGAGGATTCTGTAAGGGACTTAGGATGCACCACAATGTGCCTATTATCTATTGTACCTATTATTATCCTCATTATTGAATTAACAGTTCATTTTTTGAGTCCAATCACTCATCTGTATAACTCAAAGACATCATTCAGTAATGGACTGAAGAGAAGGAAGAGAAATCAGGACTTCAAAATGGCATTTGTAATTCTGTATGAATTGCTTTTCCACTACTGTCTTTAAAAGTTTCCAACACAAGGAAAGTAAGAAAAAATAATAAACAAGTATCTGCTTTTTACTATCCACCCCTGTGGGATAAGTACCAGTTAAAACTACTGAAAAGAATGACAATAAAATTCTAGTGGTTGTGATTCAGTCAAGCTTCTAACTCTTTCTTGGAAACCTTATGAAACAGCAATGTAGTAAACACATAACCACTTCTAACAAAGTTCCCTGCCAAAATAACTTTATCAAGATGGATTATGTAAAGTTATATGCAGGACGTCATAAACAGCATTAAATACTATACTTACGGGAATTATTAGGCCCTTTACTATAGAAGTCAGAGTATTCTGGTAAAAATGAAGTTCACTACAAGTTACGATATTTCCCTAAAGTAACTAAAAAACAGTTAACCCAGATGACCCAGTAGATATGTTGCCCTTAGAGTGTAATCATTCTAATGATATGAACAAATTATTAAAATGCATTCCCCCTTTGTTGCACTATCAATGAAAAATCTGCAACAGAGGACTTTCTATAACAGTATGTTCTCCGTCATTGTAAACTTCATAAGAATAAATTATTTATTTTTCTATTGAAAATATGATTTTATTTTTAGATTTTGCTTAGCCAACAGAAAAAGATGTATAGCAATAAAAGAAAGATAATAAATGTGAAAAATGCAATCCAAAGAACTTTTATTCAGTAACTTGTAATCTCTCATTTGAAGCAAGGTTCAGCTGAATGAAGCTGACTCTACACTCTGTGTACTAGGTTGTTTAAGAGAACCCTACCTGACAAAAAATCCAGTCAAAAATAAGGTTTTCTGCCAGTAAAAAGCAATTAAATGTGAGGTTATGACGGAATGATTAAGAAATCATGTACACGCTTCTGGAATATTGTTTGTGAACAAATGCAAGAATATCAGAGAGAAATCTGTCAGAAAACAATTAATCCTTATTTTAGACTCTTCAACATCTTTCTCAACTTCTGGATTTCATATAGTGTCATGTGAATTTGAACAATAAAATTAGAAAACTTGAACTGATATCTTGTGAGGTCCAAAGAAAAAATTACTCCTTCTTTTAAACATAAAAAAATAAAAGGAAAAGGAAAAAAAAAAAGCTGAAGAGGAGGACTGTGGTGTTTTATTTCTAATTCAACTTGCCAGGAATTCTAAAGGACTTGTAAACTCATTTTCTGGTTAATCTTAAATTTTAGGTATATGTTCAGCTTAAGTTTTTCTGTGTATTTAGAATCATAGAATCATAGAATGTTTTGGGTTGGAAGGGACCCCTAGAGGTCATCTAGTCCAACCCCCATGCAGTCAGCAGGGACACCGCTAATTAGATCAGGTTGCTCAGAGCCCCATCCAACCTGGCCTTGAATATTTCCAGGGATGGGGCCTCCATCACCTCTCTAGGCAACCCGTTCCAGTGTTTCACCACCCACATTGTAAAGAATTTCCTCCTTATATCCAGTCTAAACCTACCCTGTTTTAGTTTAAAACCATTACCCCTTGTCCTGACACAGCTGGCCCTACTAAAAAGATTTTCCCCATCTTTCCTATAGGCCCCCTTTAGGTACTGAAAGGCCGTAATCAGGTCTCCCCTCAGCCTTCTCTTCTCCAGGCTAAACAACCCCAACTTTCTCAGCCTGTCCTCATAAGAGAGGTGCTCCAGCCCTTGGATCATTTATCTATTCTATTTTCCAGTCTTAGGTTTGATCTACATTTTTTTTTGTTGTTGTTACTCTTGGTTTTGATTGAGGTCAATAAATTTGGAAATTAATTGAAAGCTATAACACAGATGATGTGTAATAGCACGTGTTTCTTTTTGGGCTAGAATGCCTTGGCCTTTGAACACAACTGAAAATCTTACATTGGAAAACATTACTGTTAACTAATGAGTCAGTTTTTGAGAAAACAGTAAGAGATTAAAGTCTGGGGAAGAGTTCCAGCAACTAGTAAATCTCTAAGAGGCTCTTACAGAAGAGGAATATACTGTATGTCTCTATTCAGACTATATCACATCACCGCTGTAAATAGCTCTAAGTAGCTGTTGTTAGTTGGAAGATTCTAGTTTTTCTGGGTGAAAGATTTGTTACGAGTTTACACTATCGTAACAGCATTCGTGGTGAACAAACGGTGCTGTATCATCAGTGCAGTCTTTTAATTCTGTCTGTGAACATTCAGTAGCATGCAAAAAAGAAATCACAACGACTGTTATCCTCTTTCAATATTTATTCACACAGTGAAGTATATCAGCACAGGAAACCAAGCTTATCTCCTGAAGAACTGTCTGATAGCTGATATCTTTACTGGGCACAAATCCATGCATTTGACTAAATAGAGGGTATGTTCTTTTATTCAGTAGTATCAGATGCAAACAGGTCCAGTGATTCAGGTTCCATTTCAGGCATTCTGTCCATTCTAATCAATAAGAATTGTGTTCCTCTGTTTTAGAAGAATGATGTCTTATAAATAAGAAATTGGCTCAGAGTGACAAGTTTGGATGCAGTCCACTGTTTGAAAATGTTAGTGCAACACTGTTAGAGTTTGTTACATAGAAGGGCAGGCTCTTTATGCCCTGGATGAACTTTCATTTTCACAGATCAGAGTCAGTTCTGGCATAAAGTTGGAAATAATGTTGGGAATAAAACTATGGCATAATGTTGGCATAAAATACCCATTGTCGTGGTACTTCTTGATTCACATTTGATGTTGTTATGAACCCAGACATCATTACACAGCAACCAAGTTCCTGAGTTCCTCAATGCACTGGAAATTTCAAACACTGTAAATTAAAACATCTGAAAATTGCTTTTCAGGTATAATTTTATTACAAAGCAATTCCAACTTGAAATATGAGAATAACATCAGAAATGGTCGCTTATTACACACAGCTATGAATTCTCCTCTCCCACCATACCTGAAGAAGAAAAACTCCTGGATACAAATATGTTGAAATGCATTACATAAACATGTTATAATAAATCTGTTCAAATTATTTATCTTTTCAAAGCATATTGTGCATTACTATTCGCATATCGTTTTTAAATTTTTGTTTGCTAATTTATTTTGGGTATTTCACAGGTACTTTGGGTTTCTCTAGAAAAACATAACAATATTTGCTGTGTATTCAGTAAAATAAACTCAAAAAAAGTTATAAGTCAAAGAATTACATTGTATCTCAATCTGTACAGATGTCTCAGGATATCTAGAAACCTTAGGCTAGGCTTAATATCACTGACTTTAGGAACTTGACTGAAGTAAATCGGAAACTTAGGCACTGTAGGCTCCTGCTATATTGAATAATTAGAGGTATGTCCTTTCAAAGGCACCTCACCCTGAGGAAATACCCACTACTTTATACTGTCTTTACCTAAAGTCTCAGATGATGATGGTCCTACATTAAATACCTCATGCTGGTGTGCTGTTTTGGGTAGGATAGATCGCTCTTGAACACAAAGAATAGCTGCTATTCCAGAATTCAGGAGTGATAATACAGCTTTTTCAGAGACCATAGCTTAAACTTTGCAAGGTGGTTCTCTGAAAAAGAAAACACAGTTATTCTCCTTATCATGGCAGTCCATCTAACAGTATCGGTTTTATTGATGTGTCTTTCTTCTTTAACATACTATACTGACCAGCATTTTGAGAAAAAAATTTAAATTGGAAAATTCTGCTTTTTCAGCAACAAAATATCAATATATTTATGTTTCCCATACAACTAAGAATATTGTGAATACTGTTCAATTGCTCTTCATTTCAAAGAAAATTGAATTGTTCATCACCATGTTTTAAAAGTACAATTGAGAGAGTTTAGAAACTGCTCTGGAGTTTGGAATTTCCTGGGTTTTGACTGCTTCATTTTCTCAAGCCTTAATATTGCACTAGTGCCTTTCTCTTTTTTTTTAATTTTTTTAATTTTTTTTTTCATTATACCTGAAAACTGTACACAAAGAACATTTGGGGAATAACTAAAAGAAATACCTACACAAGGGAGCAAGAATCCACAGCTTGTATTGATCCTGGCATTTTCCCATGTTCCAGTCAAATGAACAAGCCACAGGTGCAACCAGAAAGAGCAGGTGATCAAAACAAACTGTTATTGTGATGGGAATAAATAAGATTTTTTGTCCATAATGTATTAATCTCAGGGCACATTGGTACATCTGTTATATATTTACCAGCAGTGTTCATTTCTGCCAGAAATTTTAAAAGAATGTAAATCTCTGAATTTATACAACTTAAAGATAGCTTTCTTGTTTCTGGTTTCCATGTCTGGAATCTTAAACCAATTAATCCAATAGTACAACTAACATTTAGTAGCACAAGCAAGTCATCTGCTGATAGGCTCATTATTCAGCAACAGTAACATAATGAGAGTTAGGAAGGAATGCTGGGATTTCAATACAAAAAATATCACATTATATACAGGCATTTCTTCACAGTTCTTTTACTTTTTATGTAGTTTTTCCCAGCATTGTTCCTACTGTCAGCTTGCTATCTTGCTACCAAACCAAAAGAGAAGCTTACCTAAATGAGTCAATACTGATCATTTTATGAACTGTGTGATGAAAAGATAGGTATTAAGAAGTGGGAAAGAGTTGCACCACTGTATTGATTCAAGCAGGGAGGTACCTTCTAAAACCTTTGATATAAAAAATGTGGATGCTGTAAGAGCAGAATTAATAGCTGAAAGGGATGAGACTGTTGTGTTGTTCCAAACAGCATCTTTGATCAGACACACAGTAGTGTGTTGGATAGACTAGTCTGGACTAGATCTGGAGCTGGACTAGTCCAGATTAGATCTGGACTAAATCTGGACAAGGCCAGATCCTGTAAGGTATTTCTTATATTCTCATCTTTACTCTGAGCACTATTAGCTCTTAGATCTAAGAAATCAAATTGAAATTTCCTAAACAAAATGTGAACTCCAGTTTCATAACTGTTTCTTCTTTCGAAAAGCTGGACATGAGCCAGCAACGTGTGCTGGCGGCCCAGAAGGCCAACCGTACTCTGGGCTGCATCAGGAGAAGCATGGCCAGCAGGTCGAGGGAGGTGATTCTGCCCCTCCACTCTCCTCTGGTGAGACCTCACCTAGAGTACTGCGTCTAGCTCTGGAGCCCTCAGCACAAGAAGGACATGGAAGTGTTGGAGCGGGTCCAGAGGAGGGCTACTAAAATGATCCGAGGGCTGGAGCACCTCTCTTATGAGGACAGGCTGAGAGAGTTGGGGTTGTTCAGCCTGGAGAAGAGAAGGCTGCGGGGAGACCTGATTATGGCCTTTCAGTACCTAAAGGGGGCCTATAGGAAAGATGGGGATAATCTTTTTAGTAGGGCCAGCTGTGTCAGGACAAGGGGTAATGGTTTTAAACTAAAACAGGGTAGGTTTAGACTGGATATAAGGAGGAAATTCTTTACAACGAGGATGGTGAAACACTGGAACGGGTTGCCCAGAGAGGTAGTGGAGGCCCCATCCCTGGAAATATTCAAGGCCAGGTTGGATGGGGCTCTGAGCAACCTGATCGAGTTAGCGGTGTTCCTGCTCACTGCATGGGGGTTGGACTAGATGACCTCTAGGGGTCCCTTCCAACCCAAAACATTCTATGATTCTATGATTCTATGATTCTTGACTTTAGCGATCACACTACATTTAAAATTAACCACATGTGCTCTGCCCTTGCTGTTCCTACTCCCACTTCATTCTTTTAACATTTCCAGAGGCAGCAAAGCTGGGGTTTCTTCCCCCTTCTCTCCTGGCTCCAGAACTCTTGCATTTCTAGTTGTTCATTTACTTCATCAGCATGAATTAGAAATGCCAGATGTTCACCCAACAGATTGATGACTGAGGCATAATTCTGGAAAGTAAGAAAGACTGAAATCACATACTATATACCTCAAATCTTTTGCAATCATTCTCATCACTAAATCATTAAGTAGGAAGTCATAGCTACTTGGCCTTGGAAATCTACTCCTTCAGTGTTCCACTCAGCTATACCAAATGCACAATATCATTGCAGGAAATGATTCCAGGCTCATATATTTTCATGTGTATATAAGTAAATTTAAAAAATGACATGAGCTAGTACAATTCTGAACACATTTAAGGAATAAGCCTGGGACAGGAACTATTCCCATCAAGTGGTTGTGGTTACCCTCCTTAGAGACAAAGGCATGTATGGGTGTAAGTTATTTGGTGCTATCTGATCTCAGTGCCAGAAAACAGTTCTAGGAATCTTTGTTTAACTACAGTAAATATAGTCATATAGACAGAACACAGTACAAAACAGAACAGACAGAACCAAACACACTGACCACTTGCTATATGCTGTACTATTTACACAACTTTATTTGTTTTCCCCTGAAAATTTTTAAAGTAATTCGGAACCTATCACAGCTGATTTTCTTGACAAAATTAACTCGTAGCTGTTTAAAATCACTGTCAAATTATAATAGCACCTGGATTATGGAACAGGATAAATGGCTAATCTTTGGCACTACAATTCAATACCTAAATAAATATATTTGCTAAGAAACTGCTTAAAATGATTGCTTTTGGGTTGAGATTTTCTGCCTAACTTTTACTGTAGATAATTTTAAAAAGTATGGTCTTGGAAAATGTATATTATTGTTACTTCTATCCCAAATTAATGGTGTTCCCTTATCTAAAGCTTTAAGTGTCTTTATATTCTTTCTTACGTTATGTAGAATAGGAATTAGTGCTCATTAGAGTGTCACTCAGACTACATCTACATTACTAAATAAAAGTGATGGGAACATTGTCTATAAGGGGGTAGTTAGTGCAGACCTAAAAAGGTGCCAGGGAACTTAATCGTAATTAACCACTAGAAAATCCTGATACACTGAACATTTGCACAGGCCCTGGTTTATTAACTAATATACTGGCATAGACTTAGTCACACAGTTTCTCAGGAATACAATCTGTCACATGCCATGGGGTCCATTTAACTCCACAGGTCTCATAACAAGAAGGGGCATATTGTTCAAGTGTGCAAGAGGAGAGAGAGAGATTAAGTAGTGTGCACCAAGTTGTAGCAAGTGGTGCCATCTCTCTCCTTCCTCCTGAACTGATAGACCTGATGCTATGGGCACAGATGAAATCAATGAATTCAGGCATGCTCTTGTGTCATACAAGGTTCTGCTACATAAATAGGTGTAGGAAGGAATCTTGTTCTTTAGTAGTGCCACAAGTAGCAGTGTTCCTCCAAAAAGGTTTGATAGTTCCTATACCATTTCTCAGCCATAGTCAAGATGCACACTGATAGAAGTTACAGCTATACAAAATTCCTCACAGAAATAAACAAATGTAATAAATGGTAGCTTAAAATTCTGCTGTTTATCGCTTCTTTCTTGCTGAATCAGCTGTCTGGTTACAGAGAAAATTTCCATAGCTTCTTTTCTGTAGAAGGTAGAAAATATCTGTAATTGAATGGAGCTCTTAAAGGTTTGAAGTACTTTAGCTGTGAGAGTACAACTGTCTGAAACCACTAGCACTTCTCTTGACACTTTTATAACTAAAATCGGCTCAACTAGTTTTTCAAATTTCACAAAAATGAAATTGCTTCAGGCAGAGACCTGGTGCACCCAGCTTTAAACTGAAGTGATTTTTTTTATGTCTGAGGTAAACCACTGAAAATCAGGGTTTATGTCAGATTTTCTGGCACAAATAGAGAAGCTGCTATATAATAATACTAAGCTTGCTTTTATTTCCTTCTATTCTAGATAAAAGGGATCAACTTCTCAACACATGCAAATTGGTCACTGAAATCAAGAAAAGATATAGAAATTTACAACATAGCTGACAGGTATATATCTATCTGTATAAGGCCAGACATGCAGACCAAACACAGCTCCTACACAAATTCCTTGCAAGGCTGTTGAACTATTTTGGATTTTCAGTGCCATAGTTCGGAATATAGATTGCAAACTAAATTATATAACAACTTAAATAGAGAGATGATTTCATCTTTGTAGGTCAAGAGTGACCTTTGAACTTAATCTTCCACAGGAAACATGAGCTGCTTCTATATTATTTGAGCATTTTATGGGACTTCTACACTTTTTCCCACTGCTCATTGTCACTGTATTTCTCTGTTTCAGGACTGACTCAACAGTATTTTCTCCACTGATTCACATGTAGACACAGAATTATACCAAACATATAATAGAATCATAGAATCACTGAATGCTTTGGGTTGGAAGGGACCACTAGAGGTCACCTAGTCCATCCCCCCTCCAGTGAGCAGGGACAACTAGATCAGGTTGCTCAGAGTTCCATCCAACTTGACCTTGAATGGTTCTAGGGATGGGGCCTCCACTACCTCTCTGGCAACCCGTTCCAGTGTTTCACCACCCACATTGTAAAGAATTTCCTCCTTATATCCAGTCTAAACCTACCCTGTTTTAGTTTAAAACCATTACCCCTTGTCCTGACACAGCTGGCCCTACTAAAAAGATTATCCCCATCTTTCCTATAGGCCCCCTTTAGATACTGAAAGGCCGTAATCAGGTCTCCCCACAGCCTTCTCTTCTCCACACTGAACAAGCCCAACTCTCAGTCTGTCCTTGTAGGAGAGGTGCTCCAGCACTCAGATCATTTTAGTAGCCCTCCTCTGGACCCGCTCCAACACTTCCATGTCCTTCTTATGCTGAGGGCTCTTGAGCTGGACACAGTCCTCCAGGTGAGGTCTCACCAGAGGAGAGTGGAGGGGCAGCATCACCTCCCTCAACCTGCTGGCCACGCTTCTCTTGATGCAGCCCGGGGTGCAGTTGGCCTTCTGGACTGCAAGCGCACATTGCTGGCTCAGGTCCAGCTTTTCAGTGCCTCTAAGTCTTTCTCCACAGGGATGCCCTTGATTTCTTCATCCCCCAGCCTGTATTGATATGGGGATTGCCGTGACTCAGGTGCAGGACCTTGCACCTGGCCTTGTTGAACCTCATGAGGTTCACACAGGCCCACCTCTCCAGCTTGTCCAGGACTTTTTGGATGACATCCTGTCCTTCTGGTGTGTCAACTGCACCACTCAGCTTCATGTCATCTGCAAACTTGCTGAGGGTACACTTGGTCTTGCTGTCTAAGTCGTTGATGAATATATTAAACAGCACTGGTCCCAGTACAGACCCCTGAGGGACATCACTCGTCACCAGTCGTCATTTGGACATTGAGCCGTTGACCACTACCCTCTGGATGTGACCACTCAAACAATTCCTTATCCACCAAACAGTCTACCCATCAAATCCATATGTCCCCAATTTAGAGAGAAGGATGTTTTAGGGGACTGTGTCAAAGGCTTTACAGAAGTCTAGATAGATGACATCCATTTCTTTTCCCTTGTCCACTGTTGTTGTCACACCATCATAGAAAGCCACTAGGTTCGTCAGGCAGGACTTGCCCTTGGTGAAGCTATGCTGGCTGGGTCAAATCACCTCGCTGGCCTCCATGTAACTTAACATAGCTTCTAAGAGGATCTTCCCAGGCACAGATATGAAGCTGAGAAGTCAGTATTTTTCAGGGTCTTCGTTTCTAACATTTTTTAAGATAGGCAAAATATTTCCCTTTTTCCAGTCCCCAGGCACTTCACCCGACTGCTGTGACATAGACCACTTAAACAAAGACCACTTAAATAAGTAATTTCAATGAGATACATTCCACCAAAATGCAGATATAAAAAAGAGATCAGATTAATCATATTTATTTTTCGCCATTGCTTGCAGGTATTGTAGACTGATTAGTTTGGATCTAGATATCTCCATTGCCAGTCTGAGCTGAGATGAAGTCCAATATAAGCATTTAGAGTTGGTAATCAAAGAACACCTAGATTTCACACAAAAGTGAAAGAAATATACAATGCCAGACATCAGCGTAAGGCTGTGAGAGCTAGAAACAAAAAGCTAAGAATAGGGAAGTGATGAGATATTAGCTAAATATACCAAATATATATTTGACAGAAGTGCTGTCAAGGATGTTTGTTTTGCCTTCCCCTCTGTCGTGGTTAAACCCGGATGGCAACTAAGCACCACGCAGCCGCTGGCTCACTCCCCCCCCTCCCTCAGTGGGATGGGGGAGAGAATCGGGAAGGAGAAAAAGATTAGAGCCGAGGGCTGAGATAAAGACAGTTTAATAAGAGAAAATAATAATAATAGTAATAATGAGAATGATAACAAAATATACAGAATATACAAAACGAACGGTGCACAATGCAATTGCTCACCACCCGCCGACCAATGCCCAGCCCGTCCCGAGCAGCGATCACTCCCCAAGCCGCGATCAGTACCCGAGCAGCGATCACTCTCCCTGCGACCGACCGACCGACTAAACCCCCCCGAGCATGACGTTATATGGTATGGAATAGCTCTTTGGACAGTTTGGGTCCTAGCTGTGCTGTACTCCCAGCTTGTTATGCACCTGGACGAGCAGGAGAAGCTCAAAAAGTCCTTGAACAGTCTGAGCACTACTTGGCAACAACTAAAAACATCAGTGTGTTATCAAAATTCTTCTAGCACTAAATCCAAAGCACAGCACTATGCTAGCTTCTGTGAAGAAAATTAACTCTATCCCCGCCGAAACCAGGACATTATCCACCCCTTATTCTATATCATTTACGTCATGCTTAGGTCCTACCCTTACAATACATTCCAATTAATCACCACCACCTTCCCGTTTTGATATATATATACACAGATAGCATTCCCTTAGTCTATGGACCATCCCTCTAAAATGTCCATTGGGTTCATCTAGTCCATGCTTTTGGGCTTCATCTGTTGTAACAGTCTTTCAGGGCAGGAGAGATGGGGTCTGGTGTTGGGTTGTCGCATGCTGAAGTCAGTTCTGGTTCCATCCGCTGCACTTCTTCAGTTTCGTCAACATTCATTCTTCTTAATCTGGGCGATTCTTACTGCTATACCATTGATAGGACATACAGCAATAGTAGAAATGATGACATACTGTATTATACAGCAATTAACATCATACAATTCAGTTCATTGGCTATTTTCACCCAAAATCAAATCCCTTTGAGGTACACATTGGACTTCCCCATCCTTCTGCATCACCCACCAAGTAGAGCCAGGTCCTTGAGCAAAAGCAATCCCACGGATGGGTTTGCCTTTACCTGAGGCAGGAGTAACCCAGACTGTCTTCCCCAGCATATTTTTTACATGCACTACAGGGACTTTATCCCCTTCTACAGTACGTAAGAGGTTTGATTGGGCAGGGCCAGCTCGGTTGGCAGATCCTCTAGTGTTGACTAACCAGGTAGCTTTTGCTAAATGTGTATCCCAATGTTTGAATGTTCCTCCACCCATTGCTTTCAGTGTAGTCTTTAACAGTCCATTGTATCATTCAATTTTCCCAGAGGCTGGTGCATGCTAGGGGATGTGATAGACCCACTCAATGCCATGCTCTTTGGCCCATTTGTCTATGAGGCTGTTTTGGAAATGAGTTCCGTTGTCTGACTCAATTCTTTCTTGGGTGCCATGCCGCCACAGGACTTGTTTTTCATGGCCTAGGAAAGTATTCCGGGTGGTGGCATGAGGCACAGGGTATGTTTCCAACCATCCGGTGTTTGCTTCCACCATGGTGAGCACATAGCGTTTGCCATGGCGGGTTTGTGGGAGTGTGATATAATCAATCTGCCAAGCCTCTCCATATTTGTATTTCAGCCACCGTCCTCCATACCAGAGAGGCTTTAACCGCTTGGCTTGTTTGATCGCAGCACATGTTTCACATTCATGGATAACCTGTGCAATAGCGTCCATAGTTAAGTCCACCCCTCGATCACGAGCCCATCTGTATGTTGCATCTCTTCCTTGATGGCCTGAGGTGTCATGGGCCCACCGAGCTAGAAACAATTCACCCTTATGTTGCCAGTCCAGATCTACCTGAGCCACTTCAATCTTAGCAGCCTGGTCTGCCTGCTGGTTGTTTTGATGTTCTTCAGAGGCCCGACTCTTGGGTACATGAGTATCTACATGACGTACCTTTACAACTAGGTTCTCCACCCAGGAAGCAATATCTTGCCACAATGCGGCTGCCCAAATGGGTTTGCCCCTGCACTGCCAGTTGTTCTGCTTCCATTGCTGCAACCACCCCCACAGGGCATTTGCCACCATCCATGAGTCAGTATAGAGATAGAGCATTGGCCATTTTTCTCTTTCAGCAATATCTAAAGCCAGCTGCATGGCTTTCACCTCTGCAAATTGACTTGATTCACCTTCTCCTTCAGCAGTCTCTGCAACTTGTCTTGTAGGACTCCATACAGCAGCTTTCCACCTCCGATGTTTTCCCACAAGGCGACAGGATCCATCAGTGAACAGGGCATATTGCTTCTCATTTTCTGGCAGTTTATTATATAATGGGGCTTCTTCAGCATGCACCACCTCTTCCTCTGGCAATATTCCAAAATCTTTGCCTTCTGGCCAGTCCATGATCACTTCCAAGATTCCTGGGCGACTGAGGTTTTCTATTCGAGCCCGTTGTGTAATCAGTGTGACCCACTTACTCCACGTAGCATCAGTTGCATGATGTGTAGAGGGGACCTTCCCTTTGAACATCCAGCCCAGCACCAGCAGTCGGGGTGCCAGGAGGAGCTGTGCTTCAGTACCAATCACTTCTGAAGCAGCTCGAACCCCTTCATATGCTGCCAATATCTCTTTTTCAGTTGGAGTATAGCGGGCTTTGGATCCTCTGTATCCCTGACTCCAAAACCCCAGGGGTCGGCCTCGAGTCTCCCCTGGTGCTTTCTGCCAAAGGCTCCAGGTAGGGCCATTCTCCCCAGCTGTGGTGTAGAGCACATTTTTTACATCTTTCTCTGCCCGGACTGGTCCAAGGGCTACTGCATGCACTATCTCCCGTTTAATTTGTTCAAAGGCTTGGCGTTGTTCAGGGCCTCATTTGAAATCGTTCTTCTTCCGGGTCGCTTGGTAGAGAGGGCTTACAATCTGGCTGTAATTTGGTATATGCATTCTCCAAAAACCCACAACGCCCAAGAAAGCTTGTGTTTCCTTTTTGCTAGTTGGTGGAGACATGGCTGTTATTTTGTTGATCACATCCATTGGAATCTGACGACGTCCATCTTGCCATTTGATTCCTAAAAACTGGATCTCCTGTGCAGGTCCTTTGACTTTACTTTGTTTTATAGCAAAACCGGCCTTCAGAAGGATTTGGACTGTTTTCTTCCCTTTCTCAAAAACTTCTTCTGCTGTATTGCCCCACACAATGATGTCATCAATGTATTGCAGATGTTCTGGAGCCTTACCCTGTTCCAGTGCAGTCTGGATCAGTCCATGGCAAATGGTAGGGCTGTGTTTCCACCCCTGGGGCAGTCGATTCCAGGTGTACTGGATGCCCCTCCAAGTAAAAGCAAACTGTGGCCTGCACTCTGCTGCCAAAGGGATTGAAAAGAAAGCATTTGCAATATCAATTGTGGCATACCACTTGGCTGCCTTTGACTCCAGTTCGTATTGAAGTTCTAACATGTCTGGCATGGCAGCACTCAGCAGTGGCGTAACTTCATTCAAGCCACGATAGTCTACTGTCAGTCTCCACTCTCCATCAGACTTTCTCACGGCCATATGGGACTGTTAAAGGGTGATCGAGTCTTGCTGATCACTCCTTGGCTCTCCAGTCAACGAATCAGCTTATGGATGGGAATCAGGGAGTCTCGGTTAGTGCGATATTGCTGCCTGTGCACTGTTGTGTTGGCAATCGGCACTTGTTGTTCTTCAACACTCAGCAACCCCACAACCGAAGGGTCCTTTGAGAGACCAGGCAAGGTAGACAGCTGCTTAATTTCTTCTGCCTCCAATGCAGCTATACCAAAAGCCCACCGGTACCCTTTTGGGTCCTTGAAATACCCTCTCCTGAGGTAGTCTATGCCCAGGATGCACAGAGCATCTGGGCCAGTCACTATGCGGTGCTTTTGCCGCTCGTTCCCGGTTAGGCTCACTTCGGCCTCCAATACAGTCAGCTTTTGAGATCCCCCTGTCACTCCAGAAATACAAATGGATTCTGCCCCTATATGGCTTGATGGCATTAGAGTACACTGTGCACCGGTGTCTACTAGAGCTCTATACTTCTGTGGGTCTGACGTGCCAGGCCATCGAATCCACACAGTCCAGTAAACCCTGTTGTCCCTTTCCTCCACCTGGCTGGAGGCAGGGCCCCTCTAATCCTGGTCACTGTTGCTCATCGTTTGTGTGTATGAGTCAGAAGTTCTTTCATCACAACCAGAATTAAGATCAGCCCTTCTATTTTGTCTGAAAAAACTACAGTCTGCCCAGTCTCTGGAAATCGGAGCAACAAGTTTCTTGGAAGAGCCCCCTTTTGTGTTTGTTTTTCTTTGCAACTCACGTACTCGTGACTCTAGGGCCGAGGTAGGTTTTCTGTCCCATTTCTTCATGTCCTCTCCATGGTCACGCAGGTAAAACCATAGAGTGCCCCGTGGCGTGTACGCTCGATATTCTTTTCCTTGAGCAGAAGGGCGCTTACTTCTGATGGCTGAGATACTGGTCTGTACAGGAGGGGAGTAGGGCATACGCTTTTTGAGTCATTCAAACTTCCGGGACAGTTTCTCCACAGCCGAAACAAAGGGGGAAGAGATACTTTCTTCATATTCCTGGAGCTGGCCAGCCACTTCATCCACTGTTGGTCCCCATCCAGCTTCCCAGCTCAGCATTACCCATGTGTTGGCAAATGATGTTGGTGCGCTCCGTAACAACTTCCGCCACATGGGTCATGTGCACCGGACACTATCTGGATCTTTAGGCAACTGGTCATTGTCCAGGTCACTATAAATCACCTCCAGGACAGCCAAATCCCTCAGGTACTGGATGCCTTTCTCCACGGTGGTCCATTTGCCTGGGCGATGTATGACATCTTCCTTGAAGGGATATCTTTCCTTCATGGCTGACAGTAGACGCCTCCAGAGGCTGAGGATTTGTGCCCCTTTTCCAATCACTTTGTCAATGCCCCCTTCCCTAGAAAGGGATCCTAGTTGCTTGGCTTCCTTACCCTCCAGTTCCAGGCTGTTGGCCCCATTATCCCAGCATCAGAGTAGCCAGGTGACAATGTGCCCATCTGGACGACGGCTGAAATATTTTCGGATATCTCGCGGCTCACTCAAGGATAGGGATCTGGTGGTTTCTGTCTCGTTTATGAGCTCTTCCTCCTCCTCTTGTGATGGCCCCGCTTTTTCATCCTCCCTTTCTAAACGAGTTGACTTTCGCTTCCAAGATTTGTTCTTTTGTATAGGGGCAACTGATACTGGCATGGGTTGGTTTGTTGGAGTAGCCGCAGTGCATATCACTGGGGTTGGAGTAGCTGCAGTGCATACCACTGGGGTTGCAGTAGCCGCAGTGCATACCACTGGGGTTGGAGTAGCTGCAGTGGCTGTGGCCAGGGTTGGAGTAGCTGCAGTGGCTGTGGCCTTGTCATCAGATCCAGAGACTTTCTGTTCCCTTTGGATGTATTGAATCGTGTTGAACAGGGTTCGGTAAGCATGGGCCAGGCCCCAGCACATTGCAGTGATTTGTGTTTGCTTAGAATTGCCAGGGTGACAGCATACCTTTTCCAAATATTCTACCAGTTTTTCAGGATTCTGCACTTGTTCAGGAGTGAATTTCCAAAACATTGGAGGTGCCCATCGTTCTAGGCATTTACCCATACTACCCCAAATACCCTTCCACTCATAACTATCCAGCCCTGGGGCAGACATCTGGATGGTATTAAGTTGCTTACTAACTTTGGACAAAACTGAAACAATATTCCAAATAGATATTAACAGATATATCTTAACTATCCAAGGATGTTCAAGATACTGAAAAGTTATTGTAACGAAGGAGGAAACATCATCAAATAAGGCAGAAAAAGTGCCATTCTGTATTTCCTCCAGAACAAACTTTTCAGAGTCCCATGTATAATTGCTAATATTCCCCGCAAGATGGTACCCAAAGTGCAGTACAGACTTCAACATGAAACCCAAATACCAGATAAAGCTCAAGGTCATTGTTTTAATAACAAGTTTCCCAAGCAAAACATGTTTAGTCACCGCAGAGCGTAACAAACTGCAAAAACCAACACCAACTTTTAACAAGTACAGCAAAGGAGGGAGCATGGTGCAGATTGGATAAGCTAAGATCAAGAACAAATTAATCAATTCGCGACCCACAAGTGTTTAACAGATTCCTTAATATTCTCCAGTTACTCTGTTGTTATCTCAAGCCCTTCGTGCCCCACGTTGGGCACCAAAAAGAAGGACTATCGTGGTTAAACCCGGCTGGCAACTAAGCACCACGCAGCCGCTCGCTCACTCCCCCGCCCCCCCCTCAGTGGGATGGGGGAGAGAATCGGGAAGGAGAAAAAGATTAGAGCCGAGGGCTGAGATAAAGACAGTTTAATAAGAGAAAATAATAATAATAGTAATAATGAGAATGGTAACAGAATATACAGAATATACAAAATGAACGATGCACAATGCAATTGCTCACCACCCGCCGACCAATGCCCAGCCCGTCCCGAGCAGCGATCACTCCCCAAGCCGCGATCAGTACCCGAGCAGCGATCACTCTCCCTGCGACCGACCGACCGACTAAACCCCCCCGAGCATGACGTTATATGGTATGGAATAGCTCTTTGGACAGTTTGGGTCCTAGCTGTGCTGTACTCCCAGCTTGTTATGCACCTGGACGAGCAGGAGAAGCTCAAAAAGTCCTTGAACAGTCTGAGCACTACTTGGCAACAACTAAAAACATCAGTGTGTTATCAAAATTCTTCTAGCACTAAATCCAAAGCACAGCACTATGCTAGCTTCTGTGAAGAAAATTAACTCTATCCCCGCCGAAACCAGGACACCCTCCTTCCTCCCATCTCACCCCTCCGGCCCTCAATGCCAAGAATTCATATCAGAGTTCTAAGAGAGAATTAAAGGAAGACTGCAGGTAGGCTTAGACAGGTTTCTAAGAAACCCATAGAGGTGCATGGGAAATATGGCAGGCATATGCTGTACAAAGCATGCCTTACAATGATTCAATAACCCACACAAGTCCATTGGTACCCAAGGGTACTGATGGAGCTGGCAGAAGTGGTCACCAAGCCCCTTTCCATCATCTATCAGCAGTCTTGGATGACTGGGGAAGTTCCACTTGGCTGGAGGTTGGCAAACATGACACCCATTTACAAGAAGGGCCAGAGGGAGGATCTGGGGAACTACAGGCCTGTCAGCTTGACCTTGGTGCCGAGGAAGGTCATGGAGCAGATCATCATGAATGCCATCACACAGCACATCCAGGATGAACAGAAGATCAGTCCCAGTCAGCATGGGTTTATGTAAGGCAGATCCTGCTTGACTAACCTGATCTCCTGTGACAAGGTGACTTGCTTAGTGGATGAGGGAAAGGCTGTGGATGTGGTGTACCTGGACTTTTTTAAAGCCTTTGACACCATTCCCCACAGCATTCTTCTTGAGAAACTGGCTGCCCATGGCCTGGACAGGCATAGTCTTTGCTGGCAGAAAAACTAGCTGGATGGCTGGGCCCAGAGACTTGTGGTGAATAAAGTTAAATCCAGTTGGAGGCTGGTCACATGTGGTGTTCCCCAGGGCTCAGTGTTGGGACCAGTTCTGTTTAACATCTTTATCAATGACCTGGATGAGGGGATTGAGGGTACCCTCAGCAAGTTTGAAGATGACACTAGACTGGGTGAAAGTGTTGATCTGTTTGAGGGTAGGAAGGCTCTGCAGAGGGACCTGGACAAGCTGGATTGATGGGCTGTGGCCAATTTTATGAGATTTGACAAGGCCAAGTTATGGGTCCTGCACTTGGGTCACAACAACCCCATGCAACGCTACAGGCTTAGGGAAGAGTTGCTGGAAAGCTGTTTGGCAGAGAGGGATCTGGGAGTGTTGGTTAACAGCCAGCTGAATATGAGCCAGCAGTGTGCACAGATGGCCAAGAGGGCCAGTGGCATCCTGGTTTGTATCAGGAATAGTTTGACCAACAGGACCAGGGAAGTCATCCTGGACAATGCAGAGAAGGGCAATGAAGCTGGTGAGGCATCTGGAGCACAAGTCTCATGAGGATCAGCTGAGAGAGCTGGGGTTGTTTAGCCTGGAGAAGAGGAGGCTGAGGGGAGACCTTATCTTTAGGTTTAGGTTGGATATTAGGAAAAATCTGTTCACCGAAAGGCTTTATCAAGCTCTAGAATGGGCTGCCTAGGGAAATGGTTGAGTCACCATCCCTGGAGGTGTTTAAAAGATGGTTAGATGAGGTGCTTAGAGACATGGTTTAGTAGTGGACAGGTATGGTTGGGCTTGATGATCTTAAAGGTCTTTTCCAACCAAATGATTGTATGAATTAGTAACATAGCTCCCTTATGACAGCTAGTGGGGAGGAAAAAACTGCTGAACTCATTAAAAGTAGATGAATCACACATTATAAATGCCAGTGAAAGTAGCCTAGACAATAATCTCAGGTGCAAATCTCAACACTGTAGAGGTCTAAAGGTAGAGTATACCACTTTACCAAGTATTAAAAATGAAGAGAGTAACAGGGTTGAAACGTAGCTCTGTAGAAACCCCACAAAAAGTTATAGGAGTGATTTCCATGTTTCTCCAAACAAAGTTCTGAAGTAATTAATTGGTGTAGGACAGAATATATAAACTGAGATAAACTACTCTTTCTTCTTGGAATTTCTCCCTGGACTTCCTTCAATTTCTAGAAGAGAACCACTGACTGGAGGAGGTTGCTGATGAATCAAACAACTGGTTTACAGCACCAATTCTCTAGTTTGCAGAGTAAGCCAAGATAAGAGTCAGGGAGATGGATTTGTTTATCCTTAACAAAAGAGGGTTGGGAGAGGATCTTACGGCCATCAACAACTACCTAGTGAGAAGGTATAAAGAAGACATCCAGATTCAACAGTGCACAGAACAAAGAGATCCCCCAGAGAAACTGTGGGATCTCCATCCTTGGAGACATTCAGAACTCAGTTGGGCACAGACCTGAGCAACCTGCTACTCCTGGACATGCTTTGAGCAATTCATTGGACAAAAGACTTCCAGAGGCCCTGGAAAAATTTGCACGATTTTATGATTCAAGAGATTTTTTTTTTTTTTTAAGACCAAAAAGCTGGAAGACTGCTTATGTTATGAGACAGAGACAGGAAAGGCAGACAGAGTGAGAGATTACTGAAGAGTATAGGTAAAAAAAAGTATGGTTATGAAGAACATAAGATTTTCTTCAGTTTCAACAGTTTGAAAGTTGATAAGTTTTATCTTCCTAGTCTTATTAAAAGTAAAGAGAAACCTTCTAGTGCTAAACTAAAACTTCTAATCTACAGTTTTTCAGTTTTATCCTGTATTATTACACAGGTTAACCTGGTTTGTTGTTGATTTTTTTTAATTAAATAAACACATATGAATTCACTTCTAGCTGAAATACATTACTTACAAGTAACCATTAAGCTTGTGACAAGACTACATCTCTGCCTTTAGGTCTACTACTCTATGAAAACTTCACCTCTATAATTTCAGTTTTCCTATCTGCAGAAGGGAAAAAAATGAAAAAAGCTTTCATTATGGTCACTGAGCTCTTCAGATGGTGAGAACTGTTGCTGTTAATTCTGTGGATTCTGAGAGAGAATAAAGACAAATGTGCTAACCTCTATTGTTTCTCTTTTTTTTTCTTCTCATATACCTGAAAGTCCTTTGTCTATCTCCCACAGGCATCTGTGTAAGTTGACTCCAAAAGGAGCTACTTCATGTCCTTTGCGTTACTCATTTCTGCAGATTTATTTGATGTACGCAATGTTCTACAAGCTCTCCAGAAAAGCATTTGCAAGGCAAAGCTGAAATGGAAATTGCAGAGGCAGCAGGCAGTACAAATAGGAAAGCGCAGGGGAAAACATACCCAGGGCTCAGCCATGTCCCCGTTAGAACTTCCAGGTCTTAAATGGTTATAGAAGCAAGTAAAGAAGACAGGTATTTTAAAAGAATTATTATAAAATTATTATGATTGATCAATGTAAACAGGACCTACTATACTATTATTATTATTATTATTAATCCAGTACAAAAAATGTTCGCAGTGGCCCTTTAAATCTCCAGCCAAACATTCACATATTTAAAAAAAGAAAGATATTATAGTCATTTGAAAGCTTATGATTGTTATGCCCTATTCCATTTTATATATGGGTTCTATGATTTATTGACATCCCAGTATAAATGGTTCTTTATTTTCTATTCATCCTAACCTTGGTCAAATAATACCACCCTACTTCTCCTCACAATATTTTCCTAATATCTCAGCTCATTTAATTCTATTGATCCACTGAAGAGTATAATGGCAATGAAACTGGAATTAATAGCACCTCCCTTCTCCAATGCTAAGAGCTTTCCTATTTAGTCTGTGGACCATCACACAAAATCATAAAAGTAGACAAAAAAGCAGACTGACCTTTATCAGCTACTATTGTGTTGCAAAATTCAGCAAAGCCCAGAACATCATTTTCCGTTTTATGGCACTGTTTTCTTAAATAATAAGGAGAATGGGGGGGAGGAACTGACCCCTGTTCAGCATTTACTTAAGCAGAATTGGCATTAATAGAGTATTCTGTCAAAAATTCAAGCCCAGGAAAATGTATGGCTTTGTCCACAGCAGCAGCTATCTTAGTAGATTGCACTGTCACTGCTTCACACAAAGAGCATTGCAACACCATTAGTGGACATAAATAATGCACAAGCTCTTATGCAGTACTCAGCTAAGTGCATGGAAACCTTGGGCTCCTGTTGTCAGAAATTCAATGGATTAGTACCTAGATTTATTTTAAGTCTGTAAAGCACTTTGTTCTTGACAGCGTTCAAAGTAGAAAGAGTGCTATCCTGAATGTGCATCTTAATACTGTCATTCTTGTCTTGTAAGAATAGATGAAATATGGGATGCAATACTTCTTTTTAATATTTAAAAGTTTTCACTGTGCGGACACAGTACACACATACCTACACAGATATATATGTGTTTATATATATATATATTTATAAGAACACAGTAACCCATGGTTACCTTATTGATCTGGAAATGCAAAATACAGATATGCAATGTAATTTTAGGAAGAAAGAGTGTGATCACAATTGCAGATTATGAAAATAAATGCTGATAAACAAATATATTATCACTATTACCTGTTTTTCTTTGTAAATGAGATGTGCCCTCTGCCAGATTCCTATATAACTATCACATTTATAGTTCCATTACAACACTAAGTATTTTGCTTCTATAATGAGCATTACTGAAAAGAGATCATATGGTTAACTGAGATGATCATGAATATTTTAATCCAATTACCAATATTGAGAAGTCAGTAAATCCTTACTTGCCATATATCAAATAGTGTTCTTGTCCAAGTTTACAACAAAATGTCAAATTCCTAGTTTAAAACAAAACAAAACAAACCACAAAAAAACCCAGAACTTTTCAAAACCATCATTTAAAAGCATGTGAAATATGCTCAAGAAATTGCTTCACGACAATAGAGACTGTGGGTTCTATTTTCTTGTCGATGTTCTGGGGAGTTAAGCATGATAATCCCCCATGCATTGAGAGGATAACAGGACCCTTTGTGTAGATTAAAAACAGTTTTCTATTGATATCAGGGTGGTAATGCAAGAACAGCAATATCTCATGTGAAGGTCAATCTTTCACAATGCCACTAAGACATAAAGTCTTCATTTGAAATAATAACAGTTACCTTTTCTCTTTGCCTGCATGGTCCATGAATTTCCACACAACTCATTGAACCAGCAGTCAATGAACTATTCATTATTGAACACAGTGATTTAAAAGTCACAATATGTACATCATTAATGCCCATTTGGAAAAAAAATATCAAACTCCAGAAATCTTGGTTTTTAAAATATATTTAAAACATAAAATCAGAATTGCTTTGTTGCCAACTTTTTGATATCTGTAGCAAACCCCACCCTCCTCAAAGGCAAAATAAATTGTTTATCCCCTTAACTACTGAAAGATATATGAGCTTGTCTATTCACTATGCAAAGTTCTCCACCAAGACTGAAAGTATTGCAGTTTGTATAGCCTCATGTTCTACTAATTGTAACACAATTTCTGTTAAAGCTGTTCCCTGGGTCCTCTGTACTGTACCTCACAAAAGAAAGCTCTTTTTAAAGAGAGAAAAGAGATGAGATACAAAGAGAGAAAAGGAGAGAAGAGAGAGGAGAGAGGGGACAGGGAGGAGAGGGGAAGGACAGAAACAGGCAGTGAAAGGAGGGAGGGAGGAGAAGGGAGGGAAGGGAGAAGGGAGGATGGGAAGAGAAAGGGAGGAGGAGAGAAGATAAAGAAAGGAGGAGACAGGAGATAGAAAGAAAAAAAGAAGAGGGAAGAGAGAGAAAGAAGGGAAGGAGGGAAGGAAGGAAGGAAGGAAGGAAGGAAAGAAGGAAGGAAGGAAGGAAAGGAGAGAAGGAAGAAAGGAAGAAAGAAGGAAAGAAGGAAAGAAGGAAAGAAGGAAAGAAGGAAAGAAGGAAAGAAGGAAAGAAAGAAAGAAAGAAAGAAAGAAAGAAAGAAAGAAAGAAAGAAAGAAAGAAAGAGAAAGGAAGAAAGGAAGGAAGGAAGGAAGGGAGGAAGGAAGGAAGGAAAAGAAAAATATTTTTTTTGTTCTTATATTACAGGATTACTACTGTTTAAAGTATTCATTTGGATTTAGTTATGTTTTAACATATATTCTTTAGCATGAAACCTGAAAATACTGAAACTTGTTAACATATGTGCATTTAAAATGCTGGCTGTGCTCATTAAACATGACTACAACAGGTACCAAACAGCAAAGAATCAGTTTGCAAGCTATGATCAATAGGTGGCGCTTTTCCCCTTTCTGATTTAGCCCCTACTCATATTATGGAAAAACTGTTTTCATAAGTATTTTTTAAAAACTTATGTTACTTTTAAAAAAAATTCATTCCTTACAAAAAACAGGAAATGCTGATCAGTTCGTAGACAATTTTTTGTAGTGCTATAGGAGAGCCAATAAACTTAAACCAGAGCTGCACAAATCATGGAATTAATTACTTTGGACAGAAGTATATGTTTTCTGATATTATTGAGAAACTTGATCTTAATCCTATGGCTGGTATAGTTTTTAACTTTTTTTTTGTTTGTTTATTTGTTTTAATTAGGAAAAGGTCTCATTTTCAAGGAAAAATACCTTTTGTGATTTGGCTACATTACTGCTGATCCAAGAAAAAAATTAGAGATTTTAAGCATTTCTATGAAAATCATCTATTGTTTGAACTATTCGTCTATATAATTCCAATTCTTGATACAAAAAATGCCTAACATAGAGCATGTATTTTGTTCTTCTTATCACAGTGAAAAAAAAGGGAATTTTCCAAATATTATATATCATATTAAAAAGACATTTAAATATGTGAACAGACTGCACATCCGTTAACTATATATTAATTTTGATGTAGCATGAAAAAATAAATATTAAACCAAAATATGTTAACTGTAAAACTGAAATCTTGGTTCAGTTGTGAAACTTATTTTGACATCAGTGTTTAAAAGATTTCATCTTGGTTTACATAAGAGAGGAAAGGCATGTCTTTTCCTTGAGAACAGAGAGTTATTTAAAACTCTGCTTTACATTCACAAAAAGGATAGAGTATATACTCATCTAAGCACATACACATGTGCGCACAAGGGCACATTGTATATTCATATACAGAATCCTATTATTCCCAAAGTAGAGTTATTTTAAAAGCAAAGAGATAATTGATTAGCAGTGCAAGACATTTTCTAATGCTGGAAGGCAAAGTAAAGTTTCTTATCTAGTTTCTGTTATCAATATCTTAAAACGAAAACTACATTTCAAGAGCAAAATTATGATATCATGATAAGAAGTTTCAGCCGTAACTAAGAGTTTTGCATTGATTAATAACTGGAGTTGGAAGGTAAAAACAGCTTCCCTTTTAAGAGAGAGACTTTCTTTTCAAGGAGGTCATCCCACATCATGGAAAGCACAAAAGGGAAGATCAAGTGGTTTGTAATGTTATTAAGTTAGAGTAGTGGATGTCAATAGCTTTATTCTATGTTGTTGCTCTGTACACTGCATACTTGAAGTAAATTACCAGACTAAAAAAGGTATTCATGTTAATGATTTACAAATTACTGTAAGTTAAGATTTTTACAGAATGATAAAATGACCTGAGAATAATTTAAAAGTATGATTATGGTTGGCATATTCATAAACTATAAAAATACAAAATATATCACAGAATCACAGAATGGTTGAGGTTGAAAGGGACCTCTGGAGGTCATCCTGTCCAACTCCCTTGCTCAAGCAGGGCCACCTAGACCCAGTTTCCCAGGACTGTCTCCAGATGGCATTTGAGTATCTTCAAGGATGGAGACTCCACAAAGTCCCTGGACAATGTGTAAATATCTATAAACTAAGACTTTTCATTTTTCTAGAGAAACAACTGCAAATGTGATGCTAGTTTTGAAACTGGCTTCCTAAAATCATCACTGCAAACATTTCTTGCCCACTTTCTAAAGAAAGTTTGCCTACCTTTCAAGTAACTCTTTGTTTAGACACACATCCAACCAAACAGTAAGTTTGTCCTGTTTGATACTGTAGCGTCTCTATATGCCCTTTAGTATCCTGTAAAGATACAAGGAATATGTGATATAAATCATCTAGATAATTAGTATTTTTCAACCACCAACATGGCACCCTCCAATATTGCAGGATTGTTACAGGAAAAATACAGTGTGTTTCAGTAAAGGAAAGATGATTAGTGGTGACTTGAGAGTAGAGACACCACCATGGGACAGAAGGGAAAGAAAATGGGAATCTGGAGACGCATATTGAGGTAGAGTAGGGGCAGACCTTGCCAGAGACTACAATATGCCCCCTATTCATCGTAATGTAACGCTCTTTTTCTTATAACAGACATAACTGTCTTGGTTTCGGCTGGGATAGAGTTAATTTTCTTCATAGTAGCTAGCATGGTGCTGTGTTTTGGATTTAGTACTAGAAGAATGTTGATAACACACTGATGTTTTTAGTTGTTGCCAAGTAGTGCTCAGACTACTCAAGGACTTTTTGAGCTTCTCCTGCTTGGCCAGGTGCATAACAAGCTGGGAGTACAGCACAGCTAGGACAGCTAGGACCCAAACTGAGCAAAGAGCTATTCCATACCATATAACGTCATGCTCAGGGGGGGTTAATCAGTTGGTCGGTCGTGGGCAGAGTGATCACAGCTCAGGCAGAGTGATTGCTGCTCGGGACGGGCTGGGCATCGGCCAGCGGGTGGCGAGCAATTGCATTGTGCATCACTTGTTTTATATATTCTGTATATTCTCTTACCATTATTATTATTACTATTGTTATTCTTCTCTCCTATTAAACTGTCTCAATCCATGGGTCTTACTTTTTTTTTCTTTTCTCCAATTCTCTTCCCCATCCCACTGAGGGAGGGGGGTGAGTGAGCGAGCGGCTACGTGGTGCTTAGTTGCCAGTCGGGTTAAACCACGACAATAACTTATCCCTTTTTCTTCATGTACTCTGATTCAACAAACTATACACATCAGAGTTAACATCATACACATGCCGCTACATAAGTATTTGTGGAAAACTTATTGTAGCTGGTGTCCTCAATTACCAACACATTGATTCTGCAGGCCTAAGATTCCCATTCCTCTTACACAGTTTTGTTAAATTTGGAAGTCTAAACATACTGCAACCAAAAGCTTACTAAACCCTATACTATTGCATTCAGTAGAATATAATGGGTAAAGAAACAGGAGCTAAAACAAAATCTAAGAACGCCATATCTTATTTAAATGCAAGTTTGCTTAATTTTGCCTTGTGTTTAAATCTTGCATTGCTTTAGGCTTGGATAATAAAGGAGGCAGGCCAGATTCACTTTTCTTATTTGCCAGTTTCTAACCAGTTTTTATTTTCATGCACCTAGACATTAAAAGCATGAGAACAAGTATAAACAGACAGATACGTAGATCTTATTATTGTTTCTTAGTATGTTCGCCCTGTAGCATATAGATAAACTCAGAACTATAGAAAGTATTGTATTCACTAAGGATAAATACTTTCTTAAAAAATAGGTTCATTTGTTTGGGGTTTTTTTTTTGAGTGTGAACATTTCATTCATCAAAGCTTCCACTCAGAGTTCTTTCTTAACACCTACATATTTAGCCAAATATATCTACGTCATGCCACTAAAATCTGTGGAAACTAATTTAAATCATACATGTACTTGCTAAATATGTCTTTGCATCATATCTATGTGAAAGGAATTATGATTCACAAGTGAGAGTTTTATTTTATCACTTTTAAAATATATAATTATTTCTTATGAATATGTGTGTTTACAGTATACTCCATAATATACTGTAATTTACCAGGCAAATTATCACTGCTTCACTATACTTAACGTAATAGCAATGATTAACTATGTGTTTGTGGCTACATTTTCCAAGAGTTTGGGAATTTTATCAATGCCATTTACTTTGATATTACAGCAGCTGGGTGACTGAAATTTCATTAAGTACTTTAAAGTTACTGTATCCATTTTTTTAGGTTGGGTTTTCCTCCTAGGAATAATTTTAAATCTTAACTTAGAATCAAAGTTTCTCCAATATTTTTTATTTTAAATATGTATTTTAATTAGTTTGTATAAGATTAATTTACTACAAAATACATACACACACATATATATAAAATATAGAACACCAAGTGATCCTAACTCAGGAATGATGCCTGGGAATAAAGGGAAGACGTAAGTACAGTTTATTCCAAAATTAAACAAGGTGATAACTGGACCCTGAGCACAGAAAAAAACATTCCTATAGATTTCTATTTCAATTAAAACATATCCCTTAAAAAAAAATGTTCTGTTTGCTTGACACCTGTCAAAAAGCTTCGATGACAGGCATAGTTTCTCAAACTATTCCACCTACTAGGATCTAATCAATCTGTCCAATTTACCATTCATAATTTGCATAGTATACTGACTGCTTAAATCCATATTTTATCTTGTATTTTCTCATCATCAACTTCTAGTAATCATCAAAAATTTAAATAAGAATTTTATCATTCCCTTGATGACACTGGTGCATGAAAAAATAAGATGAGGAACACTGAGCTTCTAACTGCATGCCAGTCTTAGACTTTTTTAGCAAAAAGGGAGAGGAAATTGACATTATCTGACTATTTTTAAAGTACAGGATAACGAATTTGAAGTTCTCTGAGGAACCACAGAACTAAGAAGGAGGGTGGCCTCAACCAAATCTTCATTTTATCTTTTCATGTGGGATTTCTGTTGATTCTTTATGTAGATGGCTATCTCTAGAGGCCAAAAGTTTTTTGAAACATGGATATACCTCTAACTAATTTATTACCCCATTAATCCTTAATTTAAAGCCTTAGTTAAAGAAATCATGAGAGCTATTGTAACTTCTGAGATCCGAGAATGGATGCCCTTTTGCCATGCATGTTTTGTGCTTATAACATCCACCTACCCTACCCATTTTGTATTCTTTCTCATCATTAGCCTGTATGTGTGCTGTATAGAGATTTCACAGTTCCACTGTTTGCTGGGATGTGCCAGTGTACCCGCATTTTGTAGGGCATTATAAACTAGTATATATGTGCTTTGGAATTTGAAAAAAAGCAGTCCAGAAATGTAAATGCAATAAATGCTGGAATTTGATTATCTAAGTAATTTGTCTTTAGTTTAATTTTGTATATTTGTCCTTCAAGGCAGATCCCTAAAAGAAATGCAGTTTGACTTTAGATATCTATGTATTAATAGTTATCTGTCTATAATAAGCTTGCTTTAAACAAAACCAAAACCAAAACCAAACCAAAAAAACCCCAAACCAAGCTTCCAAATCTTCTACAACTTAATCAATAATCATAGAATCATTGAATCATAAATCACCTCGGTTGGAAAAGACCTTTAAGATCATCGAGTCCAACTGTTAACCTAGCACTGCCATCCCACCACTAAACCATGTCCCTAAGCACCTCATCTATCCTTCTTTTAAATACCTCCAGGGATGAGGACTCCACCACCTCCCTGGGCAGCCCATTCCAGAGCCTGACAACCCTCTCGGTGAAGAAGTTTTTCCTATGTCTAGCCTAAACCTGCCCTGGTGCAGCTTCAAGCCATTCCCCCTCGTCCTATCATCTGTTACCAGGGAGAAGAGGCCGACCCCCACCTCGCTACAGCCTCCTTTCAGGTAGTTGTAGAGGGCGATCAGGTCTCCCCTCAGCCTCCTCTTCTCCAGACTAAACAACCCCAGTTCCCTCAGCCGCTCCTTGTATGACTTGTGTTCCAGACCCCTCACCAGCTTGGTTGCTCTCCTCTGGACCTGTTCCAGCAAGGCAACATCTTTCTTGTAGTGAGGGGCCCAAAACTGAACACAGTATTCGAGGTGATGCCTCACCAGCACCAAGTACAGGAGCACGATCACTTCCCTACTCCTGCTGGCCACACTATTTCTGATACAGGCCAGGATGCCATTGGCCTTCTTGGCCACCTGGGCACACTGCTGGCTCATATTCAGTCAGCTGTCAACCAGCACCCCCAGGTCTTTTTCCACCAGGCAGCTTTCCAGCCACTCTTCCCCAAGCCTGTAGCGCTGCATGGGGTTGTTGTGACCAAAGTGCAGGACCCGGCACTTGGCCTTGTTGAACCTCATACAATTGGCCTCGGCCCATCGATCCAGCCTGTCCAGGTCCCTCTGCAGAGCCCTCCTCCCCTCCAGCAGATCAACACTCCCACCCAGTTTGGTGTCTAGTGCTTCAACTTTGTCTTAAAACCCATCTTAGGTCATTTACAAGATTAACACTGCCTATGGAGACATTTGAACATCTGGTAACTAAAATTTGCATTCCTGGCTCAAACTACTATACATTTCCAATGTAACTAAAACCATTTCTGACAGGGACCTACAGTGAAGCAAGTTCCATAAGATATCGCTAGTGTAGCTATATCATTAAAATACCTTTTGATTTTTCCAAGATCAATGGAGTCCATTTTATTGAAAAAAGAGTGCACATATTCTTCCCAAGGATAAATGCACATATAAAACTCCTCAGTAATCAACAGAAAGCTAAGCATTTCAGAAAGCTTCAGTAGTCATATGGAAGGGGATATTGGCTACCAATTACACACAGTTTGATGACCATGGAAATTCTGTGATAAATCTGTTACTGCCATAAATGCAGAGTTATGTTCACATCTCTGCTGTTTTCTATGCATTAGAACCATAGCTCAGCAACCCTTTTCAGATTGTTAGATTAATTCAATCCTCATTTAGATGTTATTGGAAAATCTGCAGGTATGAGTCTTATGTCATTGCTAACCTACTTCAGCTTTCTGCATCCTAATTTTCCCTTGTATTATTACTGCAAAAGCTAGATATGCAAGCAAGCATAGTCCCAAAAGTTAAGAAGAACCTTTGAAACTATCTTTTGATAACCTGGAATAAATTCTGCTACGCTCTTTGCAGTTTGCCTTTAAAGCAGAAAATCACTATGTATTTTGTCACAGAGGCTAATAAAGCTAATATAACAACCTAATTTAAAAATATAACCATACTGATTTAAGATACATGATTAGAAGTTTAATGTCACAAAGTTTAGTCATCAGTGAAACATTTATGATTCAATAGCCCTATTGTGTTTGCAGAATTAACTTCTTGTTCTGTGTTAGAATCTAAGATGAATGTGTATATTAAAAACTCCTGTATTCACATTGCATAAATATGCAAGAGCATTTTTAATAAAATTCTTTATAAATTTCACCTTTCGTTCCATTCTATTACTCCTACATGTAATATATCTAAACAGAGATCACCTGTAGAGATTGAACCTGAAACCTTTAATATGAGGTTTCTTCCATTTAAAATAAAGGAATGCAATCTGCCAGTAACACTTGCAGATCATATTCTTGTGGTCTAGTCATTCAAGTGGGGATACAATATAGATATCCAGAGTAAAAGCAAGATCATGAGGCTATCTGGATCATGAGTTTTTAATTATTTCGGACATCGGTCTTTCAGCACTGACTGAACGAATGAGTGCTACAGTTACATGTATGGCCAAAGGAGGTTAGTTTGATTGGTCATAAGTTTAATTCCTGCTGATGCCCTGTTGTGGAGCCTGCTATTGGTTTAAAAATGGAAAAATTAGAAAAATTCTATATATCTTGAGGTATATCTATATTTATGTATTGCACTGAGTGCAGGTGCCCAGGTGCTAAGAGCAGGGAGGGCTACCGGGAGAGGCCTCTGTGAGGAGAGGCCAGAGCTGCCCTATGTTGGACACAACCAGTTCCAGCTGGCTCCAGCCAACCCACCCCAGGGCACAGCTGGGCCCCTCTAGGCCAGATGGTGGTGCCTCAGGGAAAATGTGCTTCAGAAATGGCAAAATGCTGCACAGCAGAGTGAGGACTGAGAGAAAAAAAGTGTGAGAAACAGCCCTGCAAGCACCAAGGTCAAAGGAGAAGGAGGGAAGGAGGTGTTCCATGAGCTGAAGGAGAAATTCCCCACCACAGCCCATGGGACAGACCATGGTGGAGCTGGTTCATCCTGAAGGACTGCAGCTTGCGGATGGGCCCATGCTGTACCAAAGGAAAACCATGAGGAGGAAGGAGCGGCAGGGAGGAACTGTTATGGACTGACCACATCCCCCATTCCCAGCCACCCTACACCACTCCAGAGGAGAAGGAGGTTGAGGAATTGGAAATGAAGGAGTGAAGTTTTCCCCTGGGAAAAAGGGGGCAGAGCTAAAGGTATTTTTAATTTTTGTCTTTGGTTTTCACCATCCAACTCAATTTCAGTAAATGGGCTGTAATTTAAATTAATTTTCTCCTAGACTGTTTTGCTTGTGACAGCAATTGGTAAGTGATCCCCAGTCTTTGTCTTGATCCATGAACTTTTCCATCTTATTTTCTTCCCCTGTCCTTTTTAGGAGGGGGAGTAAAAGAGCAGCTAGGTGAGCAACTAGCAACAGGCCAAGGTCAGCCCACCACAATGTGTACCTATTTTAGGTACACTACCAATAATTTATATTTAAAACAAGCAAACAAAAAAAAAAATCATAGCTTTCTGCAATGAGATTGCAAGATAATATAATTTTAGTTAATGTCAAAAGTTCACTGTAATGATGGGGGTTTTTTGTTTTGTTTTTTTTGTAAGACCAAATTGAATTATTATTAAACTAAAATTCTGCAGAAAAATCCTGAAGATCCTATAGAGTTTATTACAGGTTTTTATGAATGGTGTCTTCCAATCAGAAAAGAAAGATTTGAGGATTATTTTCCCTACATCAGTTTACAACTTAATTAAATATATCTGCTAAATTAGAGTTAAAAAGACATATTTGGGCCATATTCCTAAGTAAATAAGTATAACTCTTTAAACTTGAATAGATCAGAAGTCATTTGTTCTAGATGGGGTCTGACACAAAGTGTCTATCTCTAATTCAAAGTTATAAACATCACTTTGTTAGAAATCAAAGTACAGAAAGGATAAACCTTTCAAAAGTAACTATTACCCTACTAATTGAATAAAAAGCAAAAAAACCTTTGTTATGTCAGGTCAGGTATGATGGAATAATATGGTTTAAGTTAAAGATGCATTAAAATCAAAATATACCATAGTATGAACTGTAGCTCAGTTAATAATTAACAGATTAAAATATTGGGAAGTAAAGAATGACATACTGGTTTTAAAAGTATTCACCCCATGGGTGTTCATGTAAAAATGAATGTTGATTTACTGACTATGAAATAATTAAATTATGCTTGAAAATCCACAGCACTGTAATTGCCAACCTATTTTTTTGCATGACTTACTCAGGATTACAATACAAAACATTCATCCACAGCAGGTAAAATTATTTTTGCAACTCTATAAGGCTACTGAAGCCTCATATTTTACATTGTTTTCTTCAGGAATCTATCACATCAATTATTTTTTTTTTCCTTTCTGAAATGAACTGATGAACCATTGTTTCCTTTAGGATAAGAGTAACAGTTAATATATAGTAATGTCTTTATTGATTTCTTCCAGCTGATCTTCAATTAGTACTGCTCGCTAATTTAACTTTAGCACTGTAGGATTTTCTAGAATGTGAAATGGGACAGAGGTAGAAAAAAGCAGTAAAGGCAGGCATATTAGTGGCTCATCACGTTATGCCTGTCAGGAACAAATACATCTGTTGTTTTTTCCCTGAAAAGACAAAGGCAAAGCTACAAGGTGTTAGGACAGTGTCTTGGCCCCATTTTAAGCAAAATAAATGAAAAAGGGTTATTTCTGTTTGTGAGGAGGAAGAGAAGCACTGGAAACATGGAGAGAAATAGACAGCTCCTTGTTAGTTTAATTCTTTAGCACCAGAAGTTTATGAATACAACCCAGGAGCTGGAACTCTGAGACTAACTAGGTCTTCAGAAAGGTGGCCTGTAGATTCTGGACTTGTCCCTAGGACTTCTTTTTATTTTATGGTTTGGGTTTTTTGGGTTTTTTAAATCTTAAAAACAAACAAAAATTGTCACAGAAAAAAAAATACTGAAGAAAGTATTTCAAGGTACATGTCCTCAGATTGATTTTCAGATTTTCCTATCTTCAGATTGATCCCATTCATTACTGCCACCCTATAAAAATGCCTTTTCTGTGCTGGATATAGAGAAAGGTAAATGCAGCTGTG
This sequence comes from Gorsachius magnificus, assembly GCA_034008185.1. Taxonomy (NCBI): domain Eukaryota; kingdom Metazoa; phylum Chordata; class Aves; order Pelecaniformes; family Ardeidae; genus Gorsachius; species Gorsachius magnificus. The sequence continues at coordinate 44,611,189 of CM067081.1, forward strand.
CTCCTGAATTCTGGAAGACAGTGTCTTGCTTCCATATGTGCCCTCCTGAGTAGACAGGCTAAAAGATAATTTCTTAAAAAAAAATGAGAGGGTGAGTTGCTTTCCTTTTTTGTTTCCCTCCTTCCCTGTATCATTTATGCACTACTCTAAAAGAGGAACTTGAACAAAATTTTCCTTGACAGACAGGGACTGTGCTCAGAAACTCAGGTAAATTTGCTGATCATTGAGCTTTTATATGAAAATGAGGGCTGACCTTTTTCTTCTGACCTCTTAAATGAAAGCAGCTACGCTTGCACTGTTTAGTAAAGCCCATTCTACTTAACTACACATGGAGTTTCTCTTAAGACCCTAGTAGCTGAAGTGCTTCTGTTTAGATGTAAAAGGACTAGTTTCTGAAATCTGGTGGTCTTTCAGCATCACGTATGCACAAGATATGACCCCTCAAAAGAAGTAGCATCTGTGTACACTTAGTTTTCAGATTTGCAGCTTTCAACTCGGGGTTTTCAACAGAAGGACCTAATTCCAGGCATCCAAATCCTTTCTTAGATCTGGCCATATTTTTGCACAGTATACTGCTAAGCATTTTTCCATGGCTAGCCTTGCCAGCCTATATGGCTTGAAACTTTGTAAGGGCAAGAGTTCAAACTGAAACCATACCCATCCTCAATTTCCCTGTTTTGACAGGCCATCTATATCAGTTTGGGATCAACCCAAAGTGCTGGCTGACAACAAAAGCATAATCAATCGAAGTGCCAGCTTAGGTAGCTAATATAACAGTAGACACCTAGAGGTGCAATTGCATAGAGAGTAGGAGTAAACATAGGTGTCTACGCTACAGACCCCTCCATTGGAATTAGCTGGGAGACTAACTGAGCTAGTCATTCTAGCTTCTCCTTACAATCAATGAAAAGCTTGCATGTTTAGTGTAAAATACATCTTATAAAAATACATCTTATACTTACACATACATATCAAATGAATCAGAACAGTGACTGTGAAAGAGTCTAGTTCTCTCTGGTTTAGACAACTGCCATCATCTATACCTGGCCAGAAAAAAAAAAAAAACAAACAAAAATGGCTTTGTTAAATCAATTTATAATAACCTCACACATACATTTTGACATAGATGACCTGTTTACTGCCAAGTCCATTATCTCCTTTTTTCCAGGAAAGTGATTTTTTTCCGATAGGTTGGCTGTGAAGAAGTTCTGAACCAACCTAAATTAGTAAGAATTCTCTGACTGTTCTCAGCATTAAGTCTTTGAATAGCAGAGAGGTTCTAAAGGTCTTCCTGTGACCCTAACTCTTGACATTGTTTCTTTACCCCATGTTTCAGTGCTAATACCTCTGAACATAAGATTTTCTTCATGTAATAAAACACTTCACAAGAAACACGAATAATCGAGGATTATCTATGATACTAAAATAAGAAAGTAGTTTCTGAAAGGGTGAATTCATGGTTTTTGTGAATACCTTCTACTGTTCCTCTGGAAGCATATCTATCCTAGGAGATGGAAGATAACTGGAGACTGATTTCTGGGCTCATTAAAATATGCATAATTCTCCATCATTAGATTATATTAGGAAAATATAAAACATATTTGCAGATTTTTAAAACTATTATATGCATGAAAATTACTATTATTTTACTGTTATTGAAAACAGAGAATTAGTTAATTTTGCATCTCCTAAGTTAAAAAAAAAATTAATAAAATGTTAAATAAATTATCTTTAGCACAAACATTTGTATTTATTTCCCATAAAAGACAAAGCAATTCTGTTCTCTGAAGATTATACTAGTCTTAACCTAGTTATGGTTGAAATGAATATGAAAATACAAATATATTAAAACATTTTGCTATGATATATATATTGTAAATAAATTGCTCAAAATCACTCTAAAGCATGTCTTCTTAAATTAAATAATTTACTAGTCTTCCCAATGTTCTAAGTAAAAACATGTAATTCCTATTCCATATTTACATAAATAGTCTGCATAATTGTTCTTTTAGCATGGTTACTGCATTGGTTGATTTGACTAATATTAAATATGTATGAATTTCCTGCTATTCCCTAGGGCTCTCAGAAACAAGATGAATCTCAAGAGACTGGTTTAAAGTTTAAATTTAAAGCAGAAACCCTTACAGATCCAAGCATCTTTGAATCTATTTTCAGTTGTTGAAGACTAATTTTCACCTCAAGTAAACATTTAATAAATAATTATTACTTGAAGATTTACATCAGTGCCAAGATTAAGTAAATTATTTGTGTATCTTTTTTCAAGCTTTTAGACAGTTCTACATCCACCCAAACAATAAGTAGGACATGATTGATCTTAGCCATATTGACTTTTTGCAACACTATTCACACTGATGAATTAAAATTTTCCAATCCAGCTGACCAAGTAACTACGTTTCAGTATTAGTCTTGGAAAATGCAATTCTTACAACACTATCCTCCAGAAGTTGCTGATATCTTAGCCACCTGCAGATAAAAACTTATAATAACTACCAATAACATTTAAATAGCACAAGTAACATTTTGTTCATGCTGATAAGGAGTTAACCGTTTGTTATGCATGAAAGAATCTTGTGAGCTATAATAGAAGTATTGTCTTTGATGGACTTGACATTGCCATTGTTACAAGTGGTGAGCTTATGCAGAAGTCAATGAGTTTGCAAAGTAAGTACAGCATCTTGTTAAAAGAAGAATGTATTTTTTTAAGTCTGATCGTATATATCCCTCATTATATTACTTGCTCTCGCATTCTCAAGAATGCCTTAATGTAGTCTTAAATACTATACATGGGCTGAAGCCATGACTGCATATGTATGCATCTTTGTCCTCCTACTGTTTATAGGGTTATATAATTGGTAACAAGACTATGTTGAGATTCCTGGGAACACTGAAATAGCTCTTGATAACTTCCTAACAAGGACCTAATCTTACACTCTTTGAGTACACTGTATGCATATGCTGTAGAGTGGTAAGAATCTTAATGGCAAGAGCACCAGATGGGCAGCTGGTCCAATGTAGCCTGTTAGAGCACTGTATAATTGCAGGTAGGGGAACTCATAGTTGAGGTTGTGCTAAACTGCTCCTTACATCAGTTCTTAGGCAGCTAATGATGAAGCTTTCCAAAAGCATCTGAGCTGTAAAGGGAAAAAAATCAAACCAACAGACAATTGTTATAATTGTTATCTGGGCTTTTTGTAAAACTATAACAAAAGGATGTTCATAAACAATCCCTCATTACCACTGGGTATATACTTATGCATGTCAGTTAACTTTGCTGCAAATATTTCACATTTACACAAGTGAAAGGCAATTCATTTTAGCTTCAGATCTCTACATAAAATAGACCATGCAGTCCTAGTAAGTGACACCTCTGCTGACCCATCCTAAAGTTTAGTATGTGACACACAGGTGTAAAGAAATGTCTTACTACCAGTAATAACCATTATGTTTTCCTGAATCTGGAGATTATAAGCAGATACTGGATATCTTCCAGTCTAAACAGAAGCCAAAGTTTATTCATATAACGGTTAGAAAAAATAAAAAAAATTTGAGGTGACTTCAATGTGAGCCAAGTAGTGTAATGAACCTATAAAATGCTTAGTGAGATGCAGTCAGGCTTGCAGATGTGTTTACAAAAAGGAATGTTCTAGTTTCATATTTATTATGAGCTTTCTCTTGATTTAAGACTACTATATATTGAAACTGAGTAAACAGGTCTTTATTTACATAAACGTCAGCATATCAAAACAGAACTAAACTGAAAAAAAAGTCTTTCAAAACAGTATTATCTTCAGTAAGCTTTCTGTAATTAGGGAATAAAGAAACCTCACTGAACCTAAGCAACAGTTCAGAAAGGCTATTAGAAAAAAATCAATACCCTTAAAAATAGTAATGCAAAGATGGGATTCTAAAATGCTGTTCGTTGGATTCTGTCTGCATGAAACCATCAAAGTGCAGCACTCCAGTAACATTTTAATAACACATTCATGTGGTAATATAATAGACAAGCAGCTTCTTGCATTATAGTCCAAATGTCTTGATGCATAATTCCAGTGTATGAAAAAAGAATTCATATAAGTTACCTTGCATAAGTGGGTCTTTACTTCTCCAATAGCTGAAATATAGAATGTTGATGAGACTCCCCTTTTATCAAAGGAAAGGAAGCACAACTGCATTGTATACCCTAAAGCAGTGAAGATTAGGATCTTATATTCATCTTCAAAAGTGCAGAGGACTAAACAAAGTACAAAGCAAGGGATATTTGGGTCTTTCATGAGTTAAAAATGCAATTCTGTCCTCAAAATGTTGGTAGGAATTTAATGACTTCAGCAGAGGGTAGGCCTAGACCGAATGGGTTTTGTCAATAAGATGCTAAGTATTTTCTCCTGCATATTGAGTAAAATCAAACACAACCAATTTCAAAAAGGCTTCAGGATCTCCTGAGAAACTGACTCTGATTGTTCCATTGAAGTCAATAGCAAAACTCCCTTTTACTTGTGCAAAAGCAAGTCCTAGATATATGATTCTTAAATGAGTGTTCTCCAAGCTAATTATACAAAAGAATGGCTCATTCTTTGTGCCCTTGAATGGCCATAATATGAAATTATTAATTAAAGAACAATATTCCTACTGTTAAACTTGTTACTTTGCATAGTAACAAATAATAATCATAAAGGGAAATTATTTTGGAACATACTTCATATTGTTTATGACATACAAATACAAACGATAGGAAAATGTTGTATATCTGTTCTGCTGCCCCTTTGGAAATATTGCAATGGCAGGAGAAACTGGTCAGTTCTAGCTTAGATAAAACCTGTTCAGTTTTCCTATGTTTAGTTCCTGTATGTTCTGGTCCTCAGGAGATGTGAGTTTTTCCATTGTTTAATGGGGTTTCTACCACCTCCCTTGGGAGACTACAGTGTGGTCCAATAAATCACACCATTAAGGCAGCTTTTCAGTCTAAATTTCCTTTTTTTATATATATACATTATCCCTTTTATGTAGTTATATCTCCATGTATTGTCACAAACCCTTTTTTCAATTATTTTTACGTCACTTGTTAATAAAATCTAGCAAAGCACCAAAGGTCTTACAGTCAAAAGAGTGAACTGATAAGATACTACTGTACATTTATGAGCAAGGCTGCATGGAAAGATAAAATTAAATTTTTTCCAAGCATAGGTAATGTATAACAAGTGAGACAGAACACTTTCAACAGTTTAGTCTTCCAGTGTGCAAAATGGTAATTGCAGAGAAACATCCTCACCATGTGAAACATGAATGTAAACTCCAACTACAGTAGAAGCACCTCCTTATACTCCAGTTTCAGAAACAGAAACCAAAGAGCCCAAGTCAAGGATTTTAAGTCTATGTCACACCTCTAAATAGTTAATATGTATTCTGCTTTAGCTCAAAGCGCAGCCCAGTGTTCCCAGTTATCCTACTCTGGCCAAAACCCCTTACTGTAGCTGAGAGCCGCCACACACCAACAACTCCTGTGGTGAGCCATGAGGCATTAGCCACAGGCCATCAAATGACACACACTACCCAGTAACAGCTCTCCCGTCCCCTGCTGAGCAAAGGTCTAGGGCTTAGGTACTATAATTATTTACTGCTTGTGCAGTTGCAAAGAAAGGGGGCCAGAGGCCTGACTGGATGTTGGGAATATTTTTGCTGCTGCTCTGTGTACACTTGCATGGTCTAATTTTAAGAGTCAAGGGTTATTATTTTCTTATTTGTTATTTTGGCCACATTATAATGTAATGTGTGAACCCAGCACTTCTATATGAAGAAGAGATAGGAACTAGAGACTGGCAGCATTTTCAAACCCTTTTGAATATCCAAGAGCACAAATCACAGTGCAAGTCAGGGGGCATGTGTCCCTAAGCACATTTGAAAAAAAAGCATTTGAAAATCAAGCCTTCTGCCACTAGAGGAACAATCAGTCACACTCAAATACATGCACTAAAGATACGGATGAGCTTTTCATCTCACATTAATGCTTCTACATTTTAAGGACCTGTTTTTTGTATACTGGTTGGGGTTTTTTTGTTTTGTTGTGATTTTTTTAGCACTTGTACATCATCAGGTTTTCAACTCCTGTACATTGACATTTTTCTCCTGACTTCCCTGGAGTTGTGACAATTTATGTTACTTGAGAATCTGACCCATCTTTCCCTTTTGAAGGAGAATGCTTCTATACAAACCTCTGTTCTTCACTGCAAGATCTTTGAAAATGTTTATTTTATTTCAAGGTGATTCCTGGATTATAAATACACAAAGAAAAGTTTAATCATATGAATGCTACACACAGCTTTATTGAATATACGGTAGCTTTACTTGATTTCCTTTTCATATTTGTATCAAGCTGGATATCTATTCTAGACAAACTATCATTTAAAACAAGAGACATACCAAATGAGTAAATGAGGTTATATTACTAATTAGCATACTGTCTCCTACTACCTCCAGTAAGCTACGAAAATGTGACTTCCATTTTATCACATAGATGAAACAGTTATCTTTCAGGGTTTGAAATTTCTGTGATCTTTATGCTTAATAAGCTCAGTAAAAGGCATTCAAATTACATCACTTTTGTCTTGGAAGTTAAATTGGGAAATATTGCATTCTCTGAGATGATAAACTCTGTAGAAGATAAATTATCATGAGAAATAGTTTTAATTGATTTACCATAATAAAAGTTATGTGACTTTGAAGTGCAAATGACACATTAAAATGAAGCTACAGTATGTTGATAATACAGTGGCTTCTTTGTTAATGGAATTACTGACACTGCAGATACTTACAGAAGAGTTGTCCTCTAGTGTTAAGTGAGAAACACTGATGGAAATTGAAGATATACCGTATTTAAATCCAAGCTCAACTCTCCTTCTTCTATGAGCTCTACACTGATCTCAACAAGTGTAAATGCAATATATTTCACCAACACATGCAACATGAGAACAGCTTGACTTTGAAATTTCAGCACTAGGTTTAGAATACAGTTATCCTGGCTTTGTCATTGCAACTACACTGAAGTCAGAAAAATCATCAGTCCCTACATTAATTGCCCTACTTGCAAAATTGGGCTAATAAAGCCATTTTCATGCTCAGAGGTACTGGCCAATAGCTAAACAACACTTGAATGTGTGTTGACTTCAGAGATATCTAGTGTTCAAAATGAAAGAAAGTGCACATAGGTCCTGGACAACCATCCTTGTAATCATTTTCCTTTCAGCTTTGTAAGGCTAAGGAAGCAGCCTAAGAAACTTATAAAAGCACCTTTGTTTTATCTCACTGTTTTCTCACACCACTTATATCTGTGTTCTTTGACTAGATTATCCAATGATTCTTCTTCTTTTATCCAGATCTTTTACCTTCCTTTTTTTGTGATTTTACAGTCTTTTTCCTCACACACTTTCTCTGACCTTTTCTCAGCTGCTGTATGTCTTATCCAAACTTATCCTTTACCCAGTCCAACATTCTCATTCTTTTTCCTGTACACATAATTCTTTTCCTTTGAGATTTCCTTTTCATTTCTCTCTTCTCTTTTTTTTCTCCTTACTATTTCTGAATTCTAAGTTCAGAACTCTAGTAAAAGAACTTCTGATATCTCACCATCCTGTTAATTTTGAGAAAAAAAGAACCTCATAACTGTCTAAACCATTTTGAATCCCTCAGTATAAGAATCTGTAAGCACTCTTATCTATAAGTGTGTGTAGTGGATTAACCTAGGTTGGACACCAGGTGCCCATCAAGCCACTCTATCACTTCCCTTCCTCAGTAGGACAGGGGGAGAAAATAAGCTAAAAAGCTCATGATAAGATAGGGAGATTGCTCCTCAATTATTGTCACAGGCAAAATAGATTTGGCTTGGGGACAATTTAATTTATTGCCAATTAATAACAGAGTAGAATATTAATAAATAAAAACAAAACTAAAACCTTCTCTCCACCCTCCCATCTTCTCAGACTCAGGTTCACTCCTGACTCTTATGCTTCCTCCTGCCAAACAATGCAAGGGGATGGGGAATGGGGGTTGCGGTTATTCCATAACACTTTGCCACTCCTTCCTCCTCACATTGTTACCCTGCTACAGCATGGAGTCCCTCCCATGGGAGACAGTCCTTCACAAACTGCTCCTACATGGATCCTTCCCATGGGCTGCAGTTCTTCACAAACTGCTCCAGCATGAGTGCTTTCCACAGGGTACAATCCTTCAGGAATGGACTGCTCCAGTGTGGATCCCCTATGGGCCATGGTTCTTGTCAGAAAACCTGCTGCTGAGTAACCTCCACACCACAGACCACAGTTCCTGCCAGGACCCTGCTCTGGCATGGATTTCCTTCAGGGCATATCCACCTGCTCAGGTATGAGGTCCCCCTATAGACTGGAGGGTGGATATCTGCTCCACTGTGGACCTCCATGGGCTGCAAGTGGATAACCTGCTCCACCATGATCTTCTCCACAAGCTGCAGGGGAATCTTTGCTCCAGCGCCTGGAGCACCTCCTCCCTCTGTTTCTTCACTGACCTTGGTGTCTGCAGGGTTGGTTCTCTCACATTTTCTCACTTCTCTCTCACAGCTGCCATGCAGCATTTTTTTTACCCTTTCATAAATGTCATCACAGAGGCACCGCCAGCAGTTTTGCTGGGCTCAGTTTTGGGCAACAGCAGGTCTGGTTTGGAGCTGGCTGAAGCTGGCTCTGTCCAACATGGGGGCAGCTCCTGATCTCTTCTTACAGAAGCCATCTCTTCACACCCCTCCCCCCACTACCAAAACCTTGCCCCATAAACCCAGTACAGTGTGCAACTATGTAGAAATGCATTCCTGCTTAGAAGTTGTTTTTTAAATTTCATTTATTCCTTTGAAAAATAATAAAATGCAGTGTTTGCTATACCGTTTCACATACTTATGCTAATAATGCTTGTACATTACTTAAACTTTTCATACTAGGTAATGGACAAATACAGTTAAAATAGTAGGGGCAACCATAAGTACCACGATCTTGCTTGTGCATTCATTTGCCAGTTTGCAACACTCATATATTCCACAGCCTTTCAGCTTGGAAAGCTTCTATACTTTTTTTTTTAGTAGCTGTTTAAACAAAAATAGATGTTTATCTCTTTAAAATTTTCCCAGGAAGATGTCACTTTCCCATTTACTCATGCTATGTTGTGACAGAATGTGTCAGCTTCTTGCACAAATGAAAAGAGATATAGACCTCTATTTACTTTAGCTGAAAAATAAGTAGTCATCAATTCTGAGAAAAGTGTTTTCCCATCTGAAAAGATAGATAAATAAGAGAGGTTTTCTGAAGTAACTATTTACCAATGCTTAAAAGGTAGTTGCAAGCCAAATATTCCAGTTCAACTCACCAGTACCCATCACTGAGAGAGTAGACAGACCCATAACATTTAGAATTAGATATCTCTAGCAAATAAAAGCATATATCCAGGGAGCTAATGTTCTTATTGAAGCCTTTGATGTTTAAAAGCATCAACAGTAACAAAAACAGGTAGATGAACCTATGCAAGACTTGCTCTTTGCTCTCATGTTTGACATAGAACAGAAATGCCAGTTGGAAAATCTTAATCCTAGATTGTACTCAAATGCTAAAAAGTATGTAACTAATCAGTGACAGGTAGAACTGGTATATTACTTTAAGATATTCTTAGAGATATTTTTATGGGTGTACATACAGAAGAAGGAAATAAATAAGTGAGGGTAATAAATATGTAATATCTGTAACTTTCTCTTCTTGAAAATTCTTTAATTTTTACCAGTCTCACAGAACCCAAATATCTACCATGCAATAGGTAAAAATGCAAGTTGCAATTGAAATATATTTTTTTCAAAATGTTCATTGAAAACTTAACTACTACAGCAAATCGGAGTATGGGATAGCAGAATCCTTAAAATTGATTAAATTCCAGTTGAAAAATTCCATGCATCATGAATCCAGGAAAAGAAAATAAAAACTGCCCATGAAACATAAAGGTCAAGTCTTAAACAGATATCAAAATGAAATTGCAGATCAGCTGAAATCCTGAGAAAACACCCACAGATTTAAAAGGACCAAGGTTTCAGCCCAGAGGTTAAATCTGTAAGATAATTTACCATGCAGCACAAAAATGTCTTCATATGGCATGTTTTGTGTTGCAAAATGGAACACAGAACAGAAATCATCAAGCCAGTGGAAAGCTACTAAGAAATGTTTTTCTATCCCTGGCTGACACTGCAGTAACAGCTATACTGCTGTCAGTACAGGAGCCAAGGTCATTGTGCAAACCACAGAGGCTGCATTCTCTCTTAGGTATATGTCTTACTGAATCAATCCATTGAGTCATTTGGCCAAATGATTCCAGGATACCTCACAGCTGCATTAGGGATGCTCTCCCTTATCCTCTTTACTGACGTCTTTCAGAGGAGTTAGAAAATACCGGAGGGATGCAGAGTACAACCAGCCTTCTTCCAGTTCCAAGTACAGGTACATGTGGGGAAAGTCTACACAGTGCAGCTTTAATGTGATGCAAAAGCAAGAGAGGATTTAGATCCAGATCTATGTCTATGATTTAATGAGATTTTATCCATGACAAGCATGTTCTTCGTAACTAGGCCTGACTGTGTCCCTCATAGACAGGCAGTATGAGATATCTTAAGCTGCTACTGTTTGCACTATACCATGCACTCTGTTTAATGAAGAAACAAGGATATTCATCTTATAACAAGATTGGTCTGATATCTTTTCCTGAGCACTATTATGTTTTCTAAGATAGCAGTCAATATCTGTATTAACAACAGCTTTATAAAAATACCAAGAACCCTATTCAGGTTGGAAGCCGACTTGCTCAATCATAAAATAGAGATAAAATAAGTAACAGCCAGATGTCCATGAATAATTAAAAACCATCACCTGTCAGTCTTCACCCAGTCCCTACCCCAATCATCAGGAAAACACATCTTTTAAGAATGTTTTTAAATAATAGTTGGGGTACACAGCTGTTGTCATTGCATTTCCTGTGCACTTATCTCTTCTTAGTACCAGCTGAAAATAGATTTTAGTTCTTTCATTTCATATTGAAAACTTCCACTTCAATGATTTAGAATCATAGAATAGAAACACAGAATACCTCAAGCTGGAAGGGACCCATAAGAATCATCAAGTATAACTCTCTGCTCTTCGTAGGACTACCTAAAACTAAACCATATGACTAAGAAGCATCATCCAGACACTCCTTGAACTCTGACAGGCTTCGTGCTGTGACAGCTTCCCTGGGGAGCCTGTTCCAGTGACTGACTGCCCTCTCAGTGAAGAACGTTTTCCTAACGTCCAGTCTGAACTTCCCCTGACACACCTTCATTCCATTTTCTCGTGTCCTGTCACTGGTCACCAGAGAGAGGAGATCAACCCCTCTCCCTCCACTGCTCCCCTTGAGGAAGTTGTAGAGTGTGATGAGGTCACCCCTCAACCTTCTCTTCTCCAAGAAGAAGGCTTGCCCTCACGGCCTTTCACCGTCTTTGTTGCCCTCCTCTGGACACATTCCAATAGTTTGATGTCCTTCTTATAATGAGGCACCCAAAACTGCACACAGTACTCGAGGTGGGGCCGCACCAGTGCAGGGTAGAATGGGACAATCACCTCCTTCGACTAGCCAGCTATACTGTGCTTGATGCACCCCAGGACACTGTTGGCCCTTTTGGCTTCCAGGGCACACTGTTGACTCATATTCAACTTGCCATCAACCCAAACCTCCAGACATCTTTCTGCAGGGCTGCTCTCCAGCCTCTCATCCCCAAATTTGTATGAATAACCAGGATTACCCCATCCCAGGTGGAGAATCTGGCACTTGCTCTGGTTAAATTTCATACAGCTGGTGACTGCCCAGCTGTATGGTTTGTGTTGTGTTACAATGTTCCAGTGAAGGGATTATTTTTCATAGTCACTGAAGGGTAAAGGCAAACAAGATAATAATCTGTAGATCTGTAGGGTTTGGTGACTAAGTCCCTGTATCCTCTATGGCCAAATGTTTCATGGCAACTCTGCTATGACAAATTCTGAAACAATCTCTTTGCATAGTTGCTTTCACTGTGAAAAGTAAGCAGGAAAGTAACCTTGCTAGACATGCATGAAAAATTACCAACTGGTTTGATAGTAAACTGGATCTTCCTTATTTTTATACATTTTTATATATCATATGGTTACAAATTGGAGATCAGGAAAATAAATCCTATATATGTGTGTATGTATGTGTGGGTGCATGTGCTTTAATAATTCAAAGTCCTTACTCTATTTCATCAACACATGAGAAAGAATAAAAGCACAAATGGGAAAGAAAAAGCACCATATCAAGGTTTGATTAATTCATTTTAATAGCACAGGAATAATATTCCTGAAGTAAATCACAGCAAACTGTGATTTGGGTAGAGGTCATATGCATACCTAAAAAACAATGTAAAGTCAAGGTCATTACGTATGAAATTTCTCAAAAATAAACACTTGGGCTTTAGGATATTTATTCACTGACCCTGAAATGTCAGCCTGACACTGATACTAATGTAGCACACTTGTCTCTGGAGTTTATCCCACTATGCAAAGGTGCCACTTACTGTGAGAATCTTTCTGAGGTGCTCCAAGTGCATTCTAGAAACCATATGCATATGCTATTTTATTGCTAGGTCTCATAAATCAATATTATGTAGAAACATCTATAATTTCATATTGTATTAGAAATAGGATAGCCACAGTGCTGCACATTTTAGGTCCTAATGACACTAGTGGTACAGTACTTACATTTTAAACATTTTATTGAACAGCTTGAGGTTATTTGGTTTATAAAACCCCCAGACTTTTTCCTCACAAAGCCCTGGGGCTCTGACCTAGTAAAGTTCAGGCTGCTGAAGGCAGAGCAGAGAAGGGAGTCCTACTTGCACTTCCTAATGGCTAAATGGTAGTAAACAACAGTGGAAACTAAAGATCTGAATGCAGGTGACTGGATATAATCAATACAGCTAATAATAAGTAATGACGTTTTTAAATATGTGAACATGATGCTCCAAAATAACTTCCATTAAATGTATAAGGGCTCAACAAGGAGAAACAGGGTGCATTAATCATACGCATAAGCACAGAAGAACATCAGCCACCTAACAACCAATTCTTGGTTCTGGGTTATGGTACTGCAGTATACTCTACCATGTTACTAATTTTATTGAGTATCTCATCTGTACCAACATCCTACCTTGAGTCTGAATAGGATATATGTTCAGAAATTGTAAGAACAATTCCCTTAGGAATTTCTCCCTACCTTATCTCTTTCAGAAGGTTTTGTCAGGTCAGAGAATATTGTAGAAGAGGTCTTACTGTCCATTTTCTTTCTGTTTGCTGCAAAACTATTTCAAGGGTTTTGGCTTCACAGAGGTACCTGACAAGTCCCCAATTCCAGATATACAGATTATTTCAAATTGCTTTCTAGTTTTGTGTAGTTAAATCAACAAGGCCAAAGGCTTCAGACATACAAGGAATTTTTCCATTGCCTAAATTTTGCTGGGCAATGCCATCTGAGATGTCCTGAGTTATCTTTCCTTGTCCTCAACAGCTGTTCCAAAGCAGCCCATCTGCCAGCCCCAAATGAACTTAGTTTTTCTTAGGCACCATGCTTAGGCATCTGAACTTCTCTATTCAAAAGCAATCTTCTTCAGCCTTCTGTCAATATTATTGTACAAGGCTAGCACAAGCTCTTGCAAAGACTAGACAAAAGTGATAAATCAGAACGAAGGGCAAAAGATGTGGTCTACTATTCCAGACTATTAAATTACAGAATAATTTCTGTTTCTGTGGATATATCTGGAGTTCCCTTGCTTACTTTCTCTCAATATTTTTTGTGTTATTTCATCTGGTTCTTTCTCACACATATACAAGCCCTGAACTGCAAACATTCAGCCCTTTGATTTCCCTTCAGAATTCATATGATCCCAATTTTGCCTGGCATGAGGCCTGCATCTTTGGCAACAACTCTTGTTTGAGATAATGCTTAAAAAAAATCTGAATACTCTTTTATACTTCATCTTACTTCAGCAGCTCAAACACTCACTAGTTTGAAAAAAAAATTACCCGAGAAGACCAGCATGCTGAAATACCTTTACAAACCATAGGGATAGTGTCTTTGGTGTGATTATACAGTCTAGATATGAAGAAGAAATCTATCAATCTGAGCTGTATGGATGCCATTGTGTATTTATTTTGTACATGTCATGATTAGGCTGCTATGAGCCAAAGAATTATAATTCTTTTGTTTTCCCAGTTAGGCCCAAACAGCCATGTCTAGATGCCTTGGAAATTGTGTCAGATGGGGTTAGAAATAGATGACGGAAACAGATATTCCTCTAATACTATTCAGCTGTAAATTCAGAAGCTCCATTTGCTGCTGTATAAGATCTGTACCTTGGACAACATAGGCAACTCAGTGAAGAACTTTAGAATAGGGGAAGGAAAAAACAACTACGTATTACTGACCACAAGCCTCCATAAAACCTCCAATGTTATAACAATCCTTCTCCTTAGTTACATGGGGAAAAGAACTTATATTACACCCTAAAAGCTTAGAAATGAGTTCTTTCCTGCAGCTCCAGACAGTGCTGTACTATTTCTACTCCATCGCAATTCCTGCTTTTGAATACATTCACTGTTAAAACTTTCGCCTGTCCTCTCAATATACTCCTTCTCCCACAATAGTACTATGGAATTTCTTCTGAAGCTTCCCAAGCCAGACAGGAGCTAGATATCCTAATACCTTTGCTTCTGCTACTTCTCTCTATCCACTGTACTACATGTTCTCATGTATTCTAGCACAAAGAATACTCTAATACAGCGATAAGAAAGGTTATCACTGCAGGCCTTTGCAGCAGAGGCAAGTCACAAAATGGAAGCTGCCTCACACTGCGAGAGGTTATGCATTCCCTGTATTTAAGCAGCAGGTTAAAGCATTAGGTTCTTGTTAATGGGACAAGACAGCTCCTAGTGCACATGCTATGAATTTTCCTTTCCAGGTTTCATTGATCATGTAGGGAGTTCAGTCCTCTAATGTAGCTCATGATGTTAAAAATCTTATGTTAAATCATGTGAATAACTTTGTGTATGTACAAAGTAAGTATTGCAAATCCTACAATTTAAATTAGTTATGTGCATAAGAAAATATTCAATTATGTTTTGATAAATTTTATGTCATAGTTTCCAGATGCCATTTTCCTTTCCTAATAAACACTGATGAGTCAGTGTTTTTTCCATTTTCCTGTGAGTAAAGATCACTTTTGTAAAAACTGTGCCTTACTTTGTAATAATGTGGATCACAATGTAAGAACGAGAAAAGAGAATACATGACTATAAAACCTCAAGTACAAAATAGTCTTATGTAAATACTTTTAACTTTGTGGCACTAATCTTTTGTTTTCATTTTATAACTGTAAAAATAGCATTTAAAAACCAATTCTCTCCTCTAATGTGAATAGAATATGGTTAAAGGAGGCAGCTCCAAGACTGAAAAGCAACCACAAAATAGATGCATATTCTTGAAAAAGAAATCTTTTTGAATATGCTGTAATTTAGGTTTTTCCTCCTTAGGAATATTTATTTATGGTTTTGATATTGATGTACATTTCTGACTTTGAAATCTGATTATTTAAGAATTATAGTGAGTATAATTCCTGAAGTTTTGAAGCTGAAATTGAAGTTAAAAAATAAAGAAAAAAGTGATTCTTAAGTAAGTTATGTCTGGTATCTGGTAGATAGTGTTCACCACCCGCCTGAATTAACTTCACTTTAACAGTATCTTTCTATCTTTCTTTTTAATGCTTCAGTGTTGCTAACATTTTTTTTAATATCTACTTTATTATGTAAAAATAGTGTAAAATTTATGTCATAAGAAAACCTAAAATAATCCTTCTGTTTAAATAAAGGTAAAGAAAATTCTTATCTACATGGAAGAGGAATGAAGAACATTTTCTCTTCTGAGAAACCTCCCTCAGTTTAAACATACCTAGACCACAGCATCTTTCCAAGGTAAAATATTGTCATAGGCAATCTCATTGAGTTCCATGATATGAAAATATGTTTACATGGCTGAGTGACACATTTTCTAGATCAGCTGTTCAGGCAAGATCCTCATCTGGGCGCAGTAAGCAAGGTTCTAAGGTGTCCCCATGCATGGCAATATTAAGCATCTTGCTAAAGGTTTAATCTGAAGACTTTCTTACTTTCATTAAGTTCAGCATTGTGCACTAGAATCACTGTCACCATTCAATTTTATTTTGAGGGTATCTGGCAAAATGAGGCTTCCTAATGTATCTGAAGAAGCGTGTTCTATGAACAGATAAAGCTAAGGGATAGAAATCCTTTTGATTACCTTGGAAATTCAAGATACATTTTCCATCTCACTGAAGTGCACTATCAAGATTTACAAGCAATACAGAAATCAGTATCCCAAGCTTTTTGCACTTCAAACTAGCTTGAACTGGATAAAGAGATTTGACATTTCATATCATTCTGCCTGCTATCAGAGAGTCCTGTAATGTCAGACAGCTGTGTGATTTGTACCATATGCGTTTGCAAACTGGAAGTTACTGCAATGTCTTAATGGATGTAGAAAACTGCAGTATCATGAGCATTCCACAGCACTGAAGTTGTGTGGGAAGATATGATATTAAACAAATTTTGCAGCATTTCTTAGCAAAAATTCATATTAACATCAGTGAAATTCAGTAAATTCAGTGAAATTGATTTGTACCATTTCACCTAATACAGGATTTAAAAAAATATTTTAAAGAATCTACAAATATATATGAAAAAGGTTAATTTACATCTAAGAAGACCTGTAAAGGCCTTTTTGAAATAGTGCTAAAAATGTCACAGAATCACAGAATCACAAGGGTTGGAAGGGACCTCGGGAGATCATCTAGTCCAACCCCCCTGCTAAAGCAGGTTCTCCTAGAGCATGTTACACAGGACTTCATCCAGGTGGGCTTTGAATATCTCCAGAGAAGGAGACTCCACAACCCCCCTGGGCAGCCTGTTCCAGGGCTCCATCACCCTCATATTCAACTGAAACCTCTTATGTTTCAGTTTGTACCCATTGCCCCTTGTCTTGTCACTGGACACCACTGCAAAGAGTCTGCCTCCATCCTCGTGATTTCCACAGTTAAGATATTTTTATGTGTTGATGAGGTCCCCTCTCAGTCTTCTTCAGGCTGAACAAGCCCAACTCTCTCAGCCTTTCCTCATAGGGGAGATGCTCCAGTCCCTTTATCATCCTAGTTGCTCTCCTCTGGACTCTTTCTAGGAGTTCCTCATCTTTCTTGAACTAGGGAGCCCAGAGCTGGACACAGTACTCCAGGTGGGGTCTCACCAGGGCAGAGTAGAGGGGGAGGATAACCTCCCTCGACCTGCTGGCCACACTCCTCTTAATGTACCCCAGGAGACCATTGGCCGCCTTGGCAACAAGGGCACACTGCAGGCTCATGGTCAGCTTGTCATCCACCAGGTCTCCCAGGTCCCTCTCGGCAGAGCTGCTTTCCAGCCTGTACTGGTGCATGTGGTTCAACCTCCCCAGGTGCAGCACTCAACATGTGCCTGTGTTGAACTTCATCAGGTTCCTCTCCACCCAACTCTCCAGCCTGTCCAGGTCCCGCTGAATGGCAGCGCAGCCTTTCAGCGTATCAGCCACTCCTCCCAGTTTTGTGTCATCAGCGAACTTGCTGAGGGTACACTCTGTCCCCTCGTCCAGGTCATTGATGAACAAGTTGAACAAGACTGGGCCAAATACTGAGCCCTGGGGAACTCCACTAGCTACCGGCCTCCAGCTGGACTCTGCCACGCCGATCAGAACCCTCTGAGCCCTGTTGTTCAGCCAGTTCCCAATCCACCTCACTGTCCACTCATCCAACCCACACTTCTTGAGCTTCCCTATGAGGATGTTATGGGAGACAGTATCAAAAGCCTTTCTGAAGTCAAGGTAGACAACATCCACTGCTCCCCCCTCGTCTACCCAGCCAGTCATGCCATCATAGAAGCCCATCAGATTGGTCAGGCATGACTCCCCCTTGGTGAATCCATGCTGGGTACTCCTGATGATCTTCTTTTCCTCTACTTGCTTGGAGAGGACACCCAAAATGAGTTGTTCCATCATCTTTCCAGGGATGGAGGTGAGACTAACTGGCCTGTAGTTCCCTGGGTCCTCCTTGCCCTTTTTGAAGACTGGAGTGACATTGGCTATCTTCCAGTCATCAGGCACCTCTCCTGTTCTCCATGACCTTTCATGGACGATGGAGAGTGGCTCAGCAATGTTGTCTGCCAGTTCCTTCAGCACTCGCGGGTGCATTCCATTGGGGCCCATGGATTTGTGGGTGTCCAGCTTCCTTAAAAGATCCCTAACCTGATGCACGTTGACCGAGGGAAGGTCGTCCTTTCTCCAAGCTTGCTCACTTACCTGCCAAAACTGGGGAGCCTGAGGGCCAGCCTTGACAGTGAAGACTGAAGCAAAGAAGGCATTCAGTAGCTCCGCCTTCTCTGTATCTTCTGTCACCAGGGCACCCATTTCGTTCAGCAGCAGTCCCTAGTGTTACGTTTACTGCTGACGTACTTGAAGAAGCCCTTCTTGTTATCCTTGATATCCTTCGCCAGACTTACTTTAAGTAAAATTTCAGAGATTTTCTAGATTACAATTCCCATCATAAAACCTTAAGATCACCCAAATCCTTTTTTTTTTTTTTTTTTTTTTTGGATCTGGCCCTACAGTTCCATCTACTGAAATATAATAAAGAGAAATGAAAGGAGACATTGGCCTCACAGCAAAGGTAGTACAGCATAAAATACTGGTATTAACCTGAAGTCTTTTACCATGGCCACTTTCAACAAAGCCCGGTAGATTCAGAACTATAAAAATTCTTAGTAGAGTAATGCTTCTTATCTATAGAGAGTCCAGTAATAGTGTTACAAGCTATAGTGCTTTTGATCATTATTGTAAAACACTGCAGTGTCTATTCATAAAGGCTACTACTTGATTCACCACTCTGTAACACCAGCTTTTATGCCTCTATAATGATTCTAAGGGTTTTCCTTTTCAATTAATTTAATACTCATAGCAGGTGCCAGGTTGCAGAATCCAAGGCTCATTACTCAGTCACAGAAGTAATTTCTCAAAGTCTATAGGTTTCCCCACTGCTCAGCAGCTGACCTTGCCCTGTTTGGTCTTTATGTGTTGTTGGTGTAATTCAGGCTGCCTGAACCAGAAGCACTGAGGAGTCAAACTGGAAAACCCATATCTCTGTCCCTGGAATGCTCTTTACATTGACCTATCGGTTTTCTTAATACCAATAAAAACAACAACCACAGTAATAATTTAAACATATCTTAGCAGCAGAAACCAGAATGCATGGACATATAATTTTAAGTTAAAGAAATGAATTGTCAGGCACTTACCTAATCACCGTGTATCTGACTGCTTTGTGGGCCATTTTTAACAGGCAGGCAATAGAAAGCTCTCCACAAATATATTCCATGGTCTATTAGATATATCTTTGAATGCATGAAATGGGGGCACATAGCTTGCCTTTCCTAGTAGTAGTCCCATCAGAGGCTGTCATAGAGATACTGGGTTTCATCAAAAGTATTAAGCACTCAGCATCAGTTTGGGGCAACTGATGGTTTGCTAAATGAGCAGAGGGGACCAACCTCTTTCCTCTTTGCTCTGTATAGTAATAGAACAGCACACACTGAACACAGGGTCTGGATCATCTTCTCCAGAATAGTAATGTCAGCTGAGAAACCCTATTTCTCTCCATTGACTTGGACTCTGTGTCTGTGACTGGGCAGTCAGATATTTCCTTGTCTCAAGCAACTTGTCTGGGCAGAAGGGGAACAGAGAGGGGCAGGGTGAGTCCTGCAGAGGCAGGGCAGTGGGCTGTCCCATTGGCTTTTTCCAATGGGCAACAACTGAGCATGTGCCGGTCAACAGGTATTCACGAAAGGAGCGTGTAATCACCAAAGACACTCACTGCCCCACCAACACCCCTGACCCAATTCAAGAACTGTCTAGAACACCTGACTGCACAGAAGTGAGATGGGTGGTCTTGGACTAATGAGACTACATAAGGATGAGCATACACATTTTGCTTTCTTGACCCATCACCTACAGATCCAGACTCCACCCCAAGATGACCACGTGGGATCCAAAGGTGGTGATACCTCTCCTTTTTCTATCCTCCTCTCTTTTCTTTTTATTTTCTTGCTTCTTTCTTTCTCTACTTCTCTACCAAATATATTCACCTATATAAGTTTTAGACAACTTGCACTGGGTTGCACCGAAAATAGTTCCTTTGCCAAATTGTGTTTGTTTGCTTGTTAAGTTTGCCAGTTTAAGTTTGCCAGTTTGTTAAGTTTGCCAGTTAATAAAGTTGCCAGTATGTATCTAATGTGGCTTAACTTTCAGTAATGTAGTCTAACTGAATTATGTGCTAAACAAGCTTTTGATAACTAACATCTGTGCATGCAAGCAGAATATTTTATTTCAGCTTTTGAACTAGTTATATTCAGCAACTAGTTTATTTAAACTTAAAAAACAAACAAACAAAACATTTGTATTGAGAAAGCAAGAAGGCTTTTCCAGTGTATTGAAAAAAACTATATGAGAGAAATCAAGATCTATTAGTTTTAAGTTCTTCAAGGACACAATGACCAGAAAAAATCACTTCAGCACAGCAACTAAAGATAATAGTTTCTTTGTTTAATAACTAAGTTATTTTGAAATGCATGTAGGTATTGTTTATCCTAAAAGGCAATTAAAAAAATAGAAAATTATAGAAAACAATGACTTAATCTTTCTTTAGAAAAATTGTTAAATAGTAAAAAGAAAAAATGTTGTCATTTTAAAATCAAGTTTTTCAGCTTGCTAATTTAAGTTATGATTAAAATTGTTCATTTAAATCAAATTAATCTGTCCTAATTTAAGTTAATTATAAGATGAAAGATTCTTTGCATCGATGACATTAAACATTGTTAGTTAAAAGGCTAGTTGTTCTATGACCCTCTTTCCAAACTGTTTACCAAAAAGTCTTCAACACAGAAATTATGTAGGTTTATATGAAATAAGGCTTTTGTTCTGTTTTGTTTTTCCCTGAGGAGCTGTTTATTCAAATATTATAGTAGAAGCTTATTTTTTTTTTTATAAACTTCATTTGGCTTTTACCAACATTACATTCATCCTGTTGTCTTTTAACCTACATCTTAAACCTAACATCAGGAGACCTATCATCTCAGCACTGCACTCAGCAAAATTTAAAGACCTTAAGAAGAACTTAGGATTTTTAACAATGCAAAGTAATCAAGTAATCAATTGCTCATTTAATTAGATTTTTCCAAATTCAAGTAAAATTAATTAATGCAATGCTGTATCTTCTTCCTACAATGCAGGGGGAGTGTGAACTTACAGCTAAGAGAAGTGCCTGATCAGGGCGTGAAATAGTTAGACTTCACTGGTCTCATGTGAGCGCAATTTTATGAAAAAATGTCTTCTAACTTAAGGGAATTCAGAGATAAGAGAAGTGGTGAGTCTAGAACTAGAATCAGTGTTTCCTGGGGAGACAGAGAAACTAAGAGGGGAACGGATGCACTGAGAAGACATTTACCCCATCTCTGGGGACCATAGGTTATATAGTAATGACTGATTATTAAAGCTTTGATGAGATGTGACTAGTTTCAGAAATTATATACAGGGCCTGTAGCTTTCATATAGCTTAGGTGGGTAATACAGTTTGCTTGGAATTATAGAGTATGTTAGGGACTGAAATTCAATTTATGAATCAAAACAGAGGATCAAAACCAAAATCATAGGAGACACAAGAACTGGGGTTTAATATAAAACGTAACTATTTTCATATTGGAAAGAGAAATATAACATCAGATCAAGAGTTACAAGCCTTTTTTTCCCCCAAGTGTTTTTGTCTAGGGTTACTTGTTTGAAACAGCAGTTAGACACATAAGTCGTGATACTTTTTTGTTTTCATGTTTTCCATGAAGAGGGCACCAGGCAAGAAATGCACTGGGAATACAGCAGGCTGCAGGTCCTGCCACAAACACACACAGTTTCCCATCACATCCTTCCCATTACCTTTGATCTTCATAATAACTTCTGTGAGAAAGAACGTAGGTATAATCTTCATCTTTTGACATGGACTTTTATTACAGAGAGGAAATGGAAATACTAGTTCTGGCTCTGGTTGCTATAATTAAAAAAAAAAAGGCCAAATTATACTTCCAGAGGGAAGAAGAGAATATTTAATGAGATTCTGTTCCCACTAGAGTTACTAGACTTATGAGTATCTAGTTTACAAAGACTTTTCTCTTTCTTACCTTCAGATCAGAAGCAAAATCTGACTCTTAACTGCCATGACAGAATAGGGAAAAATAAAGCAAAACAAAACATCAGACTGCTCCTGTTATTCCTTTTACTTTCCCATACTCTGAACCATAGTTCAGCTGACTGTTCTAACAAGACTGCTATTTCTTATGAAATGACTGATGAAAGTGTAGGAAATCATTTTACACTATTACCAAGTAGCAATTTTTGTAATTTGTATAAGCATGACCCAGAATGAATATCAATTCCAGATCTTACCCTTTGACTTGTCCTTTAAGATCTCACCAAAATTCTACTAATGCAGGTGGCATTAATTGGAAAAAGAAATCAGTTTCTCAGCCTGGACTACTTTTCTATGAAGACCATTATGGAACCGTCTACAGAAAACAGTTGGATTGCTTCATCTATCTGCATAGCAGTTAGTCAAATAACCAAGTGGAAAAAGACTTAAAAGATCAAATTTCTGACCTAACATAAATAATTGATTTCTTAAACAAGTACTTTTACAAAAAAAAAAAAAAAAAAAAAAACTCAATGCTATTTTTTATTTAATACTAAGTAACATACAGCTGTTGTCTTTGAACTGTATTTAATTTAAGGAATAAGAGAACAGCACGAGCAACAGTATGTCTACATCCAACACCTTCAGGAAAGGGTCTTTACCTAAATTTAGACTGTACAGTTTAGGAAAGGGTTACAAAACATGAAGAAGCTTATCAAGAATGCCCTGACATCAAAGTAGAATAAATTCAAATCTGTGAAATCAATTTAAAAACTGTACCATGATAGTCATAGGCGTGTTTTCTTTTGTATAAAATAGACATGGGAGGGTCAAGAAAAACATAATAAGGTTGTGCAGGAAATCTATCAGTTCACTGAAGCAGAAGGCAGTAATTGGAATGGAAGAGGGTATCATACATCAGGTGAATCATTTTTCTTTGTTTTTTTTTTTACAGAAATGTTACTTACATATCCACCTTGTACAAATATATTTCAGGTGTTAAAGAGTCAATACAAGAAGAGATCAGTGTCAAAACAGACTGTATTTGAACAAAACTATAAATTGAGAGCAAAAGCTACAATATCAGAAGAAGTAAGAATGAAGTCATAAAACTGATAACAAAAATACACAATTCATTTAATACATAGTTTTAGAAACTGATGTAAGGAGCTCTTAAAAGAATTGAGGGCTATCCTATGACAGGGTTGAGCTAATTTAAATAAATTAAATTCATACTGATTTGTTGATTCTGATCAGTTGAACTGATTCAGCTTTTGTGTGGCCTAAATCTGTTCCATGGATTAGGAAAAAAGTTAATGTTGTTCTAGTTTTAAAATACACTAGGATGATAAAAAGAATGAAAATCGGCCTGCTTTTCTTTGCTGTCTGGAAAATTGTCTGGAATTTGCAGTAAAAGAGGAAATGCAGAAGTTAAATACAAAGAAAATAAAATCTGTTTCTTGACTCTGTGAGAGACTTTAATTCAAGCAAAACTATTTAATACAATTCCAAGGGAAAGGGGAATGGAAAAGGAGAAAGAGAAGAGAGAAAAAAAGAGTGTGCATCATAACTGACACATAAATAAAACGGTAGTTTAAGGTTATTCCAGACTGCATAGTTTCAGAGAGACTTAAATTCAGGTTGTTAGCAGTTAAGTTCACTAGAGTTCATCAGGAATTGCTTAGTATAGTGTTCAATAATGGAAACATGTTTTTCCCAAAACATTTCAAGAATATCCTTGGGAGTACCTCTAATGAAGATGATTAAACTACCACAGTGATGTTCTGGTGTAAGGCAGATGAGACCTAAAGGTTGCAAACTCTAAGACCAAGGTGAAGCACAATCACTACATTTATGAGTCCTATCCTGTAACAAAAATATCAAGAAGTCCATTGAGCAAAGAGCACTGTGTTCATCACTTTACACTATTGATTGCAAGTAATGTAAAACATGTTGGTTTAAAGAATTATGAGCTTTTTTGGTAACAGAAGTTCAAACATCTGCCGGATTAAAAGACTCACCCAGAAAATAGAAGTGAACTTAATGCAAACCGTATGTCTGAATCAGGAGACAATACATTGATGACCATGAGAGAAGAGAGTTTCTCATAAAGGCGAGGAGGGAGTAACATTCATTAGTTTTGAGAGTCAAAAGAAAGCACAGTGAAACCAGCCTCTGGTGGGATTTCTAACAGTTTTTACGGCTTTCAGAAACTGAAGTTTGTGCAACTGCAAATGATGTTTCTTGGTTCTTAATTCTATCTTCCCTGTGAATGTGCAGGAGTTCCGGTCTTTACCAAAGGGACTCAGGTAATTTCTTTTTTTAAACATTTACCTTCAAGTGTTGCAGAAATGCAGTATGTGGATGTGTAATTTTGGAGGTAAGAGGAGTTTAATTGTATGAACTCATTGTAATAGAACACAAATTCCTGAAATCAAGCACATTGTTAATATGCAGAAAATGCAGGAATGAATCAAACTGAATATTCACAGAAATAAAAATGGCAGAAAAGAGATTAAGAGAACGATTTGGTTTGGGTCACTTTTAATATCACTTGCCATCCACTCTTTTAAGCAGGCATTTTTTCAAACAGTAACCTCTTCTCATGTATTTAATCAATTCCAGCTGTGGGAAAGGGTTCTACTCCAAAGTTTCCATAGATGTGAGTAAAATGACAAAGTAAAGGTTGAGAGAAAGTGTTTAGGAGGAATATATCTGAAAGGGACTTTGTATAAACTATATCAATGAGATATTCACATCCTTTAGTGAAAAGTGTTTTGTCCTGATCAACGTTACTCTTATCATTCCCAGAGTTTAGATGATATAACAACTCCTGCTTAGATGATGGCACAGATAGCTAAATCAGAAATAAAATAAAAATATCTGTTGCACTACCACAATCACCTATGTATTTATCTTAGCCTATATCCGTATAAATATATATATAATACATATAGATAATTCATATGTCCATTATGTTTAAATCTCTGACCTCAGAGGAAAACAGAGATCAGTTTATCTACTGGATATGCCATCCTACTCTTTGCATGAATGAGAAAAACAATGCTTTGGTTGGAGTTTTTTTTGACATACACATAAAACACCTTGTAAAGATCAAGCCCCAAACCATATTAGCCTTCCAATGCACACTATATTTCTTTTTTTACTCATTCTCTTCTAATCCTTTCACCAGATTTCTCTTATTAAAATACAACAATGCTTCAAAGCTACAAAGCTTCTCAGTTCTTTTGCTGATTGATAGTAAAATAACATAGTCCTGGATCTGTTCCACTTACTTACATGGAACAGTAACCTATTCTGGCAGTATTTTTAATGATAACAATGTACTAGTCAGTGAACAAGTTTCATTCTTTTGTAGAAGTCTAACATAGACTCAGGTACCAATGAAAACTTTGTTCACTTTCAGAATAAACCAGACATATTATTCTTATCCTGATCTCTGAAAAATTGATATTTCTCACACAAAGTACAAATCTGAGAAAGCAAAACCCTTGAACTGTAAACACGGATTTAATTCTCTTTCCTATATACAGTAGTACATAACATCTTGAGAAATCTGAGTCTAAAATGAGAGTAGCTTCCCTATGCACTTAGTTATTCTCACCTCTACCTTGGCTTTATGGCTTTGTAATTCATGAAACCTCCTGAAATCTGAAACACATTCCTTATTTTGAGGAAGCAAATGGAAATTTTCTGTTCTTGTTTTATTTTTAATATCTGTTTTGCAGTTGTCATTCCCTTTCTTACTTATGCACAGGATGTGAGTCTCTAGTGTGGGACCTATGAAGATCTTGTGCATATCCATTATTCCTTAATAACATTTTCATGGGAATTATACTTGCATCTAAATAAAAAAATGAAAATCCATATTTTGGTTTTTAAACTTGCTTTTTAAGTTAGATCCAAATGCAGAAGGTAAACCTTAATGTGGTGAATTAGAACACCCAGGGATATAGACCCAAACTTCACATTATGTATCTCATCATATTGGCTTACCAAGTTCAACTCAAGCTACTATTCTATGACAAGACTCTTGACATTTAGTTTCTTAAAACATAAACTACAAATGTTGCTCTTAAGAAACTCTTGAAAACATAGTTTATTTAAAAATATTTTAGAAAAAATGCCTCAAATGTATTTTTTTAATATTTCACTTTCCAAGGGAACCTCTTTGGGGTAGTAGAACTATTGTGCAAATGTAATACTTGAAATTGAGCTAATAAAAGTATAGTGTGCCTGTGTTGTTAACTCAAGATAGCTAAAATGTGAGAGTAAGAGGAACCTGCATCAATTATATTCAAACTGTGAGCTTTGGGTGCTTTTGACCCTTGAGACATCAAGTTCTGGCTCTCTTGAGAGAGGATGTTAAGGAGAAAATTTATATACAGTTATGAGGTGAAAGTGTCCCATGAGCCTCCCCTTGGGATTTCTATACTGAAGTGTTTGAATCATGCTTACTGTGGAGGGGAGGCATTGAGGGTGGAGATTAGCAGGGGGCTGCTTAGCAGACTCTGTTAGCAGGCTCCATCATTTCTGACATTGGCCAGAAAGGATGTGAGGAGATGCTGTCCTCTCCTCGGTAGCACTGATTCCCTGGTTTCTCTTTAGGTAGAGGGGAAAGAAATACAGGAAGTTACCTTAACTTTCCCCAAGCCACAGAAACAGCTAGCAGAGGCAGCTAAGAAAAGGAAGCTACATTAATAAACATAAGTGTTGACCCTTTTTCTCTTGTTTATTGCTGTTATTTGTTGAGCTACATGGTTTGGCTGAGTTTTTATCTGACTTAGCTGAGATATTTCAGATCAAAACTATGAGCTATGCTATTTCACATCAATTAGCAATTGTCTCCAGCTAATGACAGCTGAAGGGTTAGTTCCTTTCAACCCACACAATTTTCCCATTACACAGCAGGTTTTTCCCATCATCCAATATGGGAATTACAGAAGGGAAAGAGAAAGGAGGTAGAAAATCCCTCTTCCCTATGTGTGTACCTTCAGGGAAATTATGCATTTTTAAGGAACACTTCAACAATGCCTTATGGAACATGGAAAATGAGCAAACCAAAAGAAATAAAAAAGCTTTTTCGTAGGTCTTGATTATATATTTTCCATGATGAAAAGCTGGCCAGCATTATGAACAAAGTCAAAAATAGTACTTCTGTGGGTAAGAAGAAATTTTCAGATGGAGCATAAAGCTAGAAAGGTGATTAAACCTTCCACTTGTTTCCAGGCTCCAGAAACTGCAGAAGTTGTTCCCCACAAATAGATAGAAAATAGTGAAGTTCCACTATTCATACAGTGGCCTACTAAGAAATATTTGCCTTGTTTGGTAAGACTTCTATATTTCAGTTAAATCCTGAGATTAAAGGTAAAATGAATTCATAGTCAAAGAATTATTGTCCTCTAAGTTAAAAATGTGAGATAATGGGAGCTGACAATGGATTGTAATGCATGAAGATACAAAATGAGACATATCTTCCCCCTTTAATAAACCTTTTTTTTTTTTTTTTTTTTTTTTGGGTTTTTTAAAAAAAAATTACCCAAAAATTTTAAATTTGAATAATTAAATATATTTATTTAAATAAACATAAAATAGATTTAGGGGGATGAAAAGGACAGCTGTAATGTCAGTGTATCAAAATAAAATGCGATCATTACCACCATATACTGTAGGAATACAGGAGGATGAAAACCAACAGTTCAGCCATAATGATTTCATTAAGATATATATGTAGAGAGATGAAAGGAAAAGATCACTAACAGATTGCTAGTGAAACAAAAAGAGTGTGAAAGCAGCTGAATGTGGTAATACTTAGAGAAATGAAAGTAGAAATGCTTCAGAAAATAAATATAAACTAAATCTTTTTCTCTGTTTAAGGCAGGGCACGAGCAAAAGATAAAATACACATTTTGTCAATTCACCTCGGAGTCATTGATCTCTCTTGAGCATTGAGCCTAATGAGGCAAGTAGAAGAAAATTGTAATGGGTCTTGCATGTACGTATTGTTGGGCTTGAATTATTGTGTAGAATTGTCTTTCAAATAATGGCAGGATTCTATTACAAATAAGATTATGAATATTATTTTATAATGAAGAATTCCTGAGCTTCTTTAATTATAAATAAGTATGCATTATGTCAACTCCACAAACACACATACACTCCACACTTTTTTTAAAGTACTTACATATTATTTATGAATATCAATTCAGATGGATCATTTTTTGGAGGGGGCATGATACTGGACACTTTTCCATCTTCTAAGTATCTGCTTGTTATTTAATTTGGTGTCCTGCAGATGTATATGAGATCTATTTCAGCATTGGCTAAAATGTTTTCATAAGGTTTTATAATTTTATATCATACTTCTTTACGATGCATTTGGAAATCATCAGTAATAGGACTCTCATGTAAAGTGAAGGAGTCTATATATATTACAAATGCGAAACTCTGTCATCTTTGCACACATTTGTGAAAAAAAGTGCTAGATTATGTAAACTAAGCAGTGATGTTCTTTATATATTAAATGTTGTGATTAAGATATCTCTTAAAAAGCAAACCAGAAAGCACATTACTGAGTGGGATGTTACCTAGAGAACAGCCAATAGGAAGTGCTAAGTGCAGGGATGTTTCTAGACTGTCCCTGCTTTCTGGAAATTATGCTAGTTTTTCCACTAGAGACTGTTTTCTATTTACTATCTGTAACCATGTTTTTAAATAAAAGAAGACAGGAATCAATCATAGATCTACAGGCTGAGTGTGAAGGTCTGGCTTGCATCCTTGACATTGCTTATGGCTAGCTTCTGTACCAGTTTCTTTTTGAGGAGAGCCACCCCCCCAAAAAAAACCAACCAAAACCACCAACCAAAAAAAGGCAAAGAAACCCCAGAGAGTAAATTTTAAAACAATAACTAAATAACCAGTTAAGAACCAGTTACAGCTGTGCACATCCATGCCCCTCTTCATTAGAACTATGAATGTACCTGTAGTTAATTGTAGATCAAGCAGGGCCAGAGCCCAGACTTGAACACTACCACAAAATCATTAATGTTTTTTTGGCTTCTAGTATGCTCCTTGGAATGTTTTGTACCCAAACCAGTGCCCAGTTACAATCCAGGACGTAATATGGGTTGGCATGGTTTCTGGCAGACATTATGGACAGGATCATTGTTTTGGGACGGAGAGAACTGAACACAATATGAACACAGAGTGCGCAGTACTATTCTAGGGCACATGCATTCAAACACCTTTCATGACCTCATGTCAGGGTTCAAAACTCAGTGTGTACAAATTAAGAAGTTTTTTATATAAACCAAGTATTGCTAGTAAAAGTTCCCTTTTATGTAGTCCCAGGCCTTATTCTTTTCAGGACATATTAACTGGGATTAATAGTTACAGTGTGATAATATCTCAGGGAACTTTTTAAGGCTTTTGTGCATATGTAACTGTAGCTGCATGAATATTCATGTCCAGGATGCCATGGTGTATGATGCTGTATGCACATTGCTAACAATCTCAGATCCCTTGATATTTCAGTAGCCTATTGTTTCATTTTCTTCAGTTATACTTCTCAAACTATTGCTCAGTACCAATCAAAATTCTTCGGGAACCTTCAGCATTAACCTTGACAGACCTTTCTTCAGAAGTAGAAAATTAGAAGGTTTGTATTTATCAGACTTACCTCATACCCATAAGACCTAGAATATTTGATTTTTTTTTTTTAAGAAATACAATGGGAGTGCATATAGTCATGCCACTGGGTATATGCAGACTCTCCAGACTGCTTGTTTTGCACATCTTGTTTGTTCAAATCCCTTTTTTTCCACCTACATTTTCCCTGGCCACTTTGTCATTATGTCAATTAATAACTGACAGAGTGATATGTGTGACATAAAACTAGAACTATGTGCACTTCATTGGCTCTATTATTTTAATGTCAAAATGCGTGTATGAGAAAAAAAAAGAGCATGAAAGTTGGATTTTCATCCCCCCATAACTGAAAGGGAAAAAGTCAGAAGCACCTGCAAAAATCACTTATCTTTTCAGATTATTTTTCCTCATGAATAGGGGATTTTGTTCAATAACAAAGAAAATGTCTATGACATAATTCTTGTGTGACTTTATAGTGCCTGTAATTCCTTGATAATTTTACAGCTGATTAAGAGGGAAACAGATACAACAGACTTCCTGTTGAAGCTTTTTATTACATTAATTGTGTTGCTTTGTCTGATTGCTCAGAACTTCTGCCTTACGTACATACTTTCTATTAAAAGTAACTGGCTTTAGATTGCTACTATTACTGAGATAAAATCTACACTGATTAGGTGACAAATGTGCAGTTACATTTAGTGGTGTATGTGAAAAAGCCCACAGTTCTGTAATTCAGTGGCTACTGAAATGTACCAGCCTCAGTGATCAGTGGATTGGGCTCTTCAAGAGATGTGATCCAAAGTGATTTTAATATGTTGGTAAAGCTAAGATTTTAATTTATTTTTATTCAATACAGGGTGTCTTTTCAATTTGGCAGGACTTTGGGGACTTGTGTGTATAAAATTAAGAGAATTCTAATTTTCTTCATATAGCTAAATTGTCAAAGGAGCAAAACAGTGTTCTGGTACTGACTACTTAACAAGGCCAACAAAACAAATGAAGATGAGGGCATGTGCTTCAGCACATAGCAGCAACTTTAATAACAGCATACATAGAACAGGGATCCTGTATTTTGGCCAATAGTAGACGTCAAGGCTTGGGCACTATGCCTGAAATGCTATTATTAGATTGGGAAAACAGAGATTTACTGAACATGTTACAATCCTGTCTTCATTTTGTTCACAGTATGTATTATACAGTGATGTGAAAAGGCTCTGATAAGGTTTGAAGTATTCTAAATTATCAGAGATAAACATAACTCTTTATCCGTGTCGGAGATTTGGGCAGAAGTGGCAGTACCATAAACAGGCCAATAATGGTCCACAAAGTGTTTGAGCTCAGAATCAAGCTAATAAAGGAACAATTATATAACTCACAAATCAAGACATAGATATGTGTGGATATTAGAATTTCAGCTTTAGCATGTTAATAACCAGTGGGCAGTATCTCTTTTAGCAGGGAATGTAGAAATCAAGGATGGTATTCGGAGCTGGAAAGACTGGATTAAAACAGAGAGTTAAGAAATATTCTGGTAAAAGTCAGTAAGGCATGCTGTTGTGCTGGAAAAGCTAGTATTTGTCTATAGTTTAGGCAGCATCCATGTGTTACTACTGAAAATTAGGATGTTAAGAATAAAACCTGGCGATGACTATCAGTTTGCCCTTCCTGAGTAAGAAGAAGGTCTCCTGCAACACCTCCTGATTCACGGTCATTTGCCAAATCTTACTGCTTTGGGGTCAAGGCATATTCCCATCTGTTTTACATAAACAAACAGTAACTGAGCAGTAACTGATGCTCCTGTTCTTTCTTAGAAGAAGAAGCTGATAGCCCATGTTCAGATTTTCTGTACTGGATTACTGTAATATGCTTCACTATCAGCTCTGAATCAATTTGGAAGATGTTGTTCTTGGGGGGGGAGGGGGGGGAGGGGAAGGAAGAAGGGAGTTTAATAATGTTTTAGATAATATTTTTAAGGGAATATAATATAAAGAAACTAGTTT
This sequence comes from Gorsachius magnificus, assembly GCA_034008185.1. Taxonomy (NCBI): domain Eukaryota; kingdom Metazoa; phylum Chordata; class Aves; order Pelecaniformes; family Ardeidae; genus Gorsachius; species Gorsachius magnificus. The sequence goes on from CM067081.1 coordinate 44,643,283, forward strand.
AAAATTTTGCTGTCTGTCTCCTCTTTCCAGGAGGACACAAGGGTACTGCTCCTGAATTCTAAGGCTCAAAATGGCTTAGATCAAGGCATTCAGGATAGGCTCTTTTAATCAGGAAAGATTTTTTATCAGGAAAGAATTCCAAATCCCATGACAGGTGGAAAGAGAGAGCTAACACTTAATTTTCCATAATTTTTCTGTAGCTCTTTCCCTTCTTGTTCAAAAATAATCTAAATGTATCGCACTTCTCAGATTTTTGCAAAGCCAGTCATATTGAACAGTTGGATGCAGAGAGTTGAGGTTTTTTGAGGAAAAGGCTTCTTTTAGGGACCTGGATGGGCTGGCAGTCATTGCCAATAGATATTTCCTGATTGGTTGTTATATTTTAGCTAAAATTTGTTTCTGGTTTTGCTCTATGCTTAGAGATTACATTTTTTTACTAATTGGTGGCAGGATGCCTGGTATCTCATGTAGATTTTGAAGGACCATTTCTGCACTGTAGATACCTGCTCATTCACACTATGCAATGCTCTGAGAGAATGCTTGTATCAAACTGAAGGGTAGAGGTTTCACACATGTGAAGTGCAACTAAGAGAGATCATTAAATTAAAGACTCCCTTGGCCCTGATATAACATTTCAAGTCACTTCCATGCTGTTCCCATGTTATAATTCTTAGGTATATTAATTGTGAGGGAGGTTCTCCCAGTAGGGTATTGAAACTTCAAATTTAGAACCTTAGTCAGGGAAATGTCCTATAGATCTTCAAGGGAATTTTCCCAAGTAGTTTTCTAACAAAAGTTCTCCCTCCTGTATGCAACAAATGTAGAAATATTTCTGTATTATAATACGTGCATTGTGAGGTGCCATATCTGATCTCTCAGTATATCAGTGCAATTCTGCTCACAATACACATGGCAATATCCAATTTAATTTTATTACTCAATAATAAAATTATTTGTCAATTTTTTAAAATGTCAATTTTTCATTGACATCTGGAGATTAGGATTTGTTCCTAAAAGAAGGAATTGTTCTTATGACCTTATAGTTTGAGTGTAATCACACACCAAGGCCAAGCCAAGCCCCTACTGAAAAGTCTGTTGATTATGAATACACTTGATATTTTTATTATTTTACTAGCACCTCAAACAATTAAGATAGGAGACAAACATGAAACTCTAATCATCAGTCTTTCCATTTTCATTAAATACAAATCAAATAAGCCCTGAAAGAGTTTGTGCAGTCAGTAAACATGTTACACATAATAAAGGAAAAATAGGGAAAAAAAGATAGAAAGAATAAAAAATAATAATGCAAGGATATAAGAGTTGCCATCTCAGTCAAATTAGGCCAGTATTCTTTTACTGATGCTTGCCAGCCTCTGACACCTTATAGATGTTTTCTGGTTTAACCTTCAATATATAGAGGCCAATTCCCAAGTCACGGAGCTTTAATTTTTTTTCCCAAATTTTTGTTATTAACCTTAACTCTGTCATTAATTCTGGATATTTCTACTATCCACAACAACTCTGTGGCTTCCTAAAACCTTGATTCTTAACTCTGTGGGATACTGGACAATTTATACAGCAATTTACAGACATGTCAAAATGGTACTCTAATTTAAAATCCCAGAAGAGTGAGTATGGAAAGGTGGAGATGGATCACAAGCTCTGTATCCTGTTTCTTTCTTTGTCTCTTCTTGATGAGTATCTTCTGCGATTGTGGGTATAGAGAAATATCCACAGAAAGAAAACAATTTCCAGTGAAATACAAAAGGGATGTCTATACCCACATATTTATGGGTTATTGATAGGCATAGCATCAGGCTTTGTTTTTCTTTCCATCCCCCTATTCTACCCCTCCAAAAAACAGCTTATCAGAAAAAAATACAGGGGTTTATCTGGGATTCATATATACAAACACTGATGTGATGTAATTATGAAAGCTTGCATATTTTAAAATTACCTGGGTAACAGAGCAGATATAGCCCTGTACAAGGAAGCTCAAAACCATACATAGAAAAGTATTCTACATTGAATTATTTCCTAAAAATGATACTTTGATTGTAATTTATTATGTGAAATACTTTCTAAGTACTTATTTTTTTTAGTCGAAATGCTCCTTAGAAATGTGTGATTTGTTACAAAATTAGCGAAGTAAAAGGTCAGAATGGCACGCACACATATATTTATAGCCATATACACACACATACACATGTTATATATATAAAAATCATATTTTTTATGTCTCTGGATTTCAGACATTTTGTCTTCTGCAGACTGCAAGGGTTTTTGATAATGTTCATTTTTTGCTTTGTGTCTTAAATATATAACTAAGGATTTTTTTACTACGGGCTTTAAAAATTAAAGTCTGAAAAAAAATTTGTATAAAAGTTTGCTGATCTTTTCATCACATTCTTTTTTCACTACTTTCCTGTGTATGATTTGGTGATGTAAAAATATAATGACCTTACAGTCTAAGTGACTTTTCCAAGCAGTGAAACTAGTGATTTCATGGGATGACTAAGTTCCAGATTCTATCTCCTTGAAATTTGTTTCCAGGATGTTAACTGCAAAGCAAGTTATATATAGCAGTAAATGCATGCTTAATTTGTGAGAAATCATGGTTGATGAATAAATTGGGAATAATTATATTACTGCATAAAGCTGGTGGATCTCAAATTGCTTGGTGCCTGGACTTTAAATTGGCCTGCGTTCCTGTTGTGAAAGTCATTCATAGTAGTAACAAAACTGCAGTCAGAAATGGGGTAGTTTCAAAGTCATATAAGTATATTTACTCATTTGCTGCAAATGACAGAGCCTAGAAAATGGCAGCAGCATTCAGAAGTAAATGAATAAAAAGTTAATTCAATTAAAAATATGTGCAATCAATTATGAAAATAAAATGTAATAAACTGTACATCAAAACATTGTTTCATGCAACAAGAAATCTTACAGAAATTATAAAATCTCAATGATTGCATTTTCTTTCATAAAGACAAGTAGCATGATGTACTCGGTCTTTCCAGCCCATCATAGATACTTCTAAGAGGCTTTAATGAAGATCTGTAATTGAATTAAAAGCCACAAACATAGCATAAGTCTAAAATTTAACTAGTAGACAATTACCCCATAGCAGAGGGTGAGATTCCTCACCTAAGGTGTGTTGTAAGCAAGGCCAAGAATTATGGGACTGGATTCTATCATCTTAATAGCCAAGCACAATTCAATGGGCTGACATAGGGTCATATGACCTAAAGTATTTTTCATAATAAAGACAATTTGTAGCATTGCACAGGTAGTTGTTCAACTTCTGGTTTTTCCCTTCAAATACTGAACATCCAGCAATAGTCTTATAAAAGTTTCACCTGACTCTGTGACCTAAAACATAAATTCCTGAGCACAGGATACGTCAGCTGCAGCAACCCATTTAAGGTTTGAAGCTTTTAAATTTATTCAACTACTTTCAGCATTTGGGAAACATTTTCTTATTCTTCTACTTCTTTTTATGCTTTTCAAACACACTACAGGAAACATGAAATTGTGTGTGTTGCACTAGAAAAAAAAAGCAGCAAATAAATAGTGAATGGTTCTAAGGTCAATAGCTGTAAAATATTACCCAAGGGAGAAAAAAAATAATTAATGAGATCTGAAACTGTGATTATTATGTGAAAATAAAGGCTATGGGCATTATTCCTGAACTGTGGTAAATTTTCTTTTCTCTGGGCAGTATTTTATAAAACTCTTACTTGGAAACATTATTTAGTCTTGATATATTTCTATTTGTTCGGAAAAAAGTAATGGTACAGTGTCTGCTTCTTCTGTAGGCAACCCCTTTCTGTAAAGGGATACATGCATAATTTTAAGAACTATTATTTTTTTAGATAATTATATAGAACACAGGTATTAGTAGTCTAGAGGTAAAACTAGAGCCATAAAAGATATGGTTCAATGTTTGTGTGTCCTAAGACATCATGGTAATGCTGGTGACATCATAATAACAATGAGAATAGAGTATGACTGGTATAGCTATACAAGGATTTCATAATGGTGTCTATTGCCATTATTCTAAGTGCTTCCTATATAAAATCAATAGTGAATGAGAAGTTGGTTATGGACTTCATGTTAGAAGTGTTTCTATACCCAGTCAAATCTGTGGTTTGTTTGGATTTCATGTTTCTTTAAAAGTTTTATTCAAAGTATATGTTGTGGTTATGGAAAGCCTGTCTCAATTTTTCTAAACTGTTTTTTTGACACACTTAGAAATTTCAAGTATACAGGCATTTTGAAAAATATCCTTATTCAAATTAGTTGTATAAGAAGGCGCTTTTTTCTGTGTGACTATATTTTACTATTTTAGAAAGAGGAACTGTAATAAGCATATAATATGTTTATATTTTATCATCATTAACAATTTGGTGCTTTAGATAATATTCATCATCCTGCCTGAGGGTGGATAGGCAATACTGCATGTAATGCTACCTTTAGTGGAGCAAAAAAGAAAATAGAATATTTGCTAGTAAAAGTAGAATTGGAAATTTCTAAGAAAAGCATTTTTAATATGAATTCAGCAAGCTTCATTCTCATTTCATTCTCCTGAAGTCTCTCATTTAAAAGTTTACATTTCCAAAAATTATGTTCATACAGTAGAAATAAAACAGGAGGCAGGGAGGGGGGAAGATGATTGGTAAAAAGGTATGTTTAATTATTTCCATTGACTAAATTGGCCATAGTACCACCTCCATTTTTCCTACTTACATTGTTCCAGTCTAATCGGAAGTCTAGTGTTTGAGACATGGCAGAGCTGATCTGTATACCTATACTCAGTCCTCACTTTTCCAGACTTTGAAGGGATTTAGGTTAGTGTTATTCCTGGGCACATATCTTTTCCATTTTATTATATGAACAGGTTTTTAAAATGGCATGATATGTTAGTGTATAATCCTTCCCCTTCATTATTTGCACAAACCATGACCATTCCTACTGCTTCCTTTTAATTTAACACAAAAATTGCAACTAAAAAAATATTAAGTTCTATTTGGTATCAGCCTATTTTATTCACATCTTTTTCATCTGCTTGTTCTTTGTGCTGGAGAAGATGGCCAAAGCAATGTACCATCCACCTTTATCCCTACAATCTTATTCTCTCTTTTCCCACATCTTCACAGAGAAAAAAACCTTCAAGCTACAGTCCTTAGAGAAAAATGGATCAAAATTACATGTGCAGCATCTGTTTAATCACTGTTTAATTCAACACCTTTACATGGATAAAGCTTATATCCAATGGAACTGCTAGGAAACAATGATCTCCAGATGAGCTGTAGAAGCTACAGAACATCACAAGTAAAACCATGCTTGCAACTAAGACTTCCTTTAAAGTCATGTAGAATCAAAATGACACCCACACATTAGTTGCCATATCGATTGCAAGACTCCTATCAACCACTCTTGACAACTCAAAACGAGGACAAGGACTGCTTAAAAATATATTCTAGAGGATTACATTTCTATTTTCTTTCTCTTTTTAAATAAATTCATCTACAAGTAAATACCTTCTAATGACTAAAAAAAAAAAAAAGGTGGCAAGTATTTTAATAAACATTCTCTGTATCTCAGTATAGGATAGTTCTTGACTTCATTTCTGAAATGTATTCACAGTGCCCAGATGTTAAACTATAGAAATTTCTTCTCCAACAGTAGCATCTGGCTCATTGGCAGTCTACTTGTTCTTTTGTTGGCTTCACTGCAGTTGTCTTTAGGCTGTGAATTGATTAGGATACTGATGTGATATCTTATTCACTAGAATCCCATTACTTTTACCTAGCTCATGGTTTCTGTTTGGTAGCATTTAAAAAAAAATCTAAATAACAACAGAATTTCTCCCAAAGATCACTGAATGAGCTGAAAGCAATGGGGATAAAATCCAAATGATTTATCCAAGGATAAGACAAAATGAATACTTTTCAGAACAATCTGGGAAAGGGATGACAAAAAAAAAGATAATAGCTAATAGATATTTTATTACTATAATATGATTCAGATTTCCAGTATATTACATTTCTTTTAGAAGAAATTGTTGCTAAATAGTAGAAAAGTTGGAGCTAATATAAGTAAAGCAGATGGTAAAAGGTGCCTGCTGACCAAACAGGAGCAGTGGGACTGAACCTGGATAGGTCAGCCCATCTGTAATAGATAATCTCAATTGTCATCACTCACATCAATTGCTTTTGATGTTACTGCATGTCATTTAATGCCTAGGAACTGTATAGCTTTCTTTGAAACCTTTAACATAATACTGTTGAGATGTTGAAATATTTGGTTTATATTTTTCTGTTGAGTTTATATATGTCACCCCCCTACTTAAATTAATGTTATTGGAGGTATTTTACTTTAAATTAAACATGCATCCTTTGTAAAGATACAAGAACATTACTTGATATATATCCAATTTGTCTTCTAATTTATGAAAGTATAATGATATTGCATTATTGTTATAAAGTTAATCAAGACTTTAATGGGACAGCTATGTTACTATTGAGTGGGGTTTTTTCTTTTACTACAATGCATATCTTCAACAAGCTGATTATGCAGTGTAACAATGAATTCACTAATTAGAAAGTTATTACTACATCTATAACGGGTAGGAATTCTAGCTTTGTAAGTTGCATTTTAAGATGCTTTCAAATAGAAGATAGAAATAGAAAAATTTTAAAAATACACATCAGTAGTTACAGCAGGGTGCTTAATTCATGGACACTTGGTCTGGTTTACCCTCCAGTTTTTTTTTCACCGGATGATGCATATTTCCATGTATGCAAAGTAAACACAAATGACTCTACATAATATCTCTGTGACATGGTAACTTCTTTTACTTGTTTTTCATAGATGTGAGAAGGACCATGCCAAGGACCAAGATAAACGATGGGTTTGGGTTTGAACAAGAAGACAATTTGTTACACATTTTTAATCTTGTTTCTGCTTTGAATTTCACATGAGGATTGAAATCATATTTCCTCTCAAAGCAAAGGCAGAAAAGACCATATGATTAAGAAAAAGAAATATACTTAATATTAAAAAACAAACATTTTTTTGTTTGTTTGTTTACTTTACATTTAATTTAAATGATAATTGAATCCTGGTTATCAAGAAACAAGTTTTCTTCAAGTCAAATGAAAACAATGCCTTCAACCAGAAACTGAACTAATGTGATATTCTGCTTATAATCTGGAGTGTCTAGTCTTAAAACTATTCATATAACTCATTCTTCCTTGGTTTATGTCACCATACACATCAAAGAGCTAAGAGATCTTAATAACATTCTAGGCACAAAATGGCAAATAGATTAAAAAATATATTCTACGTTAGACTTAATAAAGTATAGTATCATGAGAGCTAGACAGAAAAGGTGTAAGTCTCTAATTTTCATAGAATCATAGAATCATAGAATCACCTCGGTTGGAAAAGACCTTTAAGATCATCGAGTCCAACCGTTAACCTAGCACTGCCATCCCACCACTAAACCATGTCCCTAAGCACCTCATCTATCCTTCTTTTAAATACCTCCAGGGATGAGGACTCCACCACCTCCCTGGGCAGCCCATTCCAGAGCCTGACAACCCTCTCGGTGAAGAAGTTTTTCCTAATGTCTAGCCTAAACCTGCCCTGGCGCAGCTTCAAGCCATTCCCCCTCGTCCTATTATCTGTTACCAGGGAGAAGAGGCCGACCCCCACCTTGCTACAGCCTCCTTTCAGATAGTTGTAGAGGGCGATCAGGTCTCCCCTCAGCCTCCTCTTCTCCAGACTAAACAACCCCAGAATTTTGTCCAGGCTTTAACATCACTAAAATCATTATGAGTGAGACCTACCTAGTTAAGTGTTTGCAACACCTCAAAAATTGAGTGCTTTACCCAGAACTACATCTCTGTGAATTCAAGACCATGAGTCCTGGATCCAGACTGAAGTTTACTGATCTGAGACTGTCACAGCTAGACTGACAGCATGACCCTTGGAAAAAATGGGTATCAGCAAACTATGGGTAAAATGCTGATTTAAAGCTTGGAGCTATGATCAGAGCATTACCTGGTATCATTTGACTCTTCTTGTATTGAGGATAGTAGGAGTTTACTAATGAAGAACGTAGAAATACAATCACATCAGTTATATCTCATGTGTTTATCAAATTACTTGAAGAAACAGCATTTTTTTTTTTCATTTCCACTTCAGAGAGAGGTGAAGAAAAAATTGTTTTTTTGAGTAGAGTGGAGTTCACTTTGAGATTATAGACACCTAAATTTAAATGCATAAGTTTAGATCTTTGTATCTGAACAAGGTGTTCAAATGTCTGTGATAGGTAACACAAAATCTACTTAGTACATGAAAAACTTTGGACAATTATTTAACCCACCTTGAAACAGACCTATACATTTGGTCTTTTCTAGGGTCCAATTTAGGAACAACATTCGAGTATCCGGTGCCATTTGTGGTACCTGAGATATCTGCATGAAGTAGGCAAATAGGAGAGAATCTGCATGAAATCCAAGTTCTTTTATGTTTCTAGTTTGGGGTCAAATGAGATATATTAGAATTGCTTATCATGTGGAATAGTGTGGTATATGCCAACTGGTTTTTTTTTTTACAATAAGCATGAACTTACTATATGGTAGAGACTCTTGATATGAGTGATGGCCAGTCAATTGCTCATTTTATTATTGAGTATAATTACAGCAAGCCAACTAAGAGGCCAGCTTTTAGATCTACATAGCACCAAATTCCACTAAGAGTATGATGAGGCGTCACAATCTTTTTTAGTAAAATGTCCTGTATATGTACAGTATCTCCATCATATGCATTACAAGGGTCATATTTTTTGTTAAACATTTTATATAGTCACAGGTGCTAGTAATTACATTGCTGTAGGTTATACGTGTACTTTTGATTTATTGAGTTCTTATCTAATATTTAAGCAGTTTTGCAGGTTCTTACAAATGCTGGAAATAAAAGTGGAAAAAGGGCTCTAAGGTCTAATTTTGCACTTGATATACTTGATATGATGTCACCTAAGAACTGCCATTAGCATGCACTCTGAGTTAGGAAGCAAACTTAAGGTGGGAAAAATACAGGGGTTTTTTACTAGTTTCAGCCCAGATATAGCTGGAAACTCCAGAATCACCCACCATATCATGCTTCATAAAACCAAGAAAATGAATAAAGAAAACCAAAAAACTTTGGGCACAACCTTTGTTTTTCTGGATGGTATTTTTGGAGGGGTGTGTGTTTATTTGTCTGTTTGGGGAAGAACCTAGATATGTGTCATACTGTTCTAAGCACTTGTTCTCTTGTTTTGGCAGGCAGCAGCAACCCTGCACTCCTGTTCTTTGGAAGATGTTATTATAATGGACATTACTCCAGTGAATTTGGCAAGCACAGCAAGTTGAGAGAGATGTTGCTGCATCTTTTGGCACTAGCATGCAGCTAAAAATTACAGTCTCCTGGTATCTCTTCTTCTTTTATTTTACACTTTCATTTTCTTTCTTTTTTTCCCCTCTATTATTGTTATAAACACAAATTAAGATGGTTGGGATCCCTGGTCCGAATCTAAATTTCTCTAGTCCCTCACAAATGAACAGTGTGCTTGAGCTTGTTGTTTGAGGCCTCAGAAGGGCTGCTCAAAACAGTTCAATACATTCCTAACAAAGAGCCTGAAGGGAATAGAGCCCGTTCTGCTCCTGTGACTGCTTTCAGGAGCCTCCTGTTTATCTCAGGGTCTCATCCTGGCATCTCTTTGAATAAATAAATTAAATACTAGAGAAAAAGGGATTCAGACTCTTCTGATAATGCTTTGGCCAGATTTCCTCCTTCACTTTTTTAATATAATAAAATATATCCTTCCAAATTTTATTAACAAAATTATTTGGCACTTTTGCCTCTCTCTTTTTCACTTCCCCCAGTCTTCACCAAAACCAAGCAGACATGAACATTTGAACTAAAAAAAAGGGTTAACTTTCACTCATTACTTGCTCTTTTTTTCCCTTGTAATTATAACTATGATGAATGTAAACTCTGTACCTGTAAAATTCTGAAAAATAAAGCCTCTGCGTGTATATTTCTTAGTAAATTAACACTATGGGCCCCGGGATTTTCTTATTTCCAAATTAAACATCATTAAGAATCATCATTATTCAGACCTAACATATGTCTGCAGTCTGAGCACCTGCAAAAATTTGTCATTCAGAGGCTCCTCAGAGAGAAAAGATATTTTACCTGTTTCTGGTGAGGAAGACTTTTGGTGACTTATGAGAAAGTACTTCCTTCCCTCCTCCAATTTCTTACATAAGAGATAAGGGTTGAAAATGTTTATCGAAACACTGAAGATGTAAGCAGGCCAAAGGCATATTCTCAAAAGCAAGTTGTAATACAAGCAGGTAATAAATTAACTTAGTGATTGCAAATTTCAGGTCCTGAATATTCCATATGTATCTTTAGCTTTGTGCAATTTAAAGAGCAGCAAAACTGTTCCCAAAACTCAGTCATGTAAAACAGGCCATTCTAATGTTATATGTCCTGGAAACAATATATTTGTATAATATTTCCCATTGTATTCACATACATGTATTTTAAAATACTAGTGAATGAAGTGGAAAAGGTAGACAAAAAGAGATGAAACGTAATATCACAAATCAAAAAAAAATTCTTTGTCATTTTTTGAAGGTTCTTTACTGAATGTTTCTGATTTTGCTGATGATATGAAGAAGGATTTTATGCAAAGGAAATTTTTTCTGAAGGAACATTTTCTTACAGTGTGTGGTTTTGGTTACATTATCTGTTGGACACTTGAACCTACTTCCAAATAAAAGCACAGCTCTATAGGACTTACAAAATGAGGAAGCATTTCAAGGAAGTTCATAGTTAAGGAATTTGGTGTTTACTGAGTGTGTGAAACATGAGAAAGCTTGGCAGGCTCTGGTATTAAGCAGTAGCTGACACCTGTTATGGAATATAGAAATAAGTAGGTTCCTAAAAGGGCTATATTTTTTTGATTGTTTGTCCTTTAAGGTTATGTCCTTACACAAGTATTTTATTGGTGTTAAACCTTCTATCACCTTCTGTTACTCAGCAGCTGGTACAATCCTCTGGTCCCTGGAGTAGAGGTGTGACAAAGGCAGTCACCTGGAATATAGATGCATTTCCCTGAACCATGACTTTTTATCTCCAAGATTAATTATCAAGAAACACTGTGTCCATGAAAAACAAATATTTTATCAGAAATTATTTTTTAAAATCACCATTCTATACAGCGTAGAAGCAAATTAAGCAAGCAGTTCATCACAAAGAGAATGGCAAATGCTGTCATATTTCAGAGTTTTGTGACCCCACTTTATGCAGTTAGCTGAACTGAGAATTTGATGCCCAGAGCTCCTGAGGCTTCATTTTCTTCTCAGGTTTTTGGAAAATTCAGACTGACTGAAGGCATTTCAATGGAATTTGTCTGGATTTAAATGTAACTCAAACTGTACCAAGGACCAAGAACTACAGCAGAGACTCACACCATGCACAGATATTCTAAAACTGACGCTGGAGGATCATGAGACTATGTCTGAGATAGAAAAAATATGTTAAAAAACATTCAAAGAATATTATGTTTTCCTTTCTGGGAAGAATGGGTTCTCTAAAATATTGGATTGCCTCCACTAAAACAGCAGAGGAATCAATCTAGGAAATTACAGAACAGCAAGTTTAAATTCAATAGCTAGTAAATTGCTAGAACATTTATTAAAGCAGTCAGTGTGTAAGCACCTAGAGGAAAGCAAGGTGATAAAAAGTAGGCACCATATAGTAGTTACAGAGAAATCATGCCAACCTAACAATGTCTTACTTTTATAAGCCTTAGTAAATTAAGGAAATGTTGGCAACACACAGTAGATCTCAAGGTAAAATCCTGCAGAGTATTCTCATATGGCAATTAAAACACAAGGAGGTTGAAATATTGCATTATGAATACACAATCAACATTAAGATTGACATAAACAAATAATGATTACATTTCATTCCTAAACTGCTGATGGAATCATTTTATCAGGAAAACTGTTGTGATTTTTTTTTATATCCTGTCTCATTCTTTTTAAAGTTGTCCTTATTATTTACGAATAACTGGAAAAGGATGTGTTTGTATTCAGTGGGACATCCTTTATACATACAACTACTTTCTGTTTTCTCTAGCTGAACAAACCCCAAAATTTAATCTTTTTCTCCAGTTTCCTCTTGCTTGGAAAAGAAATAACCATCATTCACATTGTACAGAGAAAAGAGGAAAATCAGCTCACAAATTTCTTTGTAATATTGCTAGCATAGGGACGGAACACCTGCCCTGCTCACTGTCACTGCATACACCAAGTACAACTGTCTGTTTTCACATGGAATTAAATCAGAGTTTAGAAATAAAAATCTCTTATCCCCACTGCTGATTATCTATGAATTGGAAAGGTTTTCCACAGTTTTAATAAAGACAGGTAAAGGCCCAGTTCTTGGGCCCTGTGGGACTGATAAAATATACAGTAGTGTGCTGCAGCCCATCTCCTTTGTGCTGCTCTCCAGCATCTGCACCAAGTTTCTAGAAACAACAACTTACTGAAGAGACAATCCAGATTTCTACACAGAGCTGACAAGAATTATTAGTTCTGCATATGCCAGACCTGAGCTGAGCCATTTATTCCACACCTGTTCCTTTACACTTAAATTCTGGTCATTTTAGTCACTTGAGAAGGCTTATAACTCAATCTTAGAATTGTACCAGTCTAATAAACTATCCCATCAAAGTGCTCGAAAACAAAATATAGAGACACTCATTGTGCCAGGTACAATCTAGCATAAAACTGAGAAGACCAGTCCCAAACTGGAAGTAATAAGGTTAGCTAGAAGGCAGCCTTCTCTTCATCTGCTTCTCTGTGCTACAGGTAGCAGAAGGCATATTACTTTTCATACAGCTCCACGCCTGGCCTGTCTCTCTGTTAAAGGCAAACTGTGCTGAAGTGAATTTCCAGACACTAGATTACTGCAGGATGTAGGAGTCGAGAGAGACTCAGCAAAAGGCACTGGATTTATGCGATTTAACTTTACACTACAGGGTGGGACTTCTTTCCAAACTGTAAATAAGTTTGTTTATATACAGGTAGCTGAATGGTGGTGACCAAATGTGGCACATGCTCTGTCTATAGTCAATGGAGATATAGTCAGTGCAATCAAAGTAGTCTGCAGAGTCCAGCCTAAAGCAAAGACCCATAGGTAGTTAAGTATCTCTTCCAACTCTATCAACCAAAGTAGGAGCACAATTCTGGAGTAGCAACTGAAATTTATCTAGGATACAAATGGCACTAAAATGCCTGTGCTTGGACAACAAAATCCCTTCCCATACAGGGAAGTAGACTGCACTGAAGGTTTAGAAATAGAGCCCTGGGGTAGACATTTACATACAGAGGCCTACATATGTGTGCCTACAATCCTGAGCTCTCATTTTCTCATAATTACACTGTGGGGCTCAGTTCACTTTTATAACAGAGGACAGTAATACCAGTTGAGATGCTCTAGATCTTCCATCTGGCTTATTGCTACCATAACAGAAGGCACCTGGCTTTTCCAAGGTTGTGTGTCACATCTGTGAACTGTTGTCTCAGAAACTCTAGAGTGTCTCAACTGACATAAGAGTCCTTTTTGCATGCAAATTAATCAAACCAGATATATCTTCATATGAGTTCACCTATACTCCAAGGAAATACATAGGCACTCTAGGGTATAATTCATCACTTCTCAGTTAGACATCTACCTACATCAGACAAATTGTACTTAAGTACTTCTTATTTCTTTCCACTTAGAACTTATTTTTATCACATTCCTCAGAGCTTCATAGCAGCACTTTTAATGCAGTACTCGCAACTCACCTGTGCCTCAGAAAATCCAAAGTTTGCTACAGGCTATAATACATTTGGGTTCTGAACTGACAGTTTAGAAATACTAGCTTTCCAGACCTGGTTTAGGCATCCATCCAGCAGTTCATCACATGGTATAGATGTACCTGACCTGCTGAAGGTATTTTGTATTCAGATCATTTAATCACATTTTGTTTTAAGTAAATTAGCCCACTGGTCCCTCACATGTTATATCCATTACCTAGATTCATCTTCTGATGTTAGTGCTGTTAAATTGCCAGTGGCTGCTCTTATTCTCTTTGAGGTTATTAGGACTTAGACAGCAATTAAGCAACATGTCGACTGTGCTAGTGTTTCAACATATAGTATAAGAGTTTATAAGAAGATTGAGTGTAGCTCCTGTCTAACAGAGCATGTGGCTACATATTCTTTTGTAGATGACAGTATATGAAAATATTTTCCCAGGGCAATATTCTAAATAAGGTAGAATATGACTTGACAAAAATTCAGAGAATGTACTGCAAATATTCTGTTCTGAATTTTGTAATGAAAATTGATCCATTAGGTAATTAGGACCAAAATCAGTGCCATTTACACGTCTCCTCATGTAAAGCTCATTCTCTTTCCTCTCTTTAGGTGGTACAATTATCGCATCAAAAACAGGATTCTGCATTAGGAGAAGCACTAATGCCATGAGCTTGTTTCATATGAAGAGAGTGGATAGAGAAGCTGGGTTAGTGATGCTAGGGAAGCTGGACTGGATGATAGGAAATGTTTGCAAACAAGTTGATAACTAAATTGGGGGGGAGGGGGGCAGGGAATGTCTATGAAACGAAATACTTGATGAGAGTTTGGAAAAACTGGAAGACAATCACATTTTGGAGATAATTGGATACCCTGAGAGAGAAGGTACAAATCACTATATTTGTGAAGAGTTAGAATCATAGAATAATAGAAATGTTTATGTTGGAAAAGACCTTTAAGATCATCGGGTCCAGCCATAAACCTAACACTGCCAAGTCCGCCACTAAACCATGTCCCTAAGTACCATGTCTACATGTCTTTTAAATACCTCCAGGAACGGCGAACTCAACCACTTCCCTGGTCAGCCTGTTCAATGCTTGATAAATGTTTTGATGCAGAATTTTTTCCTAATATCCAGTCTAAACCTCCCCTGGTACAACCTGAGACCTTTTCCTCTTGCCCTATCGCTTGTTACTTGGGAGAAGAGACCAACACCCCCCTTGCCGCTACCTCCTTTCAGGTAGCTGTAGAGAGCAATAAGGTCTCCCCTCAGCCTCCTTGTCTTCAGACTAAACAATCCCAGTTCCCTCAGCCATTCCTCATAAGACTTGTACTCTGGATCTTTCACCAGTTTTCTGGCTCTTCTTTGGACACACTGCAGCACCTCAAAGGGTTATTGAAAATTATTCAGAGAGTTATTCAAAAGGAGCTGGAATGAGCAAGAAGGTTTGAGGCACCTGGATGGAAGATGAGGAGAACTGACAGGGTTCTGCAATAAAATATTTGTGGGCTGAGAAAAAAAAAAATCACTTTAAGGAACGTAATAAGTTATTCATGATGCGAGAATGTGGGACCAGTTAGGTCCCATGAAATATTTTTCTTTTATTTTTTCTTCTCTTCTCTTTCTTTTCTTTTCTTTTCTTTTCTTTTTTTTCTTTTCTTTTTTTCTTTTTTCTTTTTTTTTTTTTTCTTCTTTTCTCTTCTCTTTTTTCTTTTTTCTCTTTTCTTTTTTCTTTTTTCTTTTTTCTTTTTTCTTTTTTCTTTTTTCTTTGTCTTTTTTCTTTTTTCACTTTCTTCTTTTTTCTTTTTTCTTTTTTCTTTTTTCTTTTTTCTTTTTTCTTCTGCCTTTTGTCTTTTACTTTCCTTTCCTTTCCTTTCCTTTCCTTTCCTTTTTTCCTTTCCTTTCCTTTCCTTTCCTTTTTTATTTGGTTTAATGTTATTTCTTTTTTGCTGTTTCCTTTTCTACTCTTCATCTGTTTCTTTCCTTAGATTCAATGGGGGTGGCACAGGAAGAGTATTTTATGCTGGCCTGTGTCACCATATGCACAGTTGCATCAGCAGACAGCCCTGTGCTTGAAGCTGAACATGACATTCTGTCTTGACTGTGGGATGTGCACTCTACAGTTAGGTATATATCATGTAACTTTTAAAATATACTACAAGTGACCTTAAAGAAATATTTTGTCAGTGATTTTATGCATGGATGCTCCTTTACTGTGAATCTTTATTAGCTATGTGCAAAAAGTGATAGTAAATTTGGGCTGTATTTGATAATCTGTGCTTTGATAATTTTGGCCCATGGAGGTTCATTGTTGCTAATCAATAAATCAAATAGTGTTGTTGTTTAACTTTTAATTGTCAGGGAAATATTAATTGAATATTCAAAGAAGGAGAGTGAAAAAGTAATCTTGATTGTGCAAATATAAAACACATTTAATATGTCCAGAAAAGGCTTTGTAGTTCCTTCAGCTCTTCCATAAATATAGTCATGTTGTAGTTCTTAATAGCATGATTCGGTTGTCTAACCATAAGCACTATCTGAGATTGCTAAAGTGCCCCACCTCAGTTTTAGTCGCCATTTTGAAAGGCTACAGGTTCTCTGCAGGTGCTGTGTCATATCTGCCAACCTCACATGGATTTTTAATAGGAAAAAAAATTGCTGTGATTAATATAGTCTATTAGAGTTTTTAAAGGAGTAGAAGGGGAATAAATCCACTCATAAAAATGTTGACATAGATATAGGTTGCTATTAAGCTTTGTAGTTCATTATTAACTACCTGATATCTAGCCTTCTCTTGAAAGAGAATAAACCTTATAATATGCAGTTTTGACTTTATTCATGTATTAACAACTTATTCAATAATACGAATTTATCCAACATATCATAGTATTGCATTGGTAGCATTGTAGGTGCAGACTGGATTTTGAAAAGATGAAAATAACATGAATAACATTTATATGGCCTAATAATATCTCTGGCTGGAGCCCTCAGCACAAGAAGGACATGGAACTGTTGGAGAGGTCCAGGGGGGTGAGGACAGGCTGAGAGAGTTGGGCTTGTTCAGCCTGCAGAAGAGAAGGCTGTGGGGAGACCTGATTTCAGCCTTTCCGTACTTAAAGGGAGCCTATAGGAAAGATGGGGAAAATCTTTTTAGTAGGGCCAGCTGTGACAGGACAAGGGGTAATGCTATTAAACTGAAGCAGGGTAGGTTTAGACTGGATATAAAGAAGAAATTCATTACAATGAGGGTAGTGAAACACTGGAATGGGTTGCCGAGAGAGGTGGTGGAGGCCCCATCCCTGGGAACATTCAAGGCCAGGTTGGATGGGGCTCTGAGCAACCTGATCTAGTTAGCGGTGTCCCTGCTGACTGCGTGGGGGTTGGACTAGATGACCTCTAGGGGTCCCTTCCAACCCAAAATGTTCTATGATTCTATGACTCTATTTTTCCCTTTTTAAAAAGAATCATTAAGAAATCTCTCACTTGGGGGAAGAGATTAATGTCACCTAAATTAAGATACCTGAAATTTAAATGTGTAGCGTAAGCTAGTTTTCCTGACTCCCTCTGCAGTCAATGGAGAGCCATTCTTCCTATCTATTTTAAAAGCAAATTTGTGCTCTGGAGGATCCCATTTCTTTCCATGATTATAGAGAGATTCTAGATTATCAACTCACAATAACTTTTAGAGAGACAAGGTGAATGTCAGAGACATCATACTGAATGCCCTTATGCTCCTCTGGAAGACTCTGGAAAGAAACCCAGTTTCCCAGACTGTTAGCTCTTGTATCACTAACCTTAAAGCACTATGGGGTACAGATTGAAAGACTATTTTCATTCAAGTCTTTCCTTCTTTCACATGCATCAAGAGAGAGAATATTTTGTAAGGGAAAGATTTAGTGGAATGATGAGAGTCTAAAGAAGGGGAAGTATATAAAGAAAGGATTAGTGTGATGTATTTAGAGTACAAAAGGCTACAAGGGAAAGAGGAAGCTGCCATTCTTAGGAAACAACACTAGCACATAGTGTGCTCTCACTGTAGTAATGAGGAATATGACTTGAAGAAGAAGAATAAAAGCTGTACACATGTATAGCTATATATATATATACACACATATATACCATTACCTATATATATGCTATATATGTATATGTATATAGTATGCTATATATGTAATTTATTGTATTTTTTCTTTTCTTTGCAATATTATTTTAAGTATATCAGGTATTTAATGAATTTGTTTTCTAGTGAAATATAATTAATCATGAGACTGAGAGCAACAAAGACCACATAAAATAAAAAAAATGTTCAGAAATAAATACTCTTATGGAAATAAAGTTCAGATAAAGTCATTGCTAGTAGGTAAGAAGTCCACATTGCATGGTTGTAAAATAAATGGTCTATCGTGAATATAGGTGTTGAAATTCTCTCTTACAGTTTGCCAGAACACAGAATTTTATTATCATAGTTTTTCATATGGAACTGCAAAAAGGATGATTTTTTTGAGCCACCGAAAACATAGTTTAAAAAATGAGACCTTGAGGCTAATGAGCCTTTAATTTATGTGTTAGTATTATAGACCCCAGTGTTTTCTGTCCAATGATACATACTCTATAAATAATATTTTCTATAGTAAATCAGGGTGCAGACTGTCCTTAGAACCTGGCCTGATCTTTCACCACTGTATTAAGAAAGAGAGACTATTTGATATATTCATAGCATTGAGAAAAAAAATCGTAGAGGAACCCCATTAGTTAGCTAAAGAAATAAGAAATTAGGTGAAGTTGATCAAATTAAGAAGAGAAGATGGACATTTTCTGATAATTTTATAAAGGAAGATACAGATAAAACAAAAAGAAGATTAAAAAACAATCTCAAAGCGTCTTTCCTTTGGGAAAAGAAAAGAAATTCTTGGGTTGCTCCATTACAAAGGGGGAGGTGGATATTGTTATTAGAAATCTAAGGCAGTTTGCCTGAAATTTTTACAGCCAGCCTTCACAGGGCTCTAAATCAATCTTTAACTCCTAGAGAAATAGACTTACTTAATGAGATCACACAATGAGAAGTTGTCTTTTCTCAGAAAGAAGCAAAGAGAGTTGTCAAAGTTTTAAAAAGAGAGACATTGGGCTACTTGCCAAGTAGACTTGTAGCAATAGGGATATATTGGACCTCAGATATAGCATGTAAAAACAAGAGAGGTAATGATATGTAAAAATGTACTTGACGAGATAAAAAAAAGGTATAGTTAGGCACTCTGCAAAAAAAAATTCGTTTCAGTTAAACTGAGTATTTGCATACCTGCTCTTTTATTAGAAAATTAAAACAACTGTACTGAGTTGTCCTGGTCCTTACTATGTAAGTGCAAAAAAGGAAATAATCAGAAATAGTCACTGTGGTCGTTGCTGTTTGCTCTTGCTATGGACCTTCTATCAACAATTAGAGACAAAAAGAATAAAGATGAACAAAAGTTCAACCATAAGATTGTTCTTCATGTTAACTTAAGTATTCAGAGGGGTGTTTGAACAGATATTCAACAAGAGATCACAAAAATTTTTAAAGCTTCTTGTGTAGCATTCTGTTCTGGAGAAACCCTGTAGAATACATAGGGGGAAAGATTTCTTGGGTGGCTAAAACAGTTACAAGTAAAACAAATTAACTTGCAAAATTTCTTTATTTTCATTTCAAGTTTTCCATTATTATTATCCCATAGTATTAGAGACTAAGATTGAGCCTGTTAATGTCGTAACTGTGCTTCAAATTGGGACGTTTGGGGTTATTGGGCACCTGAGGTAAAAACATAAATTAGCGTATGAATCCTTGAACAAGGTACGGATTAATATCTAATGAGTTTAAGAAAGGAAATTGGTTCTTAGACACATAATGGATAAAGACAGTTGCAGTCCCTCCCCACCAAAAAGATCACTAGTTTTCCCAGTTATCCTCAGATCAGTTCCTGTACTAATTCTTCTCTCTGACAAACTAATTGTTAACAATTAGTCTTCTTCCTTTTAGCCTATCAAACACACTTTGCGTTTTCCTCCTTTTTTTTGTAATTTGTTTCTCAGTGCCTAGATGTGCAATGTGTGAGGTATATCCCAAATATTAATAAAAAAAAAATTGACAATCCTGAAAAAGTTCCTTTTTCACAATATCTTTAAGTTATAAACTGTTGTGATAGGTTGACCCTGGCTGGACACCAGGTGCCCACCAAAGCTGCTCTATCACTCCCCTCTTCAACAGGACAGGGGAGAGAAAAATAGATCAAAAGGCTTGTCGGTCGAGATAAGGACAGGGAGAGATCATTCGCCAGTTACCATCATGGACAAAAGAGTCAACTTGGTGAAATTAGTTTAATTTATTACCAATCAAATCAGAGGAGAGGTTAAAACACCTGAATCTTGCAACACCTTCCCCCCATCCCTCCCTTCTTCCTGGGCTTAAGTTTACTCCCAGATTCTCTCCCCAAGTGGTGCAGGGTTAGGGTTAGGGTTCCCCCCAGGGAATGGGGGTTGGGGCCAGTTCATCACACATTGTCTCTGCCTCTCCTTCCTCCTCAGGGGGAGGACTCCTCACACTCTGGCCTGGCTCCAGCATGGGGTCCCTCCCACGGGAGATAGTCCTCCACAAACTTCTCCAGTGTGAGTTCTTCCCATGGGCTACAGTTCTTCACAAACTGCTCCAGCATGAGTCCATTGTTTCCACAGGGTGCACAGGAACAGACTGCTCCAGCATGGGTCCCCTGTGGGGTCACAAGCCCTGCCAGAAAACCTGCTCCATTGTGGGCTCTTCTCCACACAGGTCCACAGGTCCTGCCAGGAGCCTACTCCAGTGCAGACTTCTCACAGGGGGACAGCCTGCCTCACCATGGTCTTCACCACAGGCTGCATGGGAATCTCTACTCCAGTGCCTAGAGCATCTCCTCCCCCTCCTTCTTCACTGACCTTGGTGTCTGCAGGGCTGTTTTCTCTCACATCCTCTCTCTTCTTTCTCTCAAGATACTGTTCCACAGCAGGTTTTTTTTTCCTTCTTATATATGTTAACACAGAGGCACTACCACTGTCACCGATTGGCTTGGCCTTGGCCAGCAGCGGACACAGTGAAAGCTTCTGGAGCTTCTCACAGAAGCCACCCCTGTAGCCCCTCCACTACCAAAACCTTGCCATGCAAACCAAATACAGCTATATACTGAATAATATGAAAAGAATCAATAGGTCACTAATACCACTTTGAGTCTCCATTTCTAAAATTTATGCATAAGTATTGTGTAAAACATTTGCATAAATAAAAAGAGATGAACAGGAGTTCTGGCAAATGAAAGCTTGGACTACTCAGATGGAAAAATAGAACTAGAAAAAGAAAGAGAGAAGGTTTTTTTCTTTCTGACCTCTTCTCTATGTATTTTACATTAATCAAGTTTATGAAATACTGTACAGCTAGTGTTAGTTAGATCCATATATATTCCACAGAGACTGTGAGAAAAAGCTCTCTCCATATTTAGCCTCCTTTGTTTAAATACAGAAAACCAAGTACTTTTGATGGTAGTACATAAAATTATAGCCTAGTTAGTTGATGGTGATGTCCACTTCGACCCATTGCTTTTCCAGCTAAGTGCTGCTCTTAAAGAAGCTGACATTGTGAGGAGCAAAGAATGGATTTTCTTCTATTAGGTAGTAAATGCTTAAATGTGTGAGCAATTGTCCACATGCTCCCCTCTTTCAGAAACCTGACATGCTAACACATTCTTTGTAATAGAGCAATTCCACAAAAGTAGATTGTTACTAAAAATTCAAAGACTGTTATCTAAAACCAAACATCCCTTCACACTCAGAAACAAAAGTTGACAAGCAAGTATGAGGCTTTGTACAGATTCTCTCAGTATCAATAAATAAATGCAGAATATACCAATAGGTGATTTCTCTCTTCCTCTTTAATGCAAGCCATAAAATATAAATATTTATTTTGCTGTTGAGCTTCATCCTTATAGCTTATCCTTATAACCTCAGAATGGCTGGATTGTTTCTAGTTACAAATGAAACATCTGTTGTGTTGTATATGACAAAGGCAAAATGAAGTGCATGTTCTTTTCTCTAGGTTAGATGCAACAGAGTGCTGGATAACTGTTAATATCTACCATCTGGTACACAACTTTGGTGTTCTCCTTTTGATAACACAGGTTCCTTTTGTAAAATGAACATAGTCATAACATCTTATTTTCAAAGCCCCAATCTTGTTTCAAGAGCCATGGAGTTGCCTGCATGTCATACCTTCTGTAGGAATTGCAAGCCTGAGATAGCAGCACACTTTGTACACTCCTAAACAGGTAATACATATGATTATTTGAGATTCTGTCCTTCAAGCAAGCAGCAAGACACAATTACTACTGGCAAACATAAGACCTTATTCCACATATACAGTAAAAGACAAATTATCTGGAGACGGAAAGAAAAGCTAAAACCACATCCTGCAGCACTGGTGCAGTGCAACTCAAATATAGAAGGAGAAGAAACTGTCTGCCTCAGGAAAATATTTTTGTTTGATAGCTCAATAGAGGACTAAAGCACCTATACTGAGAGAATACAAGAGTATATAGTCAATAACGGTATTAGTGATGAGAAAAAGGTAGCACTTCTATTGAGTGCAGTAGGGGTTAAACCTATAAATTGTTGTATATCTTCTGCTGCTTCACAAAACCACAGCACTAAATAAATGCTGACACTGTAGAAATTCTATAAATTTACCTTGTCCTGGTTTAAACTGGGATAAAATTAATTTTCTTCCCAGTAGCTGGTATAGTGCTGTGTTTTGGGTTTAGGATGAGAAGGATGTTGATAACACACTGGTGGTTTAGTTGTTGCTAAGCAGTGCTTACACCTGTCAAAGACTTTTTCAGCTTCCCATGGTCTGCCAGGTGCACGAGAAGCTGGGAGGGGACACAGCCAAGACAACTGATCTAAACTGGCCAAAGGGATATTCCATACCATATGACATCATGCTCAGTATATACACTGGAGGGAGTTGGCCAGGGGGTAGCAATCACTGCTCGGGGACTGACTGGGCATTGGTTGGCAGGTGGTGAGTGGTTGTATCACTTGTTTTTCCTGGATTTTGTTTCTCCCTCTCTCTTGTTTTTTTCCCTTTTCATTACATTTTTTTAATTATTTTTAAATTGGTTTTGTTGTTCTTGTTGTTGTTATTATTATTATGCTGGTTTATTTTATTTTATTTTATTTTATTTTGATTGTTAAACTGTTCTTATCTCAACTCACAAGTTTTCTTACTTTTGCTCTTCAGATTTTCTCCCACATCCCACCAGTTGGGGGAGGGTGAGCGAGCAGCTGACTGGTTGCTGACTGGGGCTAAACCATGGCAGTCCTTTTTGGCACCCAGTGTGGGGCTCAAAGTGTTTGAGATATTAACAGATTAACCAGAGCATATTAAGGATTTTAAATCTGTTAGGAGTTGTGGGTCACATTATTGAATCATCTGTTCTTGATCTTAGTTTATCTAATCTGCACCATGCTCTTTTTTGTGCTGTACAAGTTAAAGATCAGTGTTGGGTTTTGCCATTTGCTGTGCTCTGCAGTGATTAGTGATGTTTTTCCTGGGAGACTGGTTATTAAAACACTGGCCTTGAGCTTTATCTGGTATTTAAACTTTGTACTGAAGCCATTACTGTACTTGGAGTACCACCTCGTGGAGACAACTAGCAATTTTACTTCTTCGTCTGAGAGGTGTTTTACAGAGGAAAAACAGAATGGTACCTTCACTCCCTTCTTCTATGTTTCCTACTTCATTACAAAAACTTTTCAGTACCTTCAACATCCTTGGATAGTTAAGATACTTCTACTGGTATTTCTTAAGAATATTGTTTCAGTTTTGCCTAGGGTTAACAAGCAATTTAAGAATATTATCTAGAGATCTGCCCCACATAGAATCATTTAGGTTGGAAAAGACTTTTATGATCATCAAGTCCAACCATTAACCTAACACTGCCATCCCACCACTAAACTATGTCCCTAAGCACCTAAGCACCTCATCTATGCATCTTTTAAATATCTCTAGGGATGGTGACTCGATCACTTGCCTGGGCACCCCATTTCAATGCATAACAACTCTTTTGGTGAAAAAAATTTTCCTAATGTCCAACCTAAACCTGCCCTGGCTCAGCTTGAGGCCATTTCCTCTTGTCCTATTGCCCAGTACCTGGGAGAAGAAACCAACACCCACCTCACTACAACATCCTTTCAGGTAGTTGTAGAGGGTGATAAGGTCTCCCCTCAGCTTCCTCTTCTCCAGACTAAACAAACCCAGTTCCCTCAGCTGCTCCTCATCAGACTTGTGCTCCAGACCCCTCACCAGCTTCGTTGCTCTCCTCTGGACATGTTCCAGCAATGCAACATCTTTCTTGTAGTGAGGGGCCCAAAACTGTACACAGTATTTAGGTGCAGCCTCACCAGTGCCAAGTACAGGGGCACAATCACTTCCCTGCTCCTTCTGGCCACACTATTCCTGCTACAACCCAGGATGCTGTTGGCCCTCTTGGCCACCTGGGCACACTGCTGGCTCATATTCAGCTGACTGTTAACCAGCACCCCCAGGTCCTTTCCTGCTGGGCAGCTTTCCAGCCACTCTTCCCCAAGCCTGTAGCGTTGCATGGGGTTGGATAGTTATGAGTGGCTGGTGTGGGGGATAGCATGAGCAAATGCCTAGGACAGTGGGAACCTTCAGTGTTTTGGAACTTCACCTCTGAACAAGTGCAAAGTCATGAAAAAGTAGAATATTTGGTAAAAGTATGCTGTCACTCTGGTAATTCTAGGGAGACAAATCACTGCAACGTGCTCGAGCCTGGCCCATGCCTACTGAGCCCTGTTCAACACTATTCAGTAGCCTCAGGGCAAAGATAATGCCTCTGGTTCTGATGACAAAACGACAGGCACTGTGGCTACTCCAGCCCTGGTGACAGGCACTGCAGCTGAACCAGGGAACCAACCCCTACTGGTATGAGTCACCCCTATGCACAAGAAGAAATCTTGGAACCAAAAGTCAGCTCGTTTAGAAAGAGAGGATGAAAAAGGAGGGCCATCATGAGGAGAGGAGGAAGAAGAAGAGCAGCTCTTAAACAAGACTGAAACCACCTGATCCCTATACTTGAGTGAGCTAAAAAATATGCAAAAATATTTCAGCCATCGTCCAGGCAAGCACACTATCACCTGGCTGCTCCGATGCTGGGATAATGGGGCCAGTAGCCTGGAATTAGGGGGTAGGGAAGCCAAACATTTGGGTTCCCTTTCTAGGGAAGGGGGCATTGACAAAGCAGTTGGGAAAAGGGCACAAGTCTCTGGAGGAGACTACAGTCAAGTATGAAGGAAAGATATCCCTTCAAGGAAGATGTTATATATCGCCCAGGCAAACAGACCACCATGGATAGAAGAATCCAGTACCTGAGGGAATTAGCCATGCTGGAGGTGATTCACGGTAACCTGGACAATGAGCAGTTATCCCAAGATCCAGATAAAGTCCAGTGCATGTGCGAGAAGTTGGTAAAGAGCACACCAGCATTGTATGCCAACTCATTGGCAATACTGACCTGGAAAGACGAAGAGGCACCAATGGTGAATGAAGTGGCTAGCCAGCTCTGGGTATATGAAGAAAGTATCTCTTCCTCCCTCATTTTGGCTGTGAAGAAACTGTCCCAAAAGGTCCAGCAACACAAAGAGGGTAAGTCCTACTCTCCTTAATGAAGGAACTCCTGACTTGTATTTAAAATAAGTGAGTAAACAGAAGTTAGAGGACCCCTGCCTCCAGCCAAATGGAGGAAAGGAGCAACTGGATTTACTGGACTGTGTGGGTTCGATGGCCTGGCACATCAGACCCACAGGAGCTCTAGTAGACACCGGTGCACAGTGTACCCTAATGCCATCAAGCCATCAAGCTATACAGAGGCAGAACCCATCTGTATTTCTGGAGTGACAAGGGGATCCTAACAGCTAACTGTATTGGAAGCTGAAGTAAGCCTGACTGGGAATGAGTAGCAAAAGCACATCGTTGTGACTGGCCCATAGTCTCCATGCATCTTTGGCATAGACTACCTCAGGAGAAGGTATTTCAAGGACCCAAAAGGGTACAGGTGGGCTTTTGGTAGACCTGCCTTGGAGATGGAGGAAATTAAACAGCTGTCCACTTTGCCTGGTCTTTTGAAGGACGCTCCTGTTGTACGGTTGCTGAGGGTTGAAGAACAACGGGTACCAATCACCACCACAATAGTGCACTGGCAGCAATATTGCACCAATCGAGACTCAGCTGATTCATTGACTGGCAAGGAGTGATCAGCAAGACTTGCTTACCCTTTAACAGTCCCATATGACCAGTGCAAAAATCTCATGAAGGGTGGAGACTAACAGTAAGCTATCTCCTGTCTTTACCTCAACCCATGAGTTTTCTCACTTTTACTCTTCTGATTCTCTCCCCCATCCCACCATGGGGGAGTGAGTGAGTGGTTGCGTGGTGCTGAGTTGCCAGCTGGGGTTAAACCATGACAGGGACTGGCTGGGTATCAGTTGGCAGGTGGTGAGTGGTTGCATCACTTGTTTTTCCTGAATTTTGTTTACCTCTCTCTTATTATTTTCATTATTATTATTATTATTATTATTATATTTTATTTCAATTATTAATCTGTTCTTATCTCAACCCATGCATTTTCTTACTTTTGCTCTCCAGATCCCTTCCCCCATCCCACTGGGGGGTAGGAGGGTGAGTGAGTGACTGTGTGATGCCTGGTTGCTGACTAGGGCTAAACCACAACACTTCACAAGTTGCTGGTGATTGTAGAATGTTTAAAGACTGGTTAAAACATTAGTAAGTGGCTGAAGTAAAGAAATGCATTGCCAGTGGATAGGTGATTTCAGTAAAGAGTTAAGGGACAATTCTTAATTCTAAAGGGACATATAGTATGTAGTATGTGAAATTAAGAATTTACAAATCAACTATTGACTGTGGTTGCTTTCAACATAAAATGTCTATTTGATATTATTGTTTTAATTTGTACTGCTACTGAAGATGGCAAGGGGTCACAACAGATTCAGAAAATCTGTTTATCAACAAATACACCAGGAGAAGAGCAGGAAGGACAGTGTGGGGAACACTTACAGACTGTACATTTTTATTATGAAACACAGTCTCACAGTGCCAATTATTGATGGTTCAAGGACAAACACTGTGCAAAGAAACTGGGACATACACAGAAAAGATGAACAGGTCAGTGCAAAAAGCACCTCATGGGGACAATACCTGAGAATTCCAGAATCATCAGCTTGCAGACGACAGCGCAGAGTCCATAGAGAATACCTTAACATCTCTACAGCTGTTTAATTTAGAAGTTATTATTTGAGTTCCTTTGCAAATGATAGCAATGCAAGATAAAATTGAGCTTGATCCAGAGTCCGCTGCTTCTGTAATCTCACGGCAGGTTTGTCAGAGGCTACTTAAGAAGGTGAAATTGCAGAAAACTTCAGTATTTCTAAAATATATATTAGGAAAATCCTCACTCCCCTGAGTGTTGTAATGGTGAAGGTAGCATATAACTGTAAACAACATATGTTAAATCCTTATGTTGTGAAACGAGGAGGTCATGCATTATTTGGTAGAGAATGGCTGAGAAAGATTCAGTTGGATTGGCAAAGCGTAATGTGTTTGCAGGGTTGAAAATAATTATGGACTCCAGCCCAAAACAAAAATAACTGTTCCGAGTATTTACACAATGAAAACTGTCTTTAGAATGGTATCAGAACCGTAGGCATAACTAAGAGCCATTAGCATAATGTAGCTGTGAAAAAAGGCAAACAGGATAGATAGGGTGTACTAAGCAAATTGCCAGCAGCAATAGAAAAGTATTAATGTCATCATTCAAGACAATCTTGAGATGTCTCCATGCTATAGTGTGTATGGCTTTACTTTTTTTTTTTCTGATTAAAAAAAGTTACAGTTGTTCCTGTGTGTGAATCCATCTATCCTTCCAAAATGACGCACATTTTAGTAATCAGAATGGATGTGTACTGTAAGCGTAATATACATTACTGTTGTCAAAACAGTTGTTGAATTTGTGCTCAGAAAACATCTTTTTCATCTACTTGATTTTCTGTTTCTACTTGGTAAGATAAAATGTTGTTTCTATCTAGGCTTCCATCAATTATTACCAAGATTTCTCATGGGCTAATTAAACCAAAAGTTTGCTATCACAAAAAAGTTCATATAATCTAAGAAATTTTCATTCCTCAGAAACCAGTTATTGCCCTTTTGCCTGAAGTGTAGTAACTGATCCAATGGATACTCTTAGCTATTTCAGCACAAAGCCAAGCACAGTACCTTACATCACCACCAGACCTAAGACCATAGTAAGCAGTACCACTTCGTCAGTGACTAATGATAGTTTAATCAATCTCATACCCCTGTTTCTTCTCCAAGTTACTCTGGCACATGAAAGTATGAAGGCTTTGCTGGTATAGTCACATCAGGAAGAGGGAGGCGGTATTTTTTTACATTTGTGATGATGTGATTTTGGCATAGCTGTTTTTAGGAAATTTTACAGCAGAGATGTGGGGGACTCTCGAGAAAAGTTTACCAATCCCATTTACTTCACATTTGCATTGTTTAACAGCAATCTTAAATTTCATTTCCCTGTTCAGTCATGGTGGCTTGCATTTGAAGGGCTAACATACTCCTTCTTCCTTATAAGTCATTATCCATAGAGAAACTACCTTTCCCATGAGACTTTGTGATCTTCCTCACAGTGGAAGTTCTTCAAATTCATGTGCTCCAGAGAAGAAGTATAAAGCAGCTTAGTCTGCAGCATATTCTGTATCATGATAGAAATGCTGTCAGTAATGGATTTGTAATTTTTGTGTGACATTTTACATGTAAGTCATAAGACTAATGTGTAAGAATTAGATTGGTTCAATGGATATACTGAAGGCCTCCCTCAGACTTGCCTGTTTTCTGCTACTGCAGCTATTTAGGACCTTACCAGAGCAATAGCATGTATAAATAAATAGACTTTGCATACTGACAGCCTGTGAATAAGTACAGCTAGTATTGCTACAGCCATCTTTCAGTGACTTGTCTTTGCATTGTGAAAAGGGCAAAGTATCTTTGACCTTGTTTCGCAGTCAGAAAGTTAAGCCATAGTGATACCAAGGTCTCAGACTAGATGTAGACTCATTCTTGTACCCCAGTGCCCCATTCCTGTTGAGACTGGCTAGGTTTTGTAGTAAGCCATGGATACCGTCTGATCAGTGCCTCAGCATTTTTTATTTGTGAAAGCTGGTTAGAAACACCAAACAGACAAACAACAACAACAATTAAAAAAAAAAAAAGTGATACATACCTAGGTCTCAGCTAACAGACTTAGGATGCAGCCAGTGTGTATATATATGGTCATGAAGCACGAGAAACACTTTCAGGTCCCTTACCTTAGACATAGCCACAAAAACAAGAGACAGGGAAAAAGCTATGTTTCCTGGGAAACAAACTGCTTGTCTGAATCACACCACCATCTTTCAAGCCATGTTTAGCAAATGGCTATTACATCCTGACTGGTTTAGACTTTGAATACATTGCAAAGACTAATTTATCCCTTTTTTGGGAGAGGTACAGTATGTGTATATAAAGGGAGATATAGGGTTTTTATCATAGCATGAAGTGCTGTGAAAGTTCCAAAGTTAAGGTGACTGTCTTTGCGAGTCTGTTTTTCTACTTAATAAAATCTACAGTACTTACTTTTAATTATATGATAAATATTTTAGCATTTGTAGTAACTGTCTGTCCTGGTTCTGGCTGGGACAGAGTTAATTTTCTTCCTAGTAGCTGGCTGTCCTGGTTTCAGCTGGGACAGAGTTAATTTTCTTCACAGAAGCTAGCATAGTGCTGTGCTTTGGATTTAGTACTAGAAGAATGTTGATAACACACTGATGTTTTTAGTTGTTGCCAAGTAGTGCTCAGACTGTTCAGGGACTTTTTGAGCTTCTCCTGCTCGTCCAGGTGCATAACAAGCTGGGAGTACAGCACAGCTAGGACCCAAACTGTCCAAAGAGCTATTCCATACCATAGAACGTCATGCTCGGGGGGGGGGTTGGTGGGTCAGTTGGTCGCGGGGAGAGTGATCGCTGCTCGGGTACTGATCACTGCTCGGGACGGGCTGGGCATCGGTCGGCGGGTGGTGAGCAATTGCATTGTGCATCATTCGTTTTGTATATTCTGTATATTTTGTTATCATTCTCATTATTACTATTATTATTATTTTCTCTTATTGAACTCTCTTTATCTCAGCCCTCAGCTCTAACCTTTTTCTCCTTCCCGATTCTCTCCCCCATCCCACTGAGGGAGGGGGGGGAGTGAGAGAGCGGCTGCGTGGTGCTTAGTTGCCAGCCGGGTTAAACCACGACACTGGCATAGTGCTGTGTTTTGGATTTAGTGCTAGAAAAATGTTGATAACACACTGATGTTTTAGTTGTTGCTAAGTAGTGCTTAGGCTAAGTCAAAGACTTTTTCAGCTTCCCCTGCTCTGCCAGGTGCACAAGAAAGTGTGAGGGGGCACAGCCAAGACAGCTGATCCAAACTGACCAAAGGGATATTCCACACCATATGACATCATGCTCAGCATATAACATTGGGGGAAGAACAAGGAAAGGGGAGACATTCGAAGTGACGGTGTTTGTCTTCCGAAGTCACCGTTATGCATAACAAAGCCCTGCTTTCCTGGAGATGGCTGAACACCTGCCTGCTGGTGGGAAGTAATGAATGAATTCCTTATTTTGCTTTCCTTGTGTGTGCAGCTTTTGCTTTACCTATTAAACTGTCTTTATCTCAACCCATGAGTTTTCTCACATTTACTCTTCTGATTCTCTCCCCCATCCCACCATGGGGGAGCGAGTGAGTGGCTGCATGGTGCTGAGTTGCTGGCCAGGGTTAAAACACAGTACTGTCATATGATTCTAACAGTAATAGCTGCAGAATATCTTACTTTTTTAACTGAGATAAACAAGCATGTGATTTTCTTGTAACTATATTGTATTTACTATGCAATTACATAGTAAATAAATTGTGAATAAAAATAATTGTATATCTGTTTGCAATCTACCCAATCCAAATCTGAGACATAAAAGAGTGACAGAACATCTCAAGGATTATCAGATGTCAGCTGCTTTGTTGGAACTGTAGTAATAGTTGAAAGCAATTGAGTTCTCAATATAAAGTCATTACATATTAGAAATATTGTAATTGTAATTAATAGAGATGCTAAGAACAAAAAAACCTAGAAATGCGCATGATATAATGGCAATGTGGACTTTTTGTGTGTTAATATCTTCAATAAATATTTTTGCAGTTAAATCACATGGAAATTTAGGATAATAAAAATAAAAATACATGGTTAAAAAATTACATGCTCTTGCCTATGGTCAGACTGGGTTTTATGGCTCCTTAAAAAAACCAAACAAAAAACCAAAATACCCAACCAAACAAATCAGCACTCTAAGTGCAGTCTTATCTTTAAACACAAAGTGATACAGTTAAGTCAGAAGGAATGCTGACGTGGTTAAAGATAAACTCAAAAGCGATTTTCTTCATTAGGGTTTGGATGAACAAAACATTCCTTAAATCTTCCTCTGCTTAGTTCAAGATTTCATCTGAAAGAGAGATTTGTTAACTTGTGTCAAGCAAATGTGGTAACTATCCTGGTGAAACTGCCTTGCTGGACATACAGCAGACTCTTGTGCTTAGAGCTCTTCTAACTTAGACCCCAGTCATCTTAATTTCCTTGAATCCTAACAAAATCCACACAGTTTTACTTACTGGGGTGTTTATAAGCACTCTCCAAATACCTGGAATTCATTTCACCTAATTTGAAATATTTAACACATAGTACTAAGGCTAAAGTAATCATGCTGGTTTCCCTTTCCAGTCAGTGGAAAGAAATAAGCAGTTCAAAAGTATGTTTCATTTCACCTATTTTGCAAACCCATTTAGAGATTACATTTATTGTCCTTCGGATATTTTTCCCTATTTATTATCTATATTTATTATGTATGGGTGACTTGACTAGACTTAGAAAACCAGCAATGACCCTACAGATACTGAACTTAGCATGAAATGAATCCCTACATTTCTTTCTAGTGCACTCGCTCAAGAGCTGAGGTGCTGCAGCCTAACTTCTTCAGCCAATACTGGTCCTGTAGGTATACACACAGCAAGACAAGTTCATAAACCTTCTAGATGTTTCCTTAAATGCTTTATTCACTATATCAGAGCACTTGTGTAGTTTAAGTCACTGTATTGTGCTGTCCAGGATTCTCCTCTATAGTTCAAGGCATTTCTTCTGAAATACAAAATTTGTCTTCTATTATCTTAGATTCCTTATACTCATCTCAACTACTTTGTTCTGCTTATTCCTTTTTCCCTATTAAAGACAGTCACCTCCCCTGAAAAGTTTTGGTTTCCCATCCTCCCACACTTTTTTTTCCTTTTTATGGTCAGGTTGAATAAGGACTGTCCTTGAGCCTGATCCAAAGCCCACTGAAGTCAATGTAGATGTTTCCATTGGTTTTTAAGGTACATTTAGCTTTTTTTCTTCATTTTATTTATTTATAATAAATCCCATTGAAATCAAAGGTATGACTTGTTGAATAAGATACCATGAATGAGAGTGGAAGAATCTGTCCTTCAGGAAAATTTCTCCAAGAAATCTTTGAGGTTTTTCACTAGCACTTTAAAAAAAGTATTGAATATAATGTATTATAATATAAATTCTATCAAACACTGTGTCATTAACATTTAGCAATCTTGTTTATTCTAATTCAATCCATCTCTATATACAAATCTGATATTTGCCTTTTTAAAAATTTAACATGCGTAAGTGCCCATAAATCAGTTATGACAATCATTGTTAAAACAATCAATAGTAAGGAATATGCATTAATTCAAATGATATTGATAGCCACATGAACCTGCATCAGTCTTCTGTGAAGTAAGAAAAATGAGACATCTTCTTAAAATCAATATTTTCCTTTTTATGTCATTCATTTGAAGAGTATCAATAATACATTGCTTTATACCTTATGTGTCAGTGGCCTTACTTCTAAATGTAGAGTTATCTTGAAAAAATATTGAAGTGAGGCAAAAGAAAAAAGTCATCAAAGCAATGACCTGCTAAAAAGCTTGCATTCATCCATTGTATTGTGGGTATTCATCTGAACTAAAATATGTATGGACAGCATTACTGGTTGGATATATTATTTATAACTCAGTCCTCAATAACAGATGCTTGTACACTACATTTGTCCTGGAGTTAAAGAGCAAGAGGAACAGCAAGACAACTCAGTGTTGCCTTTATCTATCCTCAGACTTAAGAACCAGGAAGTTAGGCAGGTGTGCAGACCAAAGTGGAAATACAAGATGTGGAATTACAACATCCATTCATCACAAAAGAAACATTTTAATTGGTTATATGTGGAAAATATCTACTTGACAGTCAGTTTCTCACTTTTCACATAAGTGCTTTGCTGCTTGGATGCCTAATCTTGTTTAGTATAGGGAAAGTAATTTGACATGAAAGTACCTAGATGGCTGCCGAAAATTAATTGCCAATTAAAAAAGAAAAATGTTTGTGCTACTCTATAAACAAGCCAACATATAAACCTTTCAGTCTTGTTGCTTTATTTATGTCTTTGTAGATCTGGTTTCAAGCTATTTGCATACAATTTACAAATTCATATTATAATTCTCCACTATATTTATGATTTTATAGTTGTATATATTTTACCTCTATGAAAAATATTTATTTCTTTATGCTTCTGTTGCTTATTATTTAACAAAAACATTTCATTACATTTGATAGTTTATGTCTCTTCCTTAGAATGAGGCATTTTTATTTGTAGGGCTCAAAGAGAAAGGTTTATTTCTTCTCCACATTTTAAAAAAAAAAATAGCCAAATGGTAAAACTACGAACTCCTGTCTCTAACTTTCCATAGCTTCTTGAATCTGCTTTCAAGTGAGGATGAATACCCCAATGATTCAAAGTATAAAGGTTAATCTGAGTGGAAAATGAAGGCTTTAACAGGATTGTAAAGCTTAAGGACTCCTTTCAGCACTAAAGAGACTTTTGAAAATGGCCAGGCCATAGAAGTTTCATGAGTACCATGGAATAGCCCCCTTAGATCCAAAACACAATTCAAATGGCACAGCTGGCTGAATCCATCAGTAGAAATAGATGTTGACTTCCATTTTCTTCCTTCTTCTTCTCCCAAAATTTCTACATGTTGGGTAGATAGGGTGAATCAATGTTATGTCCACATGAACGTTAACAATTATGTATAGGATAGATTACTGAATATCATAAATATCATAAATTTAAGGTAGTAATAGAAAATTAATACTATTTCAAAGCTTAAATGACTTTGAAAGAGTAATATAAGTATCTCTCTTTTATGTTTTAAAAGTTTGTTTGTTTGTTTGTTTTTTAAAATTTGATATGTGTTCCTGTGGGTGTGACTCAGTCATTTTACCTTCCATTAATAAACAATCATATCTATGGTTATTCAGAGATATTACTCCTTATATTAATTTTTTTATTCAGTCTTCAAGTCCAAATGAGTGAGGGAAGCCAGGGCTCAGGTGCTAAATCCAATCCAAAAGCCAGATTTTAATAGAGGAGGAAAAAAACCCAAACAAAACAAACAAGCAAAAAAACCCCTAACAACAAGCCCACAAAGCTTTCAAGAGCAAGTTTTGATGATTGTGAATCTCTTGGCAAAATATGGGTCCAAGACACCTGATCCACAGAATTAACCAATGTGAAAGACTGATTACAAATAATTTGTGAAGATTTTTTAGGTTAAAACTATAATATAAGAAACTTCTG
Source organism: Gorsachius magnificus (assembly GCA_034008185.1). Lineage (NCBI taxonomy): Eukaryota > Metazoa > Chordata > Aves > Pelecaniformes > Ardeidae > Gorsachius > Gorsachius magnificus. The sequence continues at coordinate 44,678,128 of CM067081.1, forward strand.
TGCACACTTATACACTGCTGAGTTTTGTCACAAAGCCTGTGGTTCCATGCAAAACATCAATAGTGTGGCAATAATGTCAGGGTCACTTATTCTGGCTGTGCCAAACAGCTCTGGAATCCTCAAAGACAGACACATTACAAACAATAGCTGCCATTCAAGGCATGAATGAACAGTGACCTGTCTTATTTTTCTTTTATCTTTTAATTAGAATGAAATAATAAAATTAATAAGAAATAATATGTAGATTTTATTAAATGCAACTTTTTACTGAGGAAGAAAGTTAATAAAATAACATAAATGTAACATTAATTTTTTTTAATCCTACTGAAAAATAATTTATAACATTTCTTTATATTTAAATTTTCAAGTTTTTGTTGTTATTATCCCCATTTTCTAATTCCTACTTGTAGCCCTTTAAAAGATAAAGGATAATAAAGATCACAACAACATGCCAAAATTATCATGTGAATAAATAAGTAAGGCCTATCAATCTGCTAAGTTATCACAGACCTCAGAGAAATTTGTGTTCAATTAAGCTCTCTCAAACTTAAGTAACATTTAACCAGCAAAAATGAGAAGCCAGCTGTCAAAATCTTAATCAGTAGATGTACATGCAGTCATAATCAAAGAAATAGAGACCTACATGATCTGTAGTAGGTGACTGCTTTTGTCTGTGAGCAAGGGATATGTGCAAGGATATTTCTGTGTAATATTCTATTACATTAGGTATTCTGCACCCAAATTTTTATGTCACTTCCCCAGCTGACTGTAAGAAGACATTAGACATTTTTCATTTTTTCCTCCTTAAATTAAATAGGGTTGGGTATGGGCTGTTGTTCTTTACTGTATCACAAATATCACAAGACCTTCACATTATTTATCACAAGACACATATAAATAGCTTGTGGGACATCAAAAGGTGAAACACAAACTCCGTGTTCCTTCATTTCAGATATCTACTGCACCTTTTAAGTCATTCCTTCAAATCAACAGGATAGTCAGATATAACTGCAAGTGGGAATAGCATTTGAAAGACATTATCTTCTCTATGATAATCCCTACTGCTGAGGGCATTATTAAGTTGGTTTACAGTATTGTGGTCCTTTTGGTTTCCTTAGTTCTGTGAGGAATTGTATCCACCATTGTAATAAAAGGAGACAAACATGAAATATCTACCCCTTACATTCTGAAGAGATTACTGTGGTCTGTGCATTTGGACACAGATCTAGACACAAGATTTAGACTTGGTTATTTTAGCTTCCCTCTAGCAACTGAGATACATACCCTGAAAAGCTCCAATTACTTCAAATAAACACCAGAATTCTCTTAGCTATGTAGGTCACCACAAGCCCATCACTTCCTCTTAACTAACTGCAGAGAGGAACTCAAGTCCTCTGTGACAGACCTGCTTAAGATATCATGCTTTTCTGTGGCCCATAATACTCTGTTAGGTTGCTTTCCACTGGAATAATAAAATAATGTATTGCAAAGGAAATCTTGTGAGAGTAGTGAATCTTTCCATGAAGGGGAATTCAGTGATAAGCATCACCTGTGAATTCACTTGCCTGCTACTTAGGAATTTGCTATTTTCATCTCAATATCTTTTATTTTACTTTGTAAGTAAGAACCCCAAACAAATGAACAAGTGAACAAACAAACAAAAAGATCTTGCCAACATGGTAAACACAGTTCCTTCCTAGGATAAAAAGAAACAAAAGACAGTTATTGGTAGACACATGTTTTGGGACATTAACACACCTCAACATATGCTATTTTAGTAAAAAAAAATCAAATAAACATCATTTATCTAAATAATTTGCAAAACCATCTGCAAAATTTAATTGTAAGTCACACAAAAGTAGTTGTTCTTTTGAAATTCTCATTATGCTACATTTTCACAGACATAATAGCGTTGTGAGCAGATAACTGCCATCAGCATTTAGCACGTCTATTCCTATTTCTGCCTGAAAGAAAAAATTGTAAAAGAAGATTAAATTTTAATTTTTTAATTGTTATTATTTGGGTTTTTTTAAAAACATTATTGTTTGTTAAATGTTTGGAGCTAAGCCACACACTAGCATGAGTTCTGTTCTCACCTTCTTGTCCTTACCTCTCCATGTGCATTTATAATTCTCCATTAAGTGTGGGCATTTCAATAACTATCTATATTGCATTATATTCTTAAAAAAAAAAAATCATCAGCTGAGGATAGCTTTCAGCTATTAAGTGTTTGGTGATCAAATTCCTTAAGCATTATAGTGATGCAAAGATATATAATCAGACCAACATAAGCATCACATTTACAGCAATGTCTGTTAAAGACAGTTCCACTGAAGAAATTATTTTTCTAGTAGTGTCAAATCAAAATTCGGCCAACAGTATTTTACCACTTCATGATTCAACCATCTATGGTTCTTGTCATGTCACATACTGAAAACCAAAATAATAGCTCAGCAGTGATCACTGTACTCAGTTTTTCAGTTTCCAGTTTGGATAAAACAATGGATACAAATTTTCAAATAGAAATTTGTACTTGAAAAAATCTGACCGACTGTTGGTCAATAATTATACAGCTGTTTTGATTTGACATGATGGGACTGATTCTTTCTTTCCTTGCTGACTGTGGTTGGTTATAGACAAATAAAGATGGCCCTTTCACTTACCTTTCTAGTGGAACAACGCCCATTTTTCAAGTAAATAAGCTCACAAGGTTATTTCAGTGCTCTGTTCCACACCAGCTATCAGAATTAGCAGAAGCAAAGGTGGAACAGTTAATATCTGAATGTTTTGGAAATTTTAAAATTCATTCCTGAGTTTTTACAAAGGAGGAAAAGAAGTCTCAAAGTCTTAACTCAAATAAAAGGAAACCTAAGTGACTTGTAACCACAGCAAAATAATCTTCAGGTCTGGGAAATTCCCATCACATTTTTAGTTCTGTATAAAATATGCCCACAAAAGAGGGAAATCAGCAGCTGTCCATTTTAGGAATAGCTTTACACAGATCACTTTTTTTTCCTTTTCCCTAAGAAACTCTTTGACCTGGCAAATAAGACAGAGATTGAGGTATTGTTTCCACCTTTATCAAAGCTTTCAAACAAAACACTTAATATCTTTGTCTCAGTTACACAGTAAATGGGATGAATGATATTGCTCTATGACCCAGGCCTTCTCCATTAAACCCTAGTAAAGAAGGACTCTAAAATACAGAGAATTAATACAGTCAGACAGTAAAGCATTTTAACAAATATTTAGAATTTTCAGATTATATTTGTAATAAGAAAGAGGGAAAAAAAGGGCAAATCTTGTTTATCAAAGCCTCTGTTTTAAAGAAGTGTGAATTCAGGGAGCACAAACAATGTGATGGGGCAGAATTATTCATACAAGCTTTAAGAAAATTGCTTACTAGGAGCAGTACAACCACACTGGTGTAGAGCTCCATGTAGCTTCATTACTTGTACTGGGCTGCAGGATTTGTGAGTTTAGGCATAGCACCATCTCCATGGCTATACTGCTTCTCCTGGTTGAAAACCTGATTGTTCATAGTTGATACCAGCAATTCCAACACTGCTTTGGATTGCGCGTACAGATCTTCTCTTAGAAACATACTGATTGTCTAGACAAAGATCTCCCCCCCCCAACAGAAAAGCATCTAGTGAAACTTCTGACAATATTTGTTAGACAGCATTGGCTGTCTTGACTACATCAGTCCTCGTCTTAGAAAAAGCAACACATGGCTCTGATGTTGTTTTAATAAGCAGAGGTGAAATCCAAGTCATTATATAACTTTTTTTTTTTTCAGAGAAGTCTGACTTTGTTCTAGATAGCAATGTGACCAAAGTGAAAAAAACCTAGTTTTTAATGAGCTGTCTCAATAGTATTCATCAAAAAGCAAGCACAGGATTCATCAAAATCAAACATGTTTATTTGTGTAAGCTGTGGTATTAAGTGGAACACTTCAGGCCTTAGTACGCAGCTGATGAGAAATTGTGAAATAGGAATGTATTTCTAATGCAAAATGTCTGAAGTGGCAAGTCCCAGCTCAGGTGTAAGGTGCAATTTGGAACACTATTTTACATTTAATCTATATAACATTTTTCTACACTGTCTGTCTCTCATATTATTACTCACTCGTATGCAGCTTTTCCTATTGCTGTACCAAATATGACTTGTGTGATGAAGAATATTTGTTTATGTGTCATATTAGTCACTTGTAAAGTAAATACACAGTGTTGTTCACTTGTGAGTTATTTATAGTTTTAATTACAATAATTCTAAAATATAACCTCCTTATTTCTAATAGCAATCATTGAATATGTGTTTTTTCCACATACTAATTTAACTGTAGAGAACTTCCTGCTAGTTCTTCAACACATTTTGGAGAAGATCCACAAAACAATTTTGGGGACTAAGTGAAAATTTTATTGAAACTTGATGACCGAGTATTTTGGTATTAAAGTTTTCCCTATGCACCTTACCTTCTTATACTAGGTAATTAATTGTCTGCTGTGTATCTCAGTCATGTGGCACCTGGACAACTCAGTCTGATAAACACTCTCAGAGCATTTAGAACAGATCAGGAAGCAGTGTTAATATTGTCGTAATAGTTGAAGCATTCACCACTGCCTCAGTTTCCAGCAGAGAAGTTTCCAGCAGAGCTGCTCAAGAATATGCCTTGATGAACAGGTTAAGGTCTCTTCTTAAAAAGAAAATGGAATTACATTGTGATTCTCACAGCTCCTCCATTATAAATGTTAATAATTTTATGTGAGTACAATCACTGGGTAGAGAACAGATGCAATTTTTGTAATCTAGTAATTTAGTAGGTACTGCCTATGTTTAAATCCTTCCTCTGTGCTTTTACAGTTATCATCCAGCAGTGCTCATCTCTCCCTTTGTAAATATGCTATCCACTTCTTCACATTTATTTGAAAGAATATTAAATTTCTTTAGACTGAGTATTACTAGGATAAACTGTGCATTCTTCCTTTGCACCATATATTAGAAAATAATCTGAAAAAAAAGGCATGTTCACAACAGGTGAGAAATATGTAAACCTCTCCAGGCAGGAAATCCTGAATCCAGGATTCTTACAATCTGGAGGAAAATTATAACCACTGAACTTCTGGGTAAAAAGAGAAAGCTTATCTTTCATTAAAAAATTAACTTTGTCTCCTAATATCACAATAGAATTGAGGAAGAAGAATCCTATTTGCAAGTGCTTAGGCCCTAAAGAAGGCAAGATTTCATTTGTAGATGCTTTCTCCCCAAAATATCTTACTTGTTACCTAAAAAGACAGAAGCATTACTCAATCTACCAGTTTCTTGCCATCTTTCTCATGTAACTCTTACCATAAGTAGTTTGTATAGCTGTTGTAACTAAGTGCTACAAAGTTGGGTTTTTTCTTACCTGGATAATTCCTTGTAAACATGCAAAAATATGCTAGACTTGATTTCAGTTGCTCCAAATGATAATTTCTCATCAGTATTTGTAAACAATAAAAGTAGAGCAAGTATGAAATCCTAAACTTACATGAATATAATTGTTAATGTGGAAGGACTATTACCAATATTTTGGATTCGCTCAACTGTGTCGTATTATCCTTCCTCATAAACTTTGATAATTGTGTTTCAATCAGTATGCTGCTTCTCCAAGGTGTAAAGAGCATTCTGTTAGGCTTCTGTTAGAATGGCTTGTTGGCTGTTCTGTAGCATCACCTAAAGTCTGCAGGATTTTATGAAGTGAAGCCATATAACCTTGGGCTGTGATCTTGTCAGCTTTTACAAGCTAAACAGCACGAAAGCTGGTCAATACCTGTATGGCAGACATCCAAGAAAAAAGAAAAAAAAAAAGACTACTGTAGAAAGTAATGTTGATCATCCTCTGCATATCCAGCTTCCCTGTGAGTCAGTACTCAACCAGCATTGCAGCACTTTGTCAGGGTGGCTGGTATTAAGCATATTGCTCAAAACTGAAGGAGAAAGAAATAACTGGATCTTAGATTTAGACTTTCATCTTCCTAGTTAGGTAAATAAAATAGTCAGTTTTCAAAATACCTTATGAAGCTCCCATAGGGAATTTCCTGTGGGGATTAATTATAGTGACTAGACTTTTTGTTATGTTTTTGAAAAAAATCACTCCCTTTACTTAGGTGTCTACTTACAGAAGTAAGGAACAATCTTTACATTCCTACTTATAAAATTCTCATTCTCAAAGCCCCATTAGGTAGGGTTTCCAAGACAGCTCAGTTCTTCCTAACTGCAGGACAGTGATGAAAACACTTTCTGTCTTCCTTCACCCCAGCCACCTTCTTGCACATCCCTCTTCCCCTTGTGCGTGTTCTAACAGTTCAGCTGTGATGACTCAGATAATGGATAACTAGAGCTGTCAAATGGAAAACAACAGACGTGCATGTCCTGGATGAGGTAGAGAGAATAGCAGAGCTTCCCTCGGTTATACACACCTTTTTGTTTGGAAGTAGCACAGTCTAACAGCTTAAGCCAATTTTGAAACTGCATGTTGAGTCCCTTGAGTGTTATAGAAAACAAAGGTCTCACTATATGTGGTCATGAAAAGACAAAACTAATTATTTTTTTCTTAAAGTGGTATATGATCCTTTTCATTCTAAATAAATTGGAATTGGTTTATTTTATTAATTTTTTCAATCCAAAATCATAGTTTTATTATATTAAAATTGTTAGAATATGTCATTATATAATGCTTTGTATAGGCTATGTTTTCAGAAAACAAGCACTTTAGTCCAAGTGCATTTAGGAACTAATATGCTTAGGAGGAGAATTACAAGATGAAGCAAGGTAATTTCTGTCAAAACTGTGTTTATTTACAAAGAATACCAAAATTCTGTGTCTCTGAACAAGACAGAATTCAAACAGCAGAAAAGTACTTATTTACTCTCCGTTCTAAGCTCACTTAGCTCTCACTCAGAGCTTTCTATGTTATCCAGACAGAATTCAGGAGGAATTTCAAAGCTAGAGAAACAGATTTTATCACTGCTAACAAGGCCATTTGCCCTTGCTAAATACATACGATTCCAAATTTATCTATGCAAGGTCATAAAATCATAGAAACTTAGAGCCCAGACAAGGGTTTAGCTAGGGAGGAATTTTATATCTTTTGTGCTGCTAACCATTCTATGCAGGACAAAGTATTTCCTGAAAGAGTTCGGTTCTATTTTTCTAAGACATAATCTGCAAAATTAAAAAAAAAGAAAAAAAAAAGTTCCTGGGAAATTATAAAAAATGCATGCTTCATTGGAAAATCTGATACTAATAATATGATCAATTGCATTCAAGTGATAGATACATGGCATACAGTAGTTATCTTCAAAAATACTACATCTGCATTCTGATCAATCTGTTAATTTATGTGAACATATCTAAGGAGGGTCCATACATAATGCTGGGGCTGGCTCTTCATGATGAAAGTTAGAAGCAAACAACAAAAAGAAACCCGTGCAATCAAACAGGTGGGTGCAGAACCTCCCAGAGGAATTAGAAATAAAAAATCTGGCAAGGTGAGTAAAGATGCTATCAGTTACAAGGGAATTAATCTATTGGGAGTGAAAGGTCATAAAGTCAATGAGATGACAGACCTACCTTAATGTTATATCAACATTCTCAACTACTGTCTGTGACATCTATATTTTTTGGAATTTGGGGCATAATCTTCAGGAGGATAACAAAACCAATAGCTTAACAGTGAATGAGTGGTTGACTTCATTAAATTTCAGGAGCGGTTGCAATAATATAGTAAAATTAGATATGCCAAAAAAACAGGTATAAAAAATCAAACCTTTTGGTCCTAGTTAAATTAATCCAAACTTTCCCATTATTAATTAAATAGTATCAATAAGCCACAATGAAACACTGTTTCTCTGATCTCAAAAGCTCTCCAAATTCATAATAAAACATGCTGCTTCTTTTTTCTGTGGAGAATTTTTGGGGTGACCTGTTATAATATAGTAATCTGTTTACACAAAGATCACCAAAGGAGAGACTGCCATCTCTTAAGTGTTTTGGCTTTTTTTTTGTGAGTTATAGCCCAATCCTATATTTTGTTTTGTTTCTTCCATTTTATTGATAGAAATCTCTTTTCTGCAGACATTTCCTTGGCCTCTGCCATATTGATCGCTGCTGTTGAGGGAGAATGAGTCTTCTGATTGCACTCTACTTGAGAGACTGTTAAGGCAGAACAAACCTGGAGATGCTAAGCAGGTCACTGGACAGTCCTTCATAAATATTCAGAAGAAACAAACATTGTGAAAGACACTAATGCTGATAGAATTCACAGATATGCTAAGTAAGAATAAAGTATTTCCTGCAGAGAGCTCCTGTAGGGATTATACAGCCTTCTGCTTTAATGAAGTTACACTTCCGACTAATGGCAAATTATGTTAACATTTCCCTTTCAGTAACAAGGACTATTTTTTATTATTTAAAAAAACTGATAAAAAAAAATAAAGAATTCTAAGCTGAAATCCAAGCATTTATAAGCATTCTTAGGAAGAGGGTGCATTTACTTGCAAAGTCTGTTTCCATCCAAAGTTTAGAAACAAGTCTTTAATTATGAGACACAATATTTGCAATACAAGGGTGTAAACATGATTACTTTCACTGCTACCCAAATGATAGCAAAACCGTATGTAAAATTACAAATAAACTCTCCCCTGTAGAGCAATTTCATACAGATCAGTAGAAACACTTTAGCTTTTCCATTGGATTATTTGATCAACAGCACAATTCATACTGAGAATTTTATTCTCTATTAAACTTTACAGACTAGTTTAAAAAAAAAAAGGAAGAATTTTTTTCTATGTAAAATTCTGCATTCTTTTTGTAAAATTTTGCTTATTTTGCTTCTAGTCACCATGTCAAACTGCTAATATACATTTCATTTTCAGTCAAGGGAATCTAGCCTTTATCCACAGTTCTGGCACCAAATTGTGAGAATCTTCCTTGGTCTTCGATCAAACAGAGAGTCACTCACTGGACTGAACAAATATATACAGAAGCAGTTGGCTAGTCCTGATCTTGTACTGTATTTTTAATAGTTTCAATGATGCTACTCAACAATGATCAGGTAGTAACGCAAACAAGGATGATAGAAATCTATCCATTGAAAAAGGCCCTTAGTCTTTCTGCTAAAAATACTTTCCTTTTTTAAATTCCCACCCTTTTAACTGTGACTAAGTAAGTGTGAAAACTACTTGTCTTTATTTCATTAGACAATCTTTTTACAAAGGCTGTTATGATAAGACATATACTGAAAGTTATATCAAATGAGTAAGAATTTTCCTAGGAGAGAAAAAAAATTGAGGATTTGTGGGTGCACACACAGACACATGAACTAACCAGTCTAATAGCAATGAATCAGCCAAGAAAAAAGGGTGTTAGATTCTGTCAACCACCAGAAAGTGTCCACTCAAGTGTGCAAATGTGCTATACGTATTAGCATGACATATTGTTGGAGCTATAGATTTCAGGAATTAACTCTTGCTAGTGTCTGCTTTTTCCCCTCTACACAATATATTTTAAAGCCAGCTTGATTCAAAGGACAGTCAAATTTTGGCCCAGATATCATAAACAACAGTTACACAATAGAGAAAAGTCTTTCTTTTCTGTAGCTCTGGTTAATCAGTTACACTGAGGAGTGATGAGAAAAGCTCCTTTCAGCTGCTGTGTCATAAGATTTGTCCTTACAACTGCAGATAGCAGCATTTTTAAAAAGACACCAAACCCCCCAAAAACCTGTCCACAAGCAGCATTTGAGGGTGAGCTAAACTATAGATGTTAAGAGGGAGAAGAAAAGTCATGATTCCATTTTATTATCCCACCACAAGAGGATGGAAGAGCTCTGAAATTTACTTTTCAGTAAGTGGAAGGGCAAATACAAAGCAGCTTCACTGCTGCTCTCAGTTTTCAGCAGAGAACTAGACTTGCCTGTGGCTTTAAATTCTATCTAAAACTGCAAGCCTCAAAACCTTCATTATCAATAACCAAATGTAGGTAGGAATCTTCTCAGTTGCCTTAGACATTTAAAAGAATAACTTATGTAAATCCAAGACCATTACATAGATTCAGCATAGAGAAAGAGGATTTCTGATATAGAACAGATTAAATGTCCTCCAGAAGAACCTGTTGTTCTCTGTTTGCTTTATGGGAAACCTCAACTTTTAAATGTCTAAATTAGGTACCATAAAGGCTACCCTCATATGTCTTAATGATTGTCCCACTGAAGGTTTAGGCTATTTTGTTTCCATTTGCTAAGTAGAAATATAAGTATTCCCTATTCACATCTATTTCGTCAGTTACATTGTCCAGTAAATATGTGTTCAGTCTTTTTTTTCCTTTTTTTTTTTAATATGCTGGGAAATATTGGGAAAGTTTCATTCACTTACAAATTACAGCTACTAAATTTGAATGAAAATAAAAATAAATTAAGCATGTTTTGAATGCCATTTTTGATGGGTTTTATTACTTAAGTAAAACTCTTAAATGTGTTCAAGAAATAAGAATTAAAAAAAAAATGATTAATTTTGCCTTGGAAACTAGTTGATTTGTTGAACAAAAAGTATTATCTGTGGTTCAGGAGCTGATTGATTTTCTCCTCTCATCCTACATATCTTGTTTTTCTTTTTATTTTCCCTCATAGAATAAAAGAGGAAAAAGCACACCTGCCTCTTTAACTTCCAATCAGTTTCTCATGAAACTTGCAAAGAAGAAAATATTTTCTTCACTTGAGGAAAAGAACTGCTCTTAAAACTTAGCTAAATACTCCTACACAGTTTCTAAGTGCTTAGCCGGTATCTTCCATCATTTTATCAGATATGGGGCAGTGCTTCTTTTGCTTAATTAAAATTATTTTGATGGCTTGTTGTTCAGTTAGGCAATAAAATACTTGCTGTCATAATTTCTCATTTAATTTGAAATTGATTTATATTGATTTTTTTAATAATATACATGAAAATTATTACAAGTATTTTTGAGCATACCTCAGTACAGGAGGCTGAACCAACCAATCCCTGAAGCCTTTTTCAATCAAACATCCCAGAATTGATTGATTAACAAAATAATTTGCAAAGTATTTTACAGAGTTACATATGTATGTAAGTACACATACATATTGTGTATAATGTAAAATATTTATTTGTATTGCATATGAAATAAAAAATAATTAAACTTTTTCCATCTAGTGGTTGGGCATAGTGTGACTAAAGTTAAGTTGGCAGGAAACACCAGTGTATACTTGAGAAAATAATTTTAAATAAAAGCAGATTCTAATTGTTATTACAATTCAATGTGTGCAGGTTAATTTGTTAATTTTTGTCTTAAAAGTCACTGATTTTTGTTTATAAACCCATCTATTTCTATGCTATTTGTAAATGTAAAAATAACATTTCCTAATTTTCATCTTGATTTGTCTTTGATCCTTTTAATTATAAATGTCTAAATACAAAGCTTGCAAAAAGAATATACCTTTGAGGTGGGCAGTGAAACCTGATCAGGTCATTATAACCTCTATTTCTGTTAATTAGGCAGTGGGTGTCCTGTGGCCTTCTGACATTCATGCAAATATCATTAACCAGCTATGTTTCTTTGTGACAGTCATACCTCTACTGTTAGACTCAATCCCAAACTGGATATTTGCATTGGTTTTTCCTCTCACCATCCCTTATTCAGAAGTAAAACTTCAGAGGAATAAGGTACCTTTGTTCTAATAATGAAGGTGGTCAATGGCTCAATGTCCAAAGAGAGACCTGTGGCAAGTGGTGCCCCTCAGGGGTCCGTATGGGATCCAGTACTGTTTAACATCGTCATCAATGACATAGTGGGATCAAGTGCAACCTCAGCAAATTTGCAGATGACACCAAGCTGAGCAGTACAGTTGACATACCTGAGGGATGGGATGCCATCCAGAGGGACCTGGACAAGCTCAAGAAGTAGGCCCATGTAAACCTCATGAGGTTCAACAAGGCCAAGTGGAAGGTCCTGCACCTGCATCGGGGAAACCCCCGGTAACAATGAAGGCTGGGGGATGAAGGGAATAAGAGCATCCCTATGGAGAACAACGTGGGGGTACTGGCAGATGAAAAACTGGACATGAACTGACAATGTACGCTGGCAGCCCAGAAGGCCAACCATCTCCTGGGCTGCATCAAAAGAAGTGCGGCCAGCAGGTCGAGGGAGGTGATTCTGCCCATCTACTCAGCTCTGGTGAGACCCCACTTGGAGTACACTGTGTCCAGCTCTGGAGGCCTCAGCACAGGAAAGACGTGGACCTGTTACAGCGGGTCTAGAGGTGGACCACACAAATGAGCCAAGGGCTGGAACACCTCTTCTATGAAGAGAGGCTGAGAGAGTTGGGGTTGTTCAGCCTGGAGAAGAGAAGGCTCCAGGGAGACCTCATTGCACCCTTTCAATACTTAAATGGGCTTTACAAGAAAGATGGAGACAAACTTTTTAGCAGGGCCTGTTGCAATAGGACAGATGTTAATGGTTTTAAACTAAAAGAGTGTAGATTCAGACTAGACATAAGGAAAAAAAAGTTCATAATAAGGCTGGTGAAACTCTGTAATGGGTTGCCCAGAAAGGTGGTAGATGCCTCATCCCTGGAAACATTCAAGGTCAGATTGGACTGGTCCCTGCTCATTGAAGGGGGGTTGGACTAGATGACCTCTGGGGGTCCCTTCCAACCCAAACAGTTCTATGATTCTGTGATTCTAAAGTAGCCTGGACAGCCCTTTTTTAGCTTGCTTGTCTCTGAAAATGCCATTAGTCATAATGTCTTCATATTGTGTTAAGTGCAGAATAAGAAGGTAAGCCACATCTCAGAGAGCTACTGTCCAAGCAAAAGGCGGCAAGTGAATGAAACACATAGTGTAAGACAACATTAAACAGCATCCATGGGTGACTGAAATTGTTATGGACACATATGAGTAGCTGGTAAACAAAATAGCCCAAGTTGGAATTTTGAGGATTTGTAGGAAGGAAAAGCTGGAGACTTCATCATTATGTACAAAGAATTTACTTTATCTGTAACTGGAGGATATGCACATATGTTTAGCCTGAAAATTTTGATTCACATCTAAAAATTAAAAAAGAAAATGATTCAGGAGACAGATAATCAGTTTAGGACCACAAGTGATTGCCATGGTCATTTAATTTAACCAATGTAGCACAATGCATAAGAAAATCCACCTGATAAACAGGGACTTTGTCCCAGCTGGTAGACATCAGAACAATCTGAAATATCTCCAGTCACTTCTAACATTTGTAGGAAATGATGCAGTTTGGAGATTTCTAAATCTATGGACACCTGCTTGTAGTTAAGAAATTTAAGAAAATACCAGGAAAATCTTTTCCCAGCACATTGTAAAATTGTTCTGTCTTTGCTAAGGCTGAAAATGTTCCTGACCTATTTTTTAAAAATACCATCACCACATACATACTGCTAAAGTAGCAGAAAAAATAAATGTGTTCCCTTGGATGCAGAGTGCATGTAAAAGCTTTTACGTGTTTAAAATGCTTTCTTTTAGATGATGTTTAATAAATGCAGAATATGGGAAAGGCAGAATTCCCTTCTTCCCCACTCCCCTTCACAGTCAAGATAATAAAAAGGTTTCCTATAGAAATGAGCTACAATAGCTTCCAAGAGCGCAATGACTTTGTAGGCAAATGCACAGTCATAACACACAATAGTTCACATTCAACACTGGATGCAATAATTATTTTAATGAGAAAGATAATGGCTAGTCAGGACACCGGAGCTAGTCCCTTACTATATTAGAGAAATGTTTTGTGAGTTTAAAATTTATCATAGGCTGCCCCCCAGACAGTGAAGGAAAGAGCTTACAGTCAGTGACCTGACAGTTACCGTATCTGGTGTGTAGAGCACAATGGGCACTGAGCATCGTCCCATGTGTCAAGTAAAAAACTCTGAATCAGAGCATTCCAGAAGAACATTAGTTCTTTAAATTAGTGCTATGTCTTAACATTGTTACAGAAACTGCATCACACTGAAAGGATTAATTCAGATATAGTCCAATGAATCTGTACAGAAATTCACCCTATTTAGCTAAACGAAGTCTCATTATGCTCACACACTTAGTGAACTCTCTTAAAAATCTATTTGTGGTGCACCTTAAGTAGTCATCTGTGATTACGAAAAGAAGATATCAATGCTACTAGCTCGACATGATACCATTGTATTTATTTTGCAAAGGTCTAAATGACTGCTGTAGGAAAAAGCAGTGGGGAGTCAGGACAAAACCTAACATTTACAAAGTTTTTGTTTCTTTTTACTTTTCCTTTCATTCACTAGTAAGCTAACAAAAAGTATTTTACTACTTTTCATTATATGAAAGTATATCATATTGGATCCAACAACACAAGAGGCAAGACTGCTGCTGCTGCTCCATATAACCAGGAGTGAGGCTGACAATGTATTCCCAGCAGGCACATGCACACACAGCACACATACACTACATATATACATATACAGAGCTGCTGGCACCATGGGTACACAAGCCCACCAATCTGTGGTTGGCCATCAGTCACTGTACTCATACCCCCGTACACACACATGCACACAGAACAGAGCGCCCCTCTAACCCAGGAAAGAGTTAGAAAGGAATTTAATAAGATGGTAAAACAGATTGTGCTGGTCAGGTGCAGGGCATAGCCAGACAAGTGTACTGACTAACAAACTATTTACACATGACTGGCCCTTTCTATCCCCTTAGTACAGATAAAAACAGAAAAAGCCATTATGGATGGTACATATTCCTATTGAGTAATGTACAATTCTCTTATTATCCTGCTTTAAGAATGACACAGTGATACACAGAATGGGATGCATCTATGTAGCCAAATAATTTAGACCCCATTTTCATTACAACGTACAGAACCCCTTATCTTCTACAATGCATGAACATTACTTTATTATTGGGCTCTCCATGATATCTCTTTTGTAATGAATGAGCTAGTTCCTTCCAAAGCAAACCTGAATGAGGTTCTGAGAGCACTTCAGGAAAAACTATGGGCAGTAAGTTGAAAACTGTACCGCAGTGAAACAGCATCTGAAACAGTCCTTCAATGCCATCTGAATAAAACTTGTATCTTCAAATAGTTCTCACGTTTTCCAGGCATGTATTAGATCATGACTCATAAAGATACGGTATAAAGCCATTTTTCTGATCAGTTACACTTCTGCTTCTAACATAGCAGAGGAGCAGAGAGTTGGACACAATGACCCTTATGGGTCCCTTCCAACTTGAGATATTCTATGATCCTATAGCATAGTTATGGAGTGAGCTAAAAAGTGTGTGGCTAAGTGTGAACCACTGGATAAATGGAAAACAAAAAGGAGACCTAGTTCAGAAAGAGAAGACCTAGTTCAGAAAGAGACTGGACAAAATAATAGGGATTAAGCCATTCGTGGTTCTGCATCACTGCTATCTTCAGTTCAGGAAGCCCCTAGCTGATGACTTCCAAAAGCTCTGGTGGTACGTTAAGGAAAAATCACTGAATAGATAACTTCTTTCGTACGCTCTTTCCCTAAGCATCTGCTTTCTGAAACATGGTCTTGCTTCATGGACATTAATTCTGATGCATTGCATTAGTTATATTCTTGACCTTTAATTCAGAGTGATTTAACGGCAATATTAGAAAAATAAGGGTTGGGGGTTTTTTAATGGAAAAAATATTAGTATAGAATCTATGTGGAGGAGAGAGGAAATCCAGCTGGACAGAAATCCTTTCTGGTCTACAGAAAGTCTGTGAGGGAAGGGGAGAGTCAACAATATGCCTTTCCCTTTTGTAACTTCTGTGATTCTTTCAACCTTTATCCGGTCGCAACATGGCGCTCCCACAAGTGTACTTTCAAGTACTGAAAGGATGCGCACTAGGATAACTTCACATTACTGCATATTCAAAAGAATCATTATGTGGCAACAACCAATAAGTATTCCAAAAACATTTTACTGTGATGTATGCATGTAAGAGGAGCCATTGAAAAAGCACTCATAAAACTAAATCATTCTAACTCCTACCTTCCTATTCCATCTTCAGATTTCTAGCACCTAAGAAGAAATCATCATACTGCTAGAAAAGAATGCTGTAGTAGATAGACACCATAAAAGGACTCATTACATGCTCATTTAAAAAAAATAGAATTTACTTTTATACCTCCAGTGTAGGAGGTACAGTGAATAATCTGCAATTACTCGCATGTGAAGAGATGCCCATTTTCCCGCTTCGATTACTGAATTTGAAAACTACAGTGGTTTTCATGCTGGAGTACGTGTTAAAAAACAATGGCCCATGTTTGGTTACTTGAATGGGAAATTAAAAGCATAATCAGAGGAAAAAATTGAAATGTGTCTCTGTTATCTTCCTTAGTACTGTGATGTGAAGAACAAATACCAGCTTTTACAAAACTCAAACACTTACGCTAAAGGTTCACAAAAAAAGAAGCAAACCAAAAAGAGCAGAAAGAATGACCAGAATATCCTTTACTTGAGAAACTTTAAAGGAGCTTGGTTTTTAAACAAGTATTTATACCCAACCTTGAAATTCATAACCCTTAGAGACAGCTTCTGTTCGTGTTAGTTTTTATATTAGTTATTTCATTCATTCGAGTATGCACTGCTATGTATGTATTCTGTTGTTCTTAGTAATACACACACACCGTATATAATGTTTACTTAGAAATATATATTACAGATAGGAAAAATATTTTAAAAATCCAAAAGAACCCAAACAATTGATGGCTTATAGGCCAAGTCCGGAAATGTAAATGCAACCAGTACTGACACTCGGAGTAGTAATAAATGGACAGTATGCAACCTGTAGTTAAGAAAGGAGTCATCAAAAGTATCCAAGGGCTAACCACTACTTCTGCAAAAGGTATCAAGGAAGCTTTAATCACACTGTATATTTAACAGGAATTAGAGTTTTAGAGAGCTCACTTGAAAAACTAAGAGCCCCTTTTCATCATGTCAAGTACCTAAAGAAGTAATTAATAGCTTTTTTAAAAGTACTTGGGAGGCTGATTGTTTAAAGGAGACCTGTATCAATAGAATTTCAGCATTTAGTATCCTGATGTACTTTTGAGTATCCCAGTGAGGCCTTCCTGCATCTCTCACACCCAAGATCATTTAAACTGAAGTTTTATGTAACTTAAAAGGGTAAAGAGATGAAGTGACACAAGGAGAAAAGGTGTCTTGGCCCTGATATATAGACCGTCAATTTTTTCTGCCTATTCCAAACAAACTTATTTCCTTAGAGAAATTGAGCTTTTGAGCCTGTAGATGAACAAAGATAAGTCAGGTTTAACATAGCTGCAGACAACCATTACAATTAATGTAACCAGAGTTCAACTGAGGCATTTATAATACACATAAGAAATTATCCATTTTTCTCTCTTCACTTTTACATGAAAAGAATGTCCCCTTTCTACTCAGAGATTGCTGCTGTTTTATTTTTGCTTGTGTTTAGTACAGTGCAAAGACATACACACTTGCATGCTTTCTCACGGATGCTTGC
Source organism: Gorsachius magnificus (assembly GCA_034008185.1). NCBI lineage: Eukaryota > Metazoa > Chordata > Aves > Pelecaniformes > Ardeidae > Gorsachius > Gorsachius magnificus. The sequence goes on from CM067081.1 coordinate 44,695,690, forward strand.
CTTTGTTCTTGCTTGTTTTGTTGTTCAATTAATATCAAACAAAGGTCAATCTGACAAAGTGTGTGGTTGGTGTTTGTGTATGGAAAAACATAATGGAAAACTTGTAGTAACAGGAGTCCCATGTGCCAAAGAAAATGTTAAAAAGCCTCTCCTTAGTGACAAAGTGAGCTTCATTTGTACTGCATAAGTACCCTACTACAAAAGCAGTCTTGGACTTCCATGGGACTACTATGAATTTATAATATGATTAGGCAGGCAAAGCACTCCTAAAGTGCTGCATCACTAGTCTTGTGACTGTTATACTGCTGTAGTGGGACCTCTTAGACTTCTAGTGGGCTGCAATAGCACTACTTATAAGTGTACTTATATCTTACTTAAAATGAAGAGAATCTTGCTAGCTGATGGCATGAGGCTTGAAGAATGATACCAGTGTTGCAAATAGTGACAGATTTTTACTCACTTTATTTCTGTGACATGGCAATGTTACTTCACAGGTTTTGAATCCCATGGAAGAGAGTTCAGAATAAATCCCTGTTCGCCAAAAAATAGAAAACACTTACTGATCAAACAGATTAATTTAATGTACATTTGTGAACCACTAATATGGTATTCTCCTGGGGGGCTGTGGAAGTATTGCTGTGGGACTACCAGCCATGGTGTTACACCACAACTGTTAGAATTTCTGGAGACTTCTAGATTTGCATTTTCTTTGTAGTTTCATTAACATAATTGGAAAACAGACTTAATTAGTGTTTTAGCACTATTCATTTTGTTTTATTTTTATTTTTTTAAATTCCTAAAGAGATATTTTTTCACTGGAGTAAGATATTGAGCTGACAACCCTGAAAAATCAACCTCTCTTTGCAGCTACACAATGAGTATATATAAGAATAGTAACAAACCAGGTTTACTGGTCAGAGATATTTTTTTGTGATTTTGTTTTTGTTTCTGGTTTGGTTGGGTTTTTTCCTATTTTTTCATCTGCTATGGCGGATATTGTTCCTAAATGTGTGAAAATCTGGGCTTCATTCTACACTGACTGCTAAACAAGAGCTTTCAGAAAAGCACACCTTTTAAGCTCTCTCAAATCAGGCACACAAAACCATTACTGCTCTAAAAAACCAGGCTATTACTTCTAAGGGTGGGATGACAATAGGCATTTTTGTGTTTTTCCTCCCCATGACATCCTATGTTTAGTGTTTTCCCTTCTGTTTTTTTTCATGAAGGCTTGTAGCCTGTACAAGTATATTGTTCTAATAGAATACTGCTAAAGGCATAGACCTGAAAATGCTGATTATCTCCATGAAAACCTTTACCCACATTTCCATTTATGATTTTTGCATTCCTATTTTTCCACTGAGGTTTGTTTGTTTTGTTTTTTCTCTTCTAACCAAACTGATCTTGGCAGAACATTATTTCCTTTTTTTCGCAGAATCTTTGCCTTTACAGACAAAACTATCAGTTGGTGTCACATATGATGACTTTACTGATCCACCAGAACCATGACTGAGATATTGTCAGCTCATTTTATTCAGGACTTCAAACAATCAACAGATGGTAAAAAAAATCTGAGTTACTTATTACTTGGTCAGATATGAATTAATGACCTGAAGGTGAAAGACTCCATATCCTTCTATGCTTTTTCTTTGTAAGTTAGCTTTTCTATTTCAATTCATTTATTTATTATAAAAGAAAAATAATTTTTCCAAAAGAAAACCAAAAGTAACAATTGCAGTAGCAAAAATGAAAGAAAAATTAGTCTACTTACAAAGACACTTCATTATTTTGTTGGCTCAGAAAATGATATTGCCTCCAGAACATCAATTGTAAAGGACGCCGAGAACTTGGGCATAAAATAAGTAAACAAAAGCAAGAAGACGTTTGCAAATGTTTGCAGCACATAACTGACATCACCCAAATACTTCCGGTGTGGTCTGCTTAGCCTCATCTGGATAGTAATGTATGACTAAAATTTGGGTTCTTAATGAATCAATTGTTTAGCATAGGTGCATAAAATCCTCACGCAGTCAGATTAGGTATCTTTCAGAGCCTTCAGGAAGATTGCTTCTGGCTAACTCAGATACCTAAACAAGTCCACACAATGCTTGAACTGAAAGATATTACTTGAGAAAAGATTTTAGTTTCTCATATAAGACCTTGCATTTTTCCATTCTGATTTTGTGTAGATCTGGTTAAAACAGTCTAACACAGGTTCTGCTTGTAGAAATAAATTACAGATTAATTTAAGAACTTAACCAGAATGCCAACATATTGCAGAATCCATAGTAATACATGGTCTTTTAGGATATTCCTTCTGTGCTCCAGCTGATTAGCCTGTCCATTAATTAGACTGCAACATTTGCTTATGTCAGTTGCTGTTTCGGAAGAAATTTTAGATTTCTTCTACTGCTTTAAAAATTAGGTAGTACCACACTTGCCAAAATAGAAATGAAAATAATCAAGGCAAAAGGATAGCTCCAATTTCTAAATCTTTCCCTGCATCTGTTAAATCCTGATACAATAGACTGAAGAGGAGGATGCCCACAAGAAGAGTACTATTACTTACGCAGGGAAAAGGTGTGTTGGATTTGATGCTAAAGACAAAGTGCCAGATTTTCAACAGGACTAAACTTCTATAGCTTCATGGAAATGAATCACAGTGGCCACAAGGAGTGTAATGGCAATGGGGACTGCGGGGAGGGAGCTGGCTGAGCAATGATAATGTGAGATGTCTCTTGTGAATGTTAGAGGGCAGCTTGTTAATCAGAAGTTGTTTAAAACAGTTGTTTGAAATGTTGCCACTGGACAGGATCTTTCTAAGCAAATGAGTAATCCCAACAGTACTAATGATACCAATTTATCACTGAGGTTCCGTTTGTATGTTTTGTAGTTTCCAATCTGTTACAGGAAAATGGTGGTGGCTGGTTGAATGTTGTTGTGTTGTTTTTTGGTTTTTTTAATGAACATTTTAAGTACATAATTTTACTTCATTTGTGCCAGAAAATTGCCCAAACACCTTCATCAGAAATAAAGCAAATCTGTTCAATACTATCTGAACAGCAGGCAGTATATGCTTTATTGAACCGAAAAGCTTTAACAAACCTTATCCTGTACACATGTTTGTAATATCAAAGTCTGTTTATTTACTCACAAGTTTAGGGAAAATATGGGTGCTGCTACATAATAAACAGTGTTTTGCTACCCTTCTTTTTTATCCAGGTGGTTGATTATATGGTATGGGATATTTTTGCAGGTGGTATAGAAAATCATATATACCAGCTGCTGCACCCACTGAGCAACACTTTACTAAATGACACAGCACCGATCACATATAACAACATCTAATGACTCTAGAGTGGTATCTTTACTAGATGTATCTTTTCCTCATTGAGAAAGAGCCTTCAAAAAGCCTTTTACCTGCCTTGGTTTTTCTTGCATGCTGTGTTAGGTAAAGGGAAAAAATATTCAGGAGAAACATAAGTGAATAAAAAAAACCAAACCACCGCAGTACAAAGCAAGCTAGCATAGCAAAGATGAACTATGTACTGGATGGCTTGGCATGCTGCCACTAACACTTGGCATAACTCACTTGCTGCTGGCACTGGAGATTTTAGATGTACTAGCCACTGGGCCCCTGCTATAAGCACTTTAGTATGTAGAATCAATATCAGCATACTGCATAAACAACTGGATAAACCTTGTACAAAAATGATAGCAAATAGCATTTCAATCATTTCACATAAATTTGAAAATATGAGTGCTTGACACTACTATTAATATTGTATCTGAAGGCCCTGATTATCACTGAGCAGCATTAAATTTAGTCTATTGAACATAAGCCCTGGGCTTGCTTTGGCTATGAGTATTATTGGTGTGAAGAAAGCAGCGGTACAGAAATTCTCTTCAGTTGGCACCTTACGGGAGGGCATCCAGGGTATTTGTTACTATTTGTGCAATTAACAGTCATATTGATCACTTGCTTATTTCAGTTAATAGTGGATAAGCTGACTGCTTCCCATCCCTGCTGTAATTAATGAAGGTAGACATTAACTGTTGCTAGAATGAACAACATAACTGTTTCTTTACCTCCTGTACTTCTTATTCTGAAGTATGGGGTACATTAGGAAATGGCCAGGGTTGGTCCTGGAGTGATCAGTAGATCAAGAAATTTTCATAGCTAAATGGTGCAGGTTTGTAGTAGAAACAGTATCATTGCTTACATTTTCTCCTTAACTTTGGTAGAGAATTTAATATTTTTGAGAAAATGTTTGTCCACACTTGGATTCCCTGAAATTCCTTCTATTTCAGGTAATGACAACACTGCCTCTCACTCATGAAAAACAATATGGTTACTTCTTTCCCATGAAACATGGTTATAACACACAACTCCAAGTTCTTGAAGTCAAAGGCTGTGTTCTAAGTCCTCTAAATCCATCTAAACATGTGGACTCTTTTACTCAGTTGGAAGCTGTCACATCACTGAAGAAGATTTAAACTACCACATGCAGCATTGCTTCCTGCTGTGGCTGATGAAGGAGATACACAGTAACTTCAGTGACATGATTATTTTCTTTCTTGCAATAAAGTGTGCTCTTCTGTGCAAAAAGAATGTGGCATTCTCACCAGTACTTTGTCATTGTTAACTGATACGTAAGATTAAGCGATACTAACTATGGATAAGTTTTCTAAAAGAAGGAAGCAGACCTGCTTCACTTCTGACATTACACCGGGCTGGGTGGATATAATGAACACAAATTGATGTTGGCAAGGACAGAAACTGATGAAATAGATGGGCTGTGTGATGTACGCATCTTTATGTCTCTAAAATATATGAAATGGAGGGGAAAAGATTACTCCCTTTCTTCAAATTATTCAGATTAATTTAAAAAAGAAAAGAGAAAAGGAGCAACATATATAAATATACACTCATTTACATGAAACTAAGTAGTAAAAGGTGCTTGACCTTTTCCTGATTCTGGTAACCCTTTACTTTGTTTAGCTATCGAAGACCTTTTTCCTTTTTTTTTTTTTTTTTTTTTTCTTTTGCTGTCACTAGCAGTCCTTTCAGGAGCATGTTGACAGCTTTGAGCTGACAGAGAATATTATAATAGCGTAGGAGATATAAAGTCACAATGAGAAAGGAATTATGTTTAAGTAGAGGGGACCACTGTGATAGTTTGCATTAGAAACTCAGCAGGGGGAGTGTGAAAAGCTGTAGCATTATAGTAGATATAGGGGCTTTTTGGTATGACTATGTCACGTGTGTTCAAGTACCTGTCTAGCATGTAGCAATCACAAAATATTATCATATTCAGCAGGGCCTTTATTGCTGCTACATTGAATATGTAGCCTCTTAATATTCCCCATGCTCTCAAAGTATGAAAAAGATACAACCTCAAATAATGGATTCACCCTAACGAAGTCAGTAGTACATTTCAGCATACGTTGCCACAAAAAGAGGATATTGATGCTTGCACATGAATAGATCAAAACCATATGGAACAGGTATTATGTCAGAGCAATGTTATTCCTTCAGGTAATTAAAAAACTAAGCCAAAATGCAGAAACAATTGTCTGAAACAAAAAGAACAACCGAAGCTTTACCTCTAAGCTCTGAACAAAAATATTTTTTAATGTCATAATAAGCAGAAGCTTACAGCAGCTCAAGACAGGTTCAAAAATGCAGAAAGTATTCTCTGGGGAGATACATACATGGAGCAAAGTTTCAAGTCTGTGAAAAGTCTCTGCAATTTTTTATTTCTTTCTTCTCTGTTTTTCACTTTGAGCTTACGAGATGAACTGTAGGTAGTTTGAAATTACAAACAAATCTCTAGGAGACAGAGATCAAGCAGCAGAAGTTTGACTCCAAGGTCCTTGTTACAGTAGCAAAAGCTACATTTTATCCCTGTTATTATACACAACACCATGTTGAAAGAATGTTAAGGTTACATAGGAAGGCAGTTAAAAGTTGAGAGATCCCAGAAGTACTTTTCAACTTTCCCTGGTGGAATGGAGGGGTGTTACTGTCTTCATTTTACAAACAAGTAACTCTTAACAGGCAAAGACTGAGGCCGAGGAATATGTTTATTTTGACTGTCCAAATGGAGACACCATGGACCTGATTGTCAGAACACTTAGGATTTAATGGACTAGATTAAATCTACTTTAGATTAGACACCTAAATGGCTTGAAATTAGACATCTTAAGTTAGTGGAGGTGAATCACAGAATCACAAAATCCCATCCTAAATGTTCAAAAAACATCTGCCATTGACTTCAGGGTTAATAGGCATTTTGGAAGACAAAACTGTCTCCAAGAAAATGAAGAATAGCCCACTATAAACACCTGTGAAGAGATATCCGCCCATAATATGAGAGACAGCTTGCCCACAATGTTAGTGGTCAGCTGTCTTAACCACAGCACCATTGTGTTTTCTTCTTTGCCACAGCTTATCTGAATTACCATCACACTAGTACCTGGTTATTTGACACTGTGTAAGAAAAAAAATCACAGGAGTGCAGATAGATAACTAAATCACATACATTTCCTCCACAGTCATAGCTCACTAAGGCCAGCACGTATGTTTACAGTTACATTATGAAAAAAGGGACACAGTAAATAAACTTCCACACAGGACCCTGATCATCCACAATACTTAATTCTTTGATTGTACCTTGTGTCCGTTCTGGTCTGTTCCAAATGGATTTCTCTGTTACAGAGACACCTAGCTCCTAGTAGAGTGGATGCAAGTTAATAAATGCTATTTGTTCTTAGGTTGAAGGACCGGTCCCCTTTTGTTTAGCTGATAAACATACTGATATTTTTTGAAGTAACCCTGTAAGTGCTTGCTCCTAGGCATTTTCGTCAGCAGCTATGTCCTGACAAACCTGAATGCTCAGCTTCATGGTTACATTTTAGCATTGTTCACAAACTCATGTGCCAATTCTGAACTGACAGACATGCTCAGAGTTATGACTTTCTCCCCACAAGAAAACACTAGAGGCAGGTCATTCCCAAATGCTCTTTTTCCTTCTATAAGTTTGGGATGCTTTCCCAAAATGGTAACCTAGGCATAAGTCTCTCCTCTACAAGATAGGGTGTAAGACCATGTCCCAAGTGAACACAATAAAAACCAGGCTACAAGTATTTCTTGGGCAGGCATTTCTCATTCCTGCTTGTGCAATTTGCTCTGCTATGCATAAAGTAAGACTCACTGAAGCAAAGAATTCAATCTTTCCAAGTAAATGTCCTAACCACTGGTTACTAGAAAGAGTGGGGGGAGGGCATTGCCACCCACCTTTCTTTTTTTTAAAAGTGGTCTGAAATGCCAGACTCTCAAACAAAGGATTTGATGCCTATTCCCAGAAGAAATTGGAAAATAAATGAAACTTCTGAGGGAGGAAATCTGCCTGCTAGTCAAAGTTAGGAATCTAACCACCTAGGAGAGAACTTACATAAATATTGGCATTATTCAGAATGCTTTCTTCAAATCTAATTCTGTGACTGAAAATTTTATGGTCAGATACTTAATTTGGGAGCTGACGATTTCAAGAAAATATGGTCTGTCTAAAATGTATCTCAAAATCCTGATCATTATTTGTCAGTCTAGTCAGAAGGGGAAATTTGTAAGAGAAATACATACTACTCTCTTCAATGGGAGAGAATTTAGGCACAAGCTACTCTTAAATAAAACTAGGTAAAAGCACATGTTTTAGCACTGGCCCTTGCTCATATCTGCTGTTCAGGCAAAACATAACAAACAGCAGCTGAAAGAGTAGCACTTTCTCCTGAAGGGGAGCAAGGACCTGTTGCAGGTAAGCAGTGATACAGATCAGGCATAGTGTCCTTAACTGAGAGAAACAATACTGTAGCAATTCCTCTCTTCTTCCCTTTTTCCCATGCTAGTAGAAGCTGTGGCAGACTTCGATGCATATATATTATCTCCTTCACGTTTCACCATTCATTACATATGTTAGATGTGTGGGGTTTTGTTCTCTTTGTTATACCCTAAAGTGAGGTCTACCCAGCTCTTGAAGTTTCATTCATTTATGACCATGTGTGATCTGTGTTTATACCTTTGTGACCTTAGGTATTGTCTTGTACCTGTACTCTCAAGGCCTTTGCAACCTTCTTGAGCTTTCACTCTTGGGGATCACTGTTAAACAACACACAATTGCAGAAATAATATAAAGTAAGAGCTTTCCTGATAATGTGGAGCTGTGACTTTAATGTCCTCATCTTCTTCTAGTATTCAAAATCAAATTTTGCTGCTTCTATGAAAAAGAATTTACCACTGTGCTATACCAGACAGAGGCATGTTCACTTTGTTCAGTAAGGTAGATAAACTATGCAGCAAAGAGATGAAGAGTTACTGGAAAAGGAACAGAGGTAGAGAACAAGTCCACAGTGTTGTTTTTTGGCATTGTTTTATTTTGGTTTTGCCTTTATATTCTATGGCACCTACATGGGAAGAGGAAAGTCTCTGTTACTGTTCCTAAGACTACACTGTTTGCTACGTATTCAATGTAAATTAGGCACCTGAACTCTACATAACTCATTTAATGAGTCTCAGTATTTGCCAAAGATCCTGGCAAGAAGGGATAACAGAACAGGATTTGGTAACACCCCATACTACTGTAATTCTTTAACCACCACCCATGATGCTTCTATAATATTCTTGAGATTAAATTGAACTCACCTAATTAAGTGGAAATATTTCATAAACTCTGTTAAAACAGACTTCAGTATAGAATTTATGCCACATCTAGAGTTACATTATTACACAAAATTAAAATATTTCTTTTCCTCAAGACAGTTCTGCATGAGTTCTCATTGTTACATGCCCAGCACAATATTCTCTGTGTTCAATTTCAGAACTAGCAAGTAATAATAGAAAAGCTAAAAATCTGTAGATAACTAAATAAATTAAACATGCCACAACTCCTAATTGCCCACACAACAACTAAAACTGGGTTTGTATAAGCAACATTCTATGTGCTACATTAATCTGTGCCAGCTACCCTAATTGCCTGGGCTGAGAGGATTATAACTTGGAAAAAGTAAGGTATTATACTGTATTGCTCCATAGCTAAGAGCTTTTTCCTAAAGGGCAACAAAGGAAAACTATTAGAGCCACCCATTCACCTCTATCCCCATTAATATTGACATTTGGAAGAAAAAATGTGTTCATTGAAATGAACCACGTTTGATATCTGAAGGCTGATTTATTTCATATGGGAATTAATAACAGTTAAGGATTTGTGTACAATGCAAACCTGTTAAATACTTAACAGGGCATAACAAAAAAAAGCATTCTTTAAGGAAGAATGCTGGCAGCAACATTGCTTCAGTCTGATTGGTACATTAGCAGTCCTGGCTGTGATAGAAGAACACCAGTGTCAAGGAAATCTCATTAAAAATCCTTTCCTTTAGTAGATAATGGACTATGTGGCTGAACGGTGCTGCTGTTGGTTTTCTGATCTGTGGTTTCTAATTTTAGTCACTAAGAAAGGTTTCCTTATTAGTAAAATCTTCTGGCCAGAATATGCAGAACTGGATTAAACATCTGATGTTTATAAAATGTATTTGATTACACTTCACGTACTTTTTCAAAGATCAGGGCTAAATCCAGCCTACTTATAAGTCAATGAATAACTTGTGGAGTGAGGTTGGTTATAAAACACCATGTGGCCTTTGCCCATAATGTTGCAATAGGAATTGTTTTCTAAGAGAAAATGGAGGCCCAGGATCAAGACAAAAAATAGACCACAGTCTATAAAATTACAAAGAAGAATGAAAATTAAATGCATCTTATTAATAAAAAAGTGTTATTTCAAACTTACATTTTATTTATCTTCATATAACTAATGACAGTTGATGAAGACAATTTAATGTTGGGAGTCTCCAGGAAATAGGAGACCAAATTCTATTCATCTGTTGAAATCACAGGACACAAACATCAGAAATAAAGTATTTTCGAGTATCTCTTGCTGGGAGTCACAGTTGTATTCTTATTAAATGTAATAAATGTTCTAAATGAAAATGCAGGGTAAGGTTTATGGAGGAATTAATTGAACCAGACAATGTATTTGGCAAGAAGTAAGCAAACAAACAAAATACTGGGCTTCAGACACACAGAAGTCTTATTTTTCCAGCTAGGTTATTGATCGAATGAAAGATATTACCCCTTCCTATGAAATTTCCTCTTTTAGAAGGGATTTCCTTTTGGGAAAAGACATACAATTTCTCAAAAGAAGTTCTTTTCATACAATGCGTAATTAAACTAGGGAACGCAATGCCACAGGATGTTCTGAAGGCCAGATGTCTAAAGGAGTTCAAAAAGGAACTTGACAAGTTCATGGAAGATAAGTCCAACTGGGACTATTAAAAATGTCATGCCTGACTTCATGCTCAAGTTTGAGAATTCCCAAAGCCATTGTTCGTGTAAGTTGGGAGAGCAAACCAGGAAAGTAGCTTCCTTGCTCCTGTACTCTTTCCCTGGCAACCTGCGAGAAAATCCTGGGTCACACTGACCTATTGTCTCTGTCTTTATATTACTTTGTAATTTTATTACCATCAAGGCCACTTATGCACATGTATTTGAAGTAAGATAGCTGAAGCCAATGATTCAAGGCCTAAAGGTTCATGTTGCTAAATTTACTTTGTGAGGCCTAAAAATGAGCAGCTGCGTTATGTGAACTGGTATTAGGATCCAATTTTTTTGGATGAGAGGAAGGCCCCCTTGCTTTCTAGCCCACCTCAGACGAGTCTGGGAGGCTAGAGGCGGCTAGACCGAACTCTCATTTCAGGTTCGATCCCTTCAAGTGAGATTGGGATGCAAATGAGGCCAGATGTCATAAGTCCACCCATTTATTAACTGTTCAGGGGGAAAGAGAGAAAGCAGCGATAGGAAAGGAAGGAAGGAAAGACAGGAAATTAAGTGAGAGTTCTGAATAGAAGAGGGCCGTCACCACCATGCATCCGCAGCGTCGCAGGGGTCCATGCTTCTTTGGTGGTGGGTGATCACACACACGGGGTGGCTGGTCACGCAGGGTCTTTGGTCATCTTACAGGGTCCTCAATAATCTCACAGAGTTTTTAGGTGTCTCCCACAAGGTCTTTGGTGGCCTCACAGGGTCCTCAGTAATTGCACATGGTCCTCAGTTGTCTCCCATGAGGTCGGTGATCATGCAGGGTGTTCGGTGGGCTCCCACGTGGTCAATGATCATGCACAGTCTTCAGTGAGTTTCCATGGGGTGGGTGATCGCACACAGGGTCTGAGATGGCAGCCTTTTGTAGGCTGCGTGCCTAAGGCACATGCTTAAGCAGGCTGCCCTTGGCAACAACTTTGCACTTGCCCCAATCACAGCTTCACGCTTGCGCCGTGCTTGCCCAGTGCAATGGTGTGCATCTCCTGTTCCAGCCCCCTTCCTGTGCTTGGGGTCTCATGTGCCATCCACATACACACACCCCCAGCCAGTTGCTGCCACCTGACAGGGTGTTACCAGGGCCTCACCGCTGTCCCTGTGGCTGTGGAAGTGGGGGGCAGCTGGCACAACTGCCCTGCAAGGTCCTGTTAGCTTCATGTGGGTAAGCTTTGAGGCAAATGTCCAGCCAGTCCGTCCTTTACAACTGGTTACTGATCAATACTCTGTCAGCAAGATCTGGAGTGGTATCCATTCCTCAGATCACAGCTGCATTCTACCCACCCTTAAGTATCATACACACAGGTTATATGTACATATATATAAAAAGATAATTGTATATGTGTATGATATATTTCAGTTTGGAACAGATTAGATGCAGAAAGCACTGTTTCATGAAATGTGTATTCATTTTAATATTGGACAGTTGCTGAATGAAATTGGAGAAGAATTAACAGGAGAAGAATTTGCAACTGTTCTTTCTTAGAGTAGTACACTAACTTCTGAGCTATGGCTACTTTTCAGTTGCTTTCTCTTCTCTTAATCCCCTCTTCTTGCCTCCTGGCTTGACCATAATCCAGCTTCAACAGAAGAGATGGAAGGTGTCCCTTAGCCTCCTTGAATCCCTTAGTTTCTCCTAGCAGGAGCTTTGAATCCACCACTTCACTTCCATAGTTGTTGTACAAAAGGTAGGCACTGCTACATTATCCTCTTTTTGCCTTCTAACACTGAAAAAGTCTGTTTATTTAATCACATGCCTTCACATGAGAACTGATCTGGATTCCCAGAAAGAAGAAACATCTCTAAAGACATGTTTATGTAGTCATTTCAGTAAACTACAAACCTTCCCTTTGAGGTTTATCATCTGAACCATCAACCTAATAAAATGTATCATGGTGTAATGTGGAGCTTCTCTGAAAGGTAAGCATAGAACTGCAGGTAAAATGATAGCACACAGAATCAGAAACTAAATCCTCCCTTCCTGATGCAGGGATAAAGGACTGTAACAGGTCTGTAGTTCATAGACTTCCAGGTGAGTGGTGTTTAGGAAGCTGGTTTATACTTGGTTAGCTACAACTCACAGCTAAGACACTGAAACTGATGGGGTGAAACTCCCAGTTCATTAAAAAAAATAATAAATATTTTCGGTTGTGAGCTTTACTATCTTTTTTTTTCTGTCTTTCTTTCCTTCTCTCTTTTTTTCTGTCTTTCTTTCTTTCTCTTTCTTTTTTCTTTCTCTTTATTTTTTTTTGTTTGAATTAACTAGAATTGCTCACAAAGCCTTTCATCACTGAAAGAGTAATTTAAGAAGCTGTTCCTTGATGACTTTCAGCTATTAGATTTCAGCTCCCAGCTTAGACTCCATACCTGACTATGAGTAGACAGGCTTAGTGTATGTTAACATATCAAACATGGACATAAATTTGATATGCTAGCAGGTCTGTTCTGATTAAACTTATGATCAAGAACTTAATTGTATGACTATATAAGAAAAGCCTTTGTCAGATTGCTAACCTGCAGAGAAGGGCAGAAAGGCAAATGTCTCTCTGTAAGTATGATTTTATATTGTTTAGCCTTACTGACCGCACCCTACTAATCCTCAAAAACACTTCTTCTCAGCAATTTCACAGAGAACATAATCCCTCAATTTATAAAATCTGAATCAATTTATCTTGGGGCTGCCACTTTCTGTTAAGTGTCAGAATAATTAAATTTGGCTCTGGAAAAAAACAGTCCAGATCTTGTCCTGTATGGCTGTTCTTACAGTCAAACTTAGAAGTCTTTTTATGAACCAAACCCTAAGACCTTTTGCACAGATAGGATGGGAACAAACCATTTTTCTAATAGGGTTCTCCTTTCCTCTGAGCAGCTAATTGCGCACAGAGAGGAGATGCCTCTAATGGGCAGATAGGTGGGACTGCAGCCAGGAGAAGACCCTGAGAAACTCCTGGGTCTTGGAAACAATAGGAAGCAGATCAAGCCATTTTCATAGAAAGGAGGATACTTTCCAATGCAGCCAGATTCACCATTCTAGTATTGATAGCTGCTTGGAGCTGCTGAGCAAAATGCAAGATGAAAGGGAGAGGTGTGTCTTTTCTACTCAGCAGACATGATTTTATTCAATTAAAAAAGTAATTTTCCTTCTTGCATTGTAATAAAACATAAACTTGGAAGCATTTTGGTCTCTTCTGACATATGAACTTGAAAGGATATGTGAGGTAGTTCCATTAGAAGACTCTGACTCCAAGTTCCACAACAAAGACCCTTGATCTTCATAGGTTTCAGAAAATAGGGCTTTAAGGAGAAGCAACTTTCTGTACTCCAATATTTAGTAAAAATAGCTCCTGTCTACATGATGATTAAAAGGTTCAGGCTATTTTAATAGCCACTCCATGAATGGGTACTTCATCATATGTCTCTGATGCCTGCAGTTTATGTAATTTCATGACGTATGTCAATTTGCCTCTTGAACTGGGACCAAGGTCTTCAAGCTGGCTTTTAGCGTCCTGTGTATCACTTGGTCTTAGGAAAAAGGAACACAGACAGTAGATCACAAGATATCTCAGTTTTGTAGACACTACATTTGTTAGAAAAGAATTTAAAGAGTTAATTAAAAGTAAATATTCTGTTAGACATGGAATTTTTCTTTTTAGAAAGATTAGAGTTTGTACATATGTTAAAGTACAAAAACAATTACACAATTTAAGATAAACACAATAAAAAGTCTATTTATTTTCAACCAAAGACACTTCGCCTTAGTAGCCTCTATTCATTCTCAAAGAAAAAAATAAAGACTAGTTAATGTCAAAAGAATATTTTACCATTCTTTGAAAATAATAAATTATTAGAATTTTCTGTATACAGTGATCTAATTGGAAAATATAGTTTTCTGCTTAAATGTGATAATGCACTTTGTGGGAAGGATTAAAAACCCCTGAAATTCTACATGTCACAGAAAATAAACTTTTTATTTTTGCTAATTAGAAAAACTAATGTTTGTTTATTTTACAATATTAAACATTTGCTGCACTGAGTGAGATGATGTAAGATCTTCAAGCCTATTCAGTATAAAAACCAAAAGACAAATACAAACTGTGTAGTTTATCTGCTCTGAGATTCTCAAAATACATCAAAGGGCACAACAATTTTATACAAGAAGTGAAGGAAATAAAATGTGTATATGTTTATTGTATTGTGCATGCTTTGGCCTCTTAAAAGACCTATGTACATGCTTAATATGCGACTTCTACAGCACCACTAATTCTGAAGGTTTATTTTAAAATGCAGAAATTTAAAAAAAAAATAAATGTTATCTCTGCACTCTCTATGGTAGCTGATGGATTGCCACATGAAGGCAAAACAAGGGTATCCTTACATTTTACTTGTGTTTTTTTGTTGGGTTGTTTGGGGTTTTTTTAGAGTAAACAAAGATAGCTGGGTTTTTGGGTAAGTGAAAAAGACAGTTTACATGTAAGCTGATTTTTCTGGGTTCCTGCTATAATCAGTAAAGAGAAATAAACATCTCTGAAGGCCAGTTCATCCCTTCCTAAGACTTAGAGTCCTGATTCAGTGGTGTTGTGCAGAAGACCATCCTAGAATCAACTCTGATGCTATTTCTTTACTACTGGTTTGCATAACTTGTACTTCTAAGTTCATTTGCCTGTTTCAGGAATTATCTAAGTTAAATCCAGTGGAAGAGCTTTCAATCTTTGCTTTGCTATTCTGTTTCTTTAACACTTATCTAAAATGATTTGCAAACCTACATCTTCCAGTGTGTGTATATTTCCCTCTACCATGTTTAAAGGGAGGTAAAGAGCTCAGTTCAGCTGTCCACATATTTCTTTTGTGATGTCCTGCTCTCTACTTCTGGCCTTCATCAACAGCTCCAGACATGTTTCCCAGGAGTCCAGTAACACCTGCTAGCCTTGGCAGATATTCTTGAACATTTTAAGTACTAAATTTTCCTAGAAGTCAAGCTCAAGATGATCAGATAAGTCTTAATTGGTTTGAACAGGACTCAATTCATCTACATTTAGATGTCTACAGCTACATGTGATCTCGATGCCCTAAACTCCTATGGAACTTGTTCTGTTTGAGATGCCCTAAGCTCTCTGAGGCAATGATATGGAGCTTGATTGACAGCCAACAAAACTTTCAGGAGACTTAAACCCTTCTGAAGAAGCAGTTAAAAGCCAGGTGGAATAACCTCATGGCATATAAAATTGCACTAGATGTTTGTGTGTTACCAGCGTAATTACTTCTCTCATCACTGCAGTCCATGAGGTGCAAAAGAGTTATTTGTCTCATCCTACAGTAATCATCTACATTTGATCACCTGAATAACTCTCCAGTTTCCAGTGACTATACTGTCTAGAACCATATTGGTTGTAAGCAAAGCTTAGACACTCTGCTTAGCGGTAGACTCTTTTGTGTGAATACTTAAATTCAGGTGCCTTATTCTGAACGTTGATCCCACTCAAAGGAATTAGAATGAGCAGAAACCCTTTCCTGAAGTTAATTGACAGAAATTCCATCTTGCCTGTTATTGATGAAGTTGGTAAGAAAAGAATTAACCCCTAAATAATACAGAACATCAAATATTTACATGATAGAAAGTGTAAGAACATTCACAGACTTGGAGAGTTTTTGAAGATGCATCTAGGTTTATCTGCTGAGGGACACTGGCAACCCAATCAGATACAGAGCCTCTTCAAAACTGTAATTCCCAGTCATTGCATTCTTGCTCTGAAAACCAAGATACAGAGAAATGTGGGTTAATCAATTTATAAGCACTGTATGGTCTGGCAACATATATCTTTAACTTGAAATTTTTCTATGAAGTCTCTACTAAACCTAGTACGTCCATTTGAAAAATGGGGATGTCCCATGGTGAGGTTATATAAAACCATGTAGCTTTAAATTTTAGATACACCCATCCAACTTTTATTTCAATCAATATGCACTATTCATATAATAGTCTATATGGAAGTAAATATCTCCCTTTTACTTTGGGGAAAATAATATTTATGGTAGCTTTTTCAATGACTTGAACTATTAAGAGTCTAATGTGGGGTTTTTTTATGTTATGTTACATTTTTATGTGTTTTTTGAAGTACCACATTAAAAGCAGAGGTAAACATACATCACATAAACACAAACGTATGCAAGTGTATAAACGTGTATATGAGACACTGCCCCAACAAGGTAAGTACAGAAACAGACTTTCCCACTGACATCAGAAAAATATTAATATTTAAAACTATTGCAGACCTTTATCTCCTGCTGATAATGATTTTCCTTAAAAGAGCTGTAAGAGACATTTTGAACAGATGGTAACTGGTTTGCTCTATCCTGCATCTCTTCACAACTGCCACAGAGCTTTACCATTCATTAATCTTCCATAGACTTCCAGTAGCACAGCAACTAAATTACACACATACACACTCTGAGGCCAGCATTGCTGTCAAGCTTAAAATTAAACTGAAGTGCATTGTGCCAAGTCTTTTAACCATACTCTACTATGAAACAGTTAGAAAAATAAACATTTAGCTTGGAGTCTGACCCATGAATGTTCACTCCTAAAAGAGGGAACACTAGCTGGTCATTATATCTAGGGCATTCTGTGCAACAAGTGGAGCTGTGATTTGTAAGTGGGAATAAAACCAGAAAACATCTGGTTTGAATTCACCTTGACTCATTAAGGTTTAAGGAGAGAGCTATTTCCTCTACGTTTGAAGCGGCTAGGGGAAAAAATACATATACCCACAACACCCCCTATGATCCTTGCATTTGTAACGAGGTCTCTACACAGCAGGTGATAACTAAATAAAATTGCAATCCATTTTCCTGGATTAGACATTAGGCCACATATGCTAAAACATCCCTGTTGTTTGGAGAACAAACACATGCATCAAATTCCTAACCCTCCATGTTTCATTTACAAAAAAATAGCTCTAGCATTTACAGCCTATGAACTCTACCAAAGCTTCTCCTGCAAGTTTTTCTGTAACATATTTTTTAAACCTTGTGATGGTTCAAACCTTTTTTTAACATTGAAGTCTTTCTCACAAAAGCTTTCACAACTTTGCTCTCCACCACTTCAGAAAATCAATATTGGTACCTGTACAGGGAATTCAAAGTGAACTTTGATCCCGATACTGCGCAGTGCTGAAAGGTTGGCTTTGCCATTTCACCCCTCTCCCTCCTCCATCACTATTGGCTGATGCACACCCAGAAGATACTGTAAACTGACAAACTCAACAATACAAGCAACAGCAGTTTGGAATCCTAACTTATCATCTATCTTTTATGGCAGTGTAGATATACATATTACATGTGTGAACAGATGTTCCCAAAATTCAGAATCAAAATGTTGCAGTGACTAGGATAACAAAGCTATGCTGTAAATTATTACATTGTTCCTTCAGTCTTTCTCTTTGTTCTTTATTTCCTTTGTTTTTCCATGGGGAAAAAAAAAAATATATTTTTACTTCACAAAGTTTTATTGACTAATCTAATTGTTATCTTTCAAATGCAAATTTGAAGTTTTAATTTAGAACTATACTATCTTTTAATTGCATCAGTTTTAGTGGAGAATTAGTATTAGTGTGCAATCTCTATAATCTCTATAATTATGGAGATTTCTGCAGTGGGATTCATAGAGCTCTAGATATTATGTATCTGAATTTCTCCATTTACCTTAATATACTTTTGTTGCAAAATACCTCCAGGTACAGTTATACAAAACTGCAGTGTTAAAATAGAAGACTTCTTGAAACTTATCTATACAAGCTGAATAATTTTAAATATCTTTGCTAATATTTTTCTATTTAAATCTGACTGTTTCTATTTAGTGTGTAGTTTGTGCAGGTATTTCAATATCCAGAACCTTGTATTAATGTAAAGAAATCAAGTCAGTTAGTTAAACTACTCATTTCTTCTCGATTTACTACTTAACACTGCATACAAGCAACATTCTTGCAGTAAGTAGAGCTACGTGAGATCTATACCAGAAAAATTACTTGTCACTAAAAAGGTATAAAATCCTCTCTAGACTTTTTATATTTCTACATATAGTTCTCACATTTTATTCTTTGGTTGTTGATCTTAAAAAAACCCAACAAAATAAGTCCGAGACCAACCTGTGAAGAATTCCTCCTGAATATGAGACATTCTTTCTAAACTTGCAGACATAAGGAATCCATGTTCAAAGATTCATGATCTGGTTAATTCATCAGGATGGACTGCAGACTCGGAAGACCTATGACCACTTGAACTGTGATCCTGAAACTAACTATGCATCTTGGATTACCTAATAACGCACTAGTTGATGTACGATAGGGCACATGGTCATGGTCACTCTTCTATTTCTGAAGATTTTTGTGGTATCACGCAAAATACTTTAAAATCTAAATTTAGTTGTTACTATATCTATTAGTGGAAAATAAAGAATAGGTTGAACAGAATTCTTAATATTTGTGATTTTCTTCTCATAGGTTTTTCCTGGGGAGAAAAAAGAGGGACTTTGTGAGAAATCACCAATACATGGCTAGGCAGCAGGGAACCCAAAGTAAGACTACGGAATCTTTACCAGCTCCAAGGCATTTCCAAGATTTTAGAATAAAAACTTAGATATTCATTGATGGAAATTACTTGGCTGTGTCTAAAATCATGCATAAACTAATGGGTTAATTCTTTGGCATTTATTGTTAGAACTGCATCCATACTAATAAACTCATACCCTCCAAAACCAGAACCTATATCCATATTGTCTTTGGTGAATTGTCCCTTTCTCAAACTGTCGTTGGGAGCAATTTGTGAGTACTTTTTGCAACGAACCAAAAAACACACAAGGGAGTATTATAACTTAATAGTATAGACTGCATTCCAGTGTCCAGAAAAACTTCTCTGGCTCTGTCTAATTTACTAACATAGATGCAGGCCAAAAGACTTATGAGTAGAAACTAGACAGATTGCTGTCCTATACTACTGCTGCACAGGAACGATAACCTTTTGATCTTTTGGTGAGCTTTGAGTGTGATTTGTATTTAATAAGGGTCAATAAAAAACATTCACTATCTGAAGTAGATAGGAATCATAGAATCCTTTAGGTTGGAAAAGACCTTTAAGATCATTGAGTCCAGCTGTTAACCTAACACTGCCAAGTCCACCACTAAACCATGTGCCTAAGCACCACATCTATACGTCCAGGGATGGGGACTCAACCACTTCCCTGGGCAGCTTGTTCCAATGCTTGACAACCCTTTCTGTGAAGATTTTTTTCCTAATATCCAATCTAAACCTCCCCTGGCACAACTTGAAGCTGTTTCTTCTCATCCTATCACTTGTTACTTGGGAAAAGAGACCAACACCCACCTCACTACAACCTTCTTTCAGGTAGTCATAGAGAGTGATAAGGTCTCCTCTGAGCTTCCTTTCCTTCAGGCTAAACAACCCCAGTTCCCTCAGCTGCTCTTCATAAGACTTGTGCTCTAGACCCTTCACCAGCTTCGTTGTCCTTCTTTGGACATGCTCCAACACCTCAAGGTCTTTCTTCTAGTGAGAGGCCCAAAACTGAACACAGTATTCCAAAACTATGAAAACTATGTGTAATCTAGGGAGTCTGCTTTGCCAAAGAAAATGCATTATTTTGGGCACTAAGAACTACAAAAGATACCAAATTACTACTTTTTTACTGATTTACTAATATAACCCAGTAAATATGTAGGCACTTTACAGACAAGTGGAAGACATATCGTGACTTGAAAAGCATGCACTTTAAGACAATAGAGATAACATTATGAAGGTGTTAAGACCTGGATTAAGGGTGAGAGAGAGAATATTTTCTTACCATAGATTGACAGAGACTGACAAAATAATGATGTAATTACTGCATTTTGCTATTTTGGTACCAATATTAAAGAGATTATTTCAACCATATAGAGTAGATTTTCTTCCTTTTTTTTTTTTCCTTGAAGAAAGTTCAGGAAGAAAAACACTTCATCTCTTAAGTTTCTTCACATAGTGATTATGATTATTTTCACAAAAAAATAATTATAATAGTATAAGTTCTAAAACCAGCTGTGTTCAGCACAGCTTGTCATTGTTTTTAACTCCAGCTAAAATTTAAACAATTAAAGGTTAATCAAAGACAAAATGTTTTGAAGAGAGATCATAGCAAGATAGTGCATTTATCTGCTAATTGTCTGAGGGTAAATTCACAGAAAGCTGCTTTTGTTGGCTTTTGTTATCTGACTGGGGGCAATGAATTTCAGATTGTTTGTTCTGCTGATAATCAAGTTACTCATCAGGTTGTTTAAGGATTAGACATCATTAGATGCTTGATAAATATATGAGTTTGATTATTAAAGCATTTCTTCTCTGCAATGTGAAATATATACACTCCGTCTAGTATTAACTTGCTATTCAAGGGCCAGTGTGGGATAGAACACTTCATTCCCCTTTAGGTTGGATGTACTTTGGGAGCCGTGTATGAGGGAAGATCTGCAATATTTTCTCACTCCTGTTAGAGCCTTTCAGGGTAGTCTAACAGATGTGACAAGAATGGTGTAAGCTTCCCTAATGTCTCCGGAAACTGATTTTGTCTTGTGTGTTTGCATTCCAGGACTAGTGAAGTCTAGGACTAACAGACGTAAATGGCTTGTTATTCTAGATACATATTATATGTGAGTTTCTTTTAGTATTATCTTCCAGTCTGTACACTGCACTGTCAGGCTAATATTTCTTGACTGTGTGAGGTTTTTGTATATATGGGATGTTAATCTCCTTAGCACTGGCATCCTTGCTTGGATAAGCTGAGGTCAGGAGTGTATGTTTATCTTGCCTAGATTTTCTTAGAATTTCTCTCTTTCTCACACATTTCATATATTAGCTTTATGTTTCTTGTAGAATGACATGGAGAGTGGATACAGTCAAAAGAACATTAGAATGACTTTTATTATTTTTAAGAAGGAACTGAGCTGGTAATACTAAATAATAAAAGTTGAACAAAACTAATTCAGGGTGCCTACAAAGATTATTAGCACCCTTGAATAACGGAACAGAATATGTGGACTATGATACAAGCTTATTTTTAGGGGGTATTGCAAGATTTGCTGCTTCTGGGTGTTTATACTGCAAAACAATCTCAGTGAAAAACAGCATCTTTTCTGCTTGCAAGAGGTGAGATGTCTGCAACTGTTTACTGTATTTATCCATTTTTTCTAGAGAATGGACCAGTAAAGCAAATATAGTTGTTGCAATAATTCGGAAGATGCATCTGTGTAAATGTAGCAACATCATTTTGTTTTCTGAACTCCAACTATAACTGGAATCTTCCCGGTGGAGTACTGCATCTATTTTGTAGCAGGGACCTGACACCTTGAGAAGGCATTACATTGAGGAAACTCAGGACAAGCAGAAGCTGTCATCATTGAGCAACTCTTGCACTCTTAGAATGAGGTATTTGCCAGTACCACATAATGGATGATATTTTTCTTGGAAAGTACCGTTTTATTGCCAGAATATAGGAATCAGAATCAGATATTGAAACTGGTGGTTTCAAGGCCTCCATCGATGTGTGAAATAATAGTAATGAGAAATCTGTCTCAGAGAACTGCATCTAGGAGTTTTCTGGTTTTCAGAAAGCTTCAGTTTTGTTGCCCTTTTCCAGTAGCATGAGCCCTGCATGATAAACTCATCTCCTAGATCTCTATACCTTGTGTCACTTCCAAGAAGTCCTTACAGTAGGGCAGAAAACCAGAGTTCCTTTCATCAGGGGACTCCATGGTAGAATCTTTTTATCTAAAATCTTCTATTCTTTCTGTGTGCCTCCTGGGTGCATCATATCCCAGCTTTACTGTTGTTTTTCCAGAATAGACAATGGGAGCGGTCACTCTACCATGTTATCTTCTACCTGTGCCTATCCAAGAGAGTGCTAGCTGGGATGGGGCAAAACCATGTCAGGGAACACACAGTGAATGGTGAAACAGCATGGATAATCACCCACTCAAGCCCATACCTTGGTCATTTTCATTTCCTGACATGGCCTCAAAGATTGAGAGATGGAAGCGCTGACTGGTCCCTACTTGGATCATAGAAAATTTCCTATGGATCTTTGGTTGAAACCAGTCACAAAAGAGTAGCCTCCACTCAGAAAAGAAGACTGTGATGCCTTTTAATGGCATAACACAGAAACTGCACTTAATTCAAAGTGTGGCCACCAGCTGAAGCAATGTTTGCATCAGAGCACAGATCATTGACAATCTGCTGAGGTTCAGAGGTTATAGTTAATTTACAAGCACCAAAACTGCAGACCTGTCAAATGTAAAGCCTTGAGCATTATGACCTTCTGCAGCAACGAAGGAGCATTTGTACGATGAAACACTGCAGTGCCCCTCCAGACCTGTGATCACATGATGCTCTATGTCTAGTATGCAGAGCAGTTCAGCAGAGAAGAACCAAAGCTGAAGGACCGTGGAATGCCCACACACAAACCTGTAAATCAGCTGGCTTTCATTCTATCTGCCTCCACATGAAAGTCCTGTAGTAAGGCTTAGCTAAAACAGCAGTTAGCTAGAAGCAGTTGGATTTAAAAGCAGTAGTCATTTCTGATCCTGCCAGCTGGGCTACTACACCAATTTTATTACCCTTTGACATCCACTGAAGAGACCTTTCACACATTTTAAATTGTGTAAAACTTTAAAGATTTTCCTAAAATGTAAAACATGTTGATTAACACATCATATACATTATTCACCATGATACATGTTGGCAGTATACAAATTATGGAAGTTTTGCCATCTGCATAAATTAAGCAACCACTCTTAAAACACTTGAGTTATAGAGTAACTGCTGATTAGCTAGATATTCAAAGTGTGGTAAGGGCACAGGACAGCAACATCAAGCATTCCCCATTAGAAGCATTAGCCTGCATATATATTGTCACTTGGCAGTATGAAAATGATATCTCTGTAGTGGAAAAAAATAATGAAGCATCTGTTATATTAATAGCAAATGCTGTTCATTGGTACAGGCGTTCTTGCTACCAGGCACTCAGATGGATACAGATTTGACACACATTCACACACACAAAAAGGCAATCACATACTATTACCTGCAGTTCAATTAGCATTAAAACACTGGCCTCAAGGTACCTTATGGACAGATCTTTTAAAATATGCTTGGCAATAACACATAAAAATAAGGAATTTCAAGGAAGTTCAAGGAAGTTAAATGATTTTACAAGCTAGATTTTTAAAGGCAGTAATAATTACTGCCTTCTGTCCCTTAAAAAGAAAGAAGAAACCAGAAAAAAAAAAAAGGGAAATCAAAGAAAAAGGTTTTTACAGGTTGTCAAAAATGAATTGCACAAATCAACAAAATGCGAGATTTTCTGAGCTGATAAACATACACAAACAAGAGGCTAATTGTAAACAACACTGCTGTAAATCCAGTTTAATTGCTAGAGAAGAAAGAAAATCTTAAAAGACAGACAAAGAAGCTCAGACAGAACACAACGCAGGAGCCGAATTATTATGATTATTGCCATCAAGGAATTCCTGGACAGTGTACAATAATGGAAAATAATATAGACAAGTCACAAAATGTTCAAGCACTGTCGAACCTTTAAGCAGGTATAAATATAACTTGGAAAAGAGGTATGCAGAAGCCAGGGTGTAATTATACAACAGTAGTGCAACAGAAAATTAAGTAACCTGGAAAATCTGAGTAGAGATGCTGAAGGTAATCAGCTCTTACAAGGACAAAACCAGATCCTTTTCCTCTGTTTTGAAATATTCTTGCTAATGAAATATAAGAACACAATAAGGACTGAAATTTTTATGGTTATGATAAGACAACATCTATTATTTCAAAATAGAAAGATGTAGTCAGGAAGTGTTTTGATATGACATACATAACAGTGACCTCAACTTCTTTCAAACTTCATAACTGTCATCAGATAAAAACAGTTCCCTGAATGTTGCTAACTCAGCACGGTGCTATTGGCCACTGTATTATTATAGCATGTTTTAAAAACGTTGCAAAAGAAATGTGGAATTTCAGAAGTGCTCCAAGGTGGATTAACTCTCCTCATCTTGACACCATGATAAACTCTCAGTGCATTTACTGCAGAATGCTGACAGTGGATTCTTCTTCTCTGACTGTATCCATCAAAGTATTAGGTGTCAATTCTAAGCAAGCTACACAGGATCCCTCTATGTTAAAAATAAAAGGACAGGGCCCTTCAGAAGTTAAATTACCCTCCCCAAAGATGGGTACCTAAAATAGGAAAAAATCATTGCTTCCTAGTGGTGGTTCCCTAGGGAACATAGACAGAGACAGAGACAGCCAGGTTAGGCAAGATACATACTTTTTATACAGCAAACTTCAGCGAGATGATTTTCATGGTGCCTGCTTCTCGTTGTTACATTTGATTAACGATTAGAACATAAAAACAGGGCACCTCATGCTGAAAGATCCAGAATTTCATTTATTCTCAAGCATTTGGAAATGCTTTCAAAACAGAAGATGCTATCTTTCACCGGAACCATTGTGTAGAGGAATCTAACAGAAAACCAGCACCACAAATTTTGTGTATTCTAACTGCTTAGCATACAGAACTAGTTGTTACAAAAAAAATACTAGGAGGGTTTTGTTGCAAAATATTTTTTCAGATGGAGAAACTTGCTGAAAATCACTAGGAAAAGCATAAAACTGAAAAGATTTTGGTGTTCATTCTTTCATTTTCACTCACATTCACTCATTCAAAATAGATATCTTTAGTTTTAGCATTCATATTTCCCCTGCTGACCATTCTGTTTCAACTAGTTGCCTATGTTGTCAAAGGTAAAATTATTTTGGTCAAGTACTGAGATAACTGTAAGCTGGAAGGCATGGCTAGAAAAATAAAGGCACACTCATACATGAACATTTTTGGCCCACAAGTCAAGCTCGGAACTTCACAACAGCCTGCAATTTTTCATTAGATTGACATCTTTTCCAAATTTCTGAACAGAAAGTTAGAAATAGTCAGGGATGGCACAGCTAAAGGGAACTGCTTCTATCCTACCTGAAACTGACAATTTAGACTGATCTATTGCTTAGGACATTTGGACAGCAACTTCAGTCACCCATCTTCTTTCCAGTCAGCTAGTGACTCTTTTATAAAGCTTCTAATCTTGAGAGATGGCTTTATATATCAGTCCAGCTGGATTCTGTGCAAACATTTGTATTGTATGCAATTGCTGTATGGAAATCTGTTTTCTACCAACTGAGAAACATCTGTAGATTATGTCCTAGTTAGTGCAGAAGGTCTTTGTTAATTTCTTTGTTTCAGTTTATTTATACTATGCCTCTTTTTATTAGTCTCCCTGCTGTCTAACAAACTGCAGTTGATATAACGCACTGCTGTGAAAAATCTAGACTGCATTAGTCGGATCAAACATATACAGTATCTTCAGTTTTCACTTGCTTAAGGTTATATTCTCACCGCACGTTGCACATATAATTCCCACAAATGTTAATGGGCTTTAAGATTGTGTACTGAGGGCAAACAGGAGCTCTTATATTAGTTGCTGGTTAGATTCCATCATGCTTCATAAAGCATTAACTGGTAAAATGTAATTGTTAGAACAAGGTCCATAACACAAAATAATTTAAGAGAACAAAAACTTTTAATTCCTGCTTAAAATAAAAACGTGTATGTATGGTTATGGGATAAGAATTCTGGGCTACTTGTATTTAAATGCATGTACTAGCAATTAGTTGATCCTGCATGGATTCGCTGCTGTAATACATATTGTGGACTGATGAAGCAAAAGCTGTTATCAAAGTGAAAAGGAACATAGGCTTTTATAAGGTCAGCAGTTTTTCAACGAACTGGCAGAGCAAGGATTATAGCTTCAGACTTCTTGGTACCTATTAAAATATCTAGAACTTTGAACATTTGTTGGTGTTTCTGGGGATAAAATAAATCATTTAGGGAAAGAAAAAGAAAAACATCCTCTTTATTACATGTATTTACTTCCCCTTTGAAGTTCGTGTCAGATTTGCTCATTTAAAAGAAAATAATTCCACTACAGTCATTACAGTAATTCAGGTTCAAACAGACGATGAAACCAAGCTATATTCTGTCTGCTTTGAAGATCTTCAGTTAGTTTTCTCACACACATTTTGAATAAATCTTCTAAAACACAATGCTATGGAAAAGCTGACAGACTGGAAGGGAGTAAACCATGGTATCAGAGATATTAGAAATTAGAAAATAAAATCTTTCTCAAGAAGGTCATGTAATCTCTCCCTCGCTACAGCAGAATTTCTTTTTTTTCTATAAAGCTTTTTTCAAATCCAGTTTAAAAATGAACAAGTGGCATTTCCATCACTTCCCCTGGGAGGCAATTTCATACTTAATGTATTCTCAGTGTATATAAGGTAGGGAGGGACACCCACATCTCCCACTTTGTTGAAAAGTGCTCTAATCATTTGGGAGAGAGGGCAGGTGGGAGGGAAGGAAATGTATTCCACCCCTCTTGCTGAAGCTATGTCACTACGCAGAAAAGATTTCAAGATATCATGGGAAGGGGGGAGGGAGAAGGGAAAGAAGAGAAAGAGCTGTCTTCTAGCTAGCACATTCAGTTTGGTACAGGGAATCCTAGGTTATCATTATGAGTTTTACTCTAGAGACTTTATTATATCCACTGGTCAAGATAAAATAGGAAACATTTCTAGCTAATTTGTCTATAGTTCTTATTTTTATAAACTCATATATAGAAATACAAGATTGAAGAGGTGTGACCATCTGTTTTTCTCAGATGGTATTTTGCAATAGCATCATGCAGATAGATCGGAAAAAAACCCAAAACAAACCCATCCACTTCTCTGGACAATCTGTTGGTGTCACATACAATGCCTTGTGCAACTTCCAAGTTAGACATTAATTTCACCTGTGGAATGCTCCTTAATAATACATATTTAAAGGCAAAAAATATTATATTAGTGGGAAAATGAAATCATATTAATTAATCTCACTTTACAAAGGTATTTTTCCTGGCTTTGACATTTCAGCATCCTCCTTCCTGTACTACTGAAATTGAAAGTCTAACAAGGTTTAAGCAGATTGGGCACATGCTGTAAGTTACGCTGTGCTTGAGGTTCATGCTGCATCAGTGCTAGCAGTCCTGGAATAGTAGTTCAGTTTTGATAAATCTGTATTCGTTGTGACAGGGTCTTTTCTTGTCACATGCAAATACAGCCATTGCTTCAATACCTTCTCTAAGGAAGCAGGCATAGGACAGGGTTAACTTTTGAAAGTATAATAAATCACCATGAATACCTGAAAGATTAGAATTCTGTCTAAAAAGTGAACTTCATGTTCCATTCTGTAAATGTCAAGTAGTGAACTAATTCAAGTTGTAACTCTACAACATAACTAAACTAATGTGCTTTTTTTTTCTTTTCATATTCTGATTTTTGAGCAAGATATTTTTACTGAATGCCTCATCACAGGAGGATTTCTGGATTTTGTCAATGAAAGCACCTCTGTGCCTAGTGGAATACTTTTGCAGTGGGTAAGTGGCAGGAGGAAGTAATTAGAGGGGGGGGACTATATGAAAGTCAAAAGATGAAAGTGTTATGACACTTAAGTAAGCTCAGATAAAATACTTGAGAAAACTCAATTTTAGCTCCTGTGATATGTAGACAAAAGTTGACTATGACTCTCATTCAGTCATAATGATAAGTCTTTGGCTCCAAACTCTATCTCTACAATTTATTCTTCTCCATCTGTTCAATCTAGTGTCACTCTTAGCAGCTTCTTTCATATTTTTCCTTCACACAAACTTCCCTCCCACAATTCCAGAATGGATGAATACATTCCAACTACAATGAGCACCCGGTAGCTGTTTTCTGCACTGTCCTTTTTGTTTTGTGCTGAGCCATCTGTTGTCCTTAGAATGCAAGTCCTTTGGAGCAAATTATTCATTAGTCATTAAGCACAGAGCAAATTTACACTTAAAACACCACAGGCATTGTTACATTTATAGTTTGTAGAAGTTAGAACAGAACTTAATAAATAGGTTCATCTAATACCTATGGAAGTGATGGTGTGCATGATTGTGCTATCACACACAATTTGAATGAAACTTCCATCTCTCTCTTCAATTTCTACAGTACAAAGTACTTCACCTCGCAATATATCATCAGACAAAGGCTGTTATTGATTCTGGAAGTCACATTCATGCAAGTGGCAGAAAGATGCTGTACACCATTTTCTTTTCCATGCATTCCAAGCACCCATTGTTGTTGCAAAACAGATGAGAATTAGGATATTTACTGCCTTCTGTGCATAAACTCAAAATAGGCAACACAATTCTTAGTTGTCTCCCAAGTAGGGAAGTAAGGCTTCTAAGAGTGAACTCATTTGTCTGAGTGCTCATTTCACTTTCTGCAGGCACATATCAAGATTAAGTAGGAAATCACTGTATCTTTACATGCTTTTACAAGGAATGAACACAGACTTAAAATGACAACAAAATTCCAAATTGATATTCTCAGTGAAATGCCTGTCAATACAAAAGCAACTCAATTTTTATACACTCAAAAGAAAAACAGAATAGCAAATCGGAATAGTAAAGTAGGCAGCATAATCTAACACAGCACCAACCTCAAAAAGCATACTTTGATCTTGATCAAAGGTAGAGAAACTGGATGAGTACCTATCTTCACATCATCTATAGTGTTTCTCCTGTAGTATCAGCAACAGTTGACTTCACAGGGGTGAGTAGCAGTTACTGAAGTCAATGAAATTACTCATGTGGGTAACACCACCAATGACAGAAAGAGATTCATAATCTGACATTTAGCAAATAACTTCTAACACTGTCCCGTAGTCCCCAATGTAAGCCATTTGCAAGACTACCTGACTCAAGTTCCAAGGTACTTTTTTACCTCAGCAAACGCTAGTTCAGGCAAAATGTGGAGATTTTTAAAAAAACCAGCCATCTCAGAAAAAGAAAAAAACACTGAAAAGTAGAAGTGCCTTGATGTAAGTGAGAGCCGTGACTATGACACGTTATGGTGATTATATTTTTTTCAGAGTCTGCATGAAGAAGATAGGAGAGGAAAAAGTTGGCACAGATTTTAAATTACTGTGACAATAGAGATCCAATAGGACTTGATTAAAACTGTAAGATATGAAATGCGTGAACTATATAGTTTATGCAAAACATACATATTGTTCATGATTTGCCCCAGCTCTGTTTTTCAAAACTCTGAAATGACACCCTATAATTTCTCACCAATCTTGCTATGAGTTAAACAACACTTTAGCGTAACAGTTTTATCCAGTAAAACACTTCTGAAAATGACCCTATTCTTAAAAAAAAATAAATTCTTCCACTAACAGTTAGTCAACCACAAACACGTTCCACAGGTGCTGTCCTAGTTCATCCCACAATCTCTTCACCAGAAAGTTGAGCAATATGCTATGAAGTCAAATGCGTTCAACAGACAAAACTCAAGGAACTCTGGGTATGGGCTCTCTTACACAAGCGGTCTGCAGCACAGAGGACCCAAAACAATATTTCTGAAAAAAATAAAGTGTTTCTTCCTGAATGCCTATTATATCAATTTATGTTTTCAACACACTTATGAAAAAATAAAAAGATGACATCAGATTTCAGGTCCCAGTGTCCAAGGACACACCACAGCAGTGGTATTTGGAGATATTGTCCGAATAATGTTAGGGATTCACAAGCCTTCCCTTGCCTTGGACATAAGGACAAGCTGTATAGAGCTGTATGAAGTAGATGAATGACCACACCTTCATGCTTAACACTGCCTTGAAATGCTGGGTTCCCCACTCATGCTATTTCATTGCAGACATCTTAAGAGTCTAATTTAGTTTCTCTCGTAGTCAACTGAAACTCAGAACTCATGATGATGTCTATGAGAACAGAGAAACTAATACTGCAATCTTTAAAAATTTGCTAATTTTTTATGCAGCTCCACCAATAGGATCAAATTTCATTAAATGAGTTCAAGTCTGTGTTGCAAAAGGTATGAAAGCAATAGGTAATTAAAGAATGCTCTACCTGGAAGTGTTTTTTTTTTGTTGTTGTTTTATTTTATTTTATTTTATTTCATTTAATTTCATTTCATTTTATCTATTATTCATATAAGAGTCTTGGCCTTGCACAGCAGCAGTTCAGGAAGCAAAAATATGAAAACAAAAACAGGTCTCCAAAGCTTATGGAAAAGCAGATCACATACCAATTTTAAGCACAATTTTGGGGGAGGTTCTTGCAAATGTTGAAGTCCTAACTGTGAAGAGTCAGGTTTGGAATATCTATTAATGAGTTGAGTTTCAATGTTCTCACATCTCCCTATGTTTTACCTAACTAGACCATAAAAAGATAATATAAAGGAGATCTTGGTCTTGCAAGAGTGCAGAGGGCTTTCAAGAGTGTAACAATAACAGACAGTACAAGCTGAGCACGGTTTCAGATGTTTGCTTCAGAACCTCTACAGATTTGCTTACAAAGACTTGAATGTTTTCTGTGTCAAGACAGTAAAACAAGGACCTATGTATGTTTATCTCCCCACTCTTAATTAGGGGCTGCCAGTTACTGCTTGGACACTGAGCTTTAATACACACTTGAGTTCTCTAATATCTTAGGACATGTGTCTATACTGCTCACAGGTGCATGTATTATTTGCAAATGCACAATAGCTTTTGACTTCTTCCCAAGCCCACTGAAGTTTTCTGTAGCCTATTCCACTGAGCTTAGTGTTCTAGTTTCAGTGGAAGGCATTGTTCGATGTGTATATATGATACATCATAAGTGAAATCTCTCAGACAAAATGCTTCATCTGCAGGAATTTGTCCTAGTAATGACTTTCTACTTCAGTCCCCAAATTAGGAAAGTGCTTACACTACATTCATTTATATTAAACATATTTTTAAATATCAATTATTGAACAGGGATATTTTCCTCAGTTACAGATATGATGTAAAAGTCTTCAGGAAAGAGATCATGTCAAACCCAGTCTTTCTATGTTTTAAAACAATATGTCTTCTGTGTAATATCCTATTATAAAGATTCTGTAACAAAAATCAGCAATCTGGAGTTTCAGCTACCAGGTGGTTTTGTGTGCCAAACGTATCAGATCTTTAAACAAACATTGAAAAAATGACACCTTTTCAAGTGCTTCTTCTCCTTTTATAGCCTATCTAGTGAAATAGTGTTTAACAGAGCAATGGCTTGTACACTAGGGAATGAGGAGTTTAATGGTTCATACATACTTTATTTGAAAAATATCAATAACCCTTCACAAGTCTCTTCTTGCATAAACTACATGAAAATCCCTATGTAAATGGTGCATAGCTTCTTTATGATTCATGCTATGGATTGGTTGGTGAGGGGGTTTTGTTGGTTTTGGGTTTTTTTACAGCATTAAATCACTTTTAAAAGTGTGGCTTACCTGCCAAGCTTAAGGCAAATTTCCATCATTGATTAAATACATGTTTCATTCCCTACAATCTTTTTCAGTTACATTAATAGGCTCGAGGGAACGGTCTATTTTCCCTGGTTGCTAAAATTCAAAATAGTCTTATTGAAGTACTCAATAATATCTGTTTGGTAGATTGGCAGTCTAATTCATTCAACCAAATTCAGAAGCCAGAAATGAAATTTTATTATAAACCCCTTGACTGCAACTTCATGGCGTTTAACTATGCAAGAGACATATACAGAGACTTAATGCTGATCTTCAGGTGTTCCCTTAGTAGACACCCATAAGTTTAATGATGTTAAGCCATGACTAACAGGAGCACAGACAAATGTCTCAGACAATGCTGTGATAAGCTAAATGTGCAGTTTGCAATTTTATTTCACAGCACTTAGATAACTGTCCTCCAGCTATCCATTTGGGCAAATGTTTCTACTTTGGATTTCAAGATAGCAACAATGAACTGACATGTGGAAGGTCTGAATTATTCTCAGTTCATGGACTACCACTTAAGAGATTTCCTGTATAGCCAGAGTGCATTTTTTTAAAATAAGTGAAGGTGTAATACTAAAGGACACCATAGGCTTCTTAACCAGGAGCAATAGTTGTATAATTCCCTAATGTAGATTAGGGCTTTCTAGAATGAGATTTATGCTACTGTTTACCAGTAAAGGTGAAACACCAGAAAATTATACCTCTTGAATGAAAAGAAACATTGATTTTTTGTGTGCAGATGCATGCTTTGATTTTGTTGATTTGTTAATTTCTTTTGCTAGTTTTTCTGAATAGATAAGTCAAGTAATAAACATTGTAACACAAACACCAAATGTGAATAAATGAGAGAAGTATTATGAAATAATTATTTTTCCTGGGGGTCAGGAAGTTTGTAATATCTTTTTTTCACTACAGATGCTGTACACATTTTCAGTAACATATATATCAACTAATTTCAGTCCTATCTGAACCAGGTCAAATTTTCCCATCCTGTGGTCCAACTTTTGGCAGAATGCTGCAAGGTGACCTGTGAATTTTTATCATTCCATTGGAAAGGGGAATAATTTCAACATTGAAAATTGTCTTCAAAAATTTCAAAATTCTAGGAGAATTTCAGATTAGATCTTGAGGTCTTTTTTCCACTCACATATGTCAAAAACTGAAAATATTTTTAGATTAAAATTTACTTTTACTTGCTTTATGAACTTTTGGTGCATCCAGCTCCACGTATATAGTTTATTAAAAAGTTTTATTGTAGGATATAAATTGTGCTTTTGCACAGTAGAGCTATCTTTTCCTACAAATTATAATTAGGAAGGGTGTGGTCACAGAAAAATGTTATATTTTTGCCCACTCTTGTCTACTTCTATGTAAAGTGAAATGTTACCTGGTATTGTCCCATGAAGCTTATGAACAGAGGATTTGATTGAAGATTTAATAAAATTAACACTACTTTCTTATTTTCCTCTTTTCTTCTTAATCTTCTCTTCAAGATGAAACTCATCAGCACTTGGCAAAAACTGCAAATAACAGCCAGATGCAGGAGCTGGTTTTATCTTTTTATGCAAGTATGTGGTGCTAATTAGTGCAAATTGATTAAACTTTAATTGCCTGATCCATGGCTAATTAATATTTATAAGATGAATGAGCAAGAAAACCAGACATTTATTAAAACACTTTAATGATTTTTCATATGTTTTGACAAAGCAAAGCAAATAGATGTTATGAGTTTAGATGTGCCAGACATAAGTACAGTATTTCTTATTTTTTCTGACTATCGGCATCAGAAAACTAATCATTTTCACCCACAAACTACATATGAAAGTAATTTTTCTCTTCCACACAAACATTACTGGTACAGTGTTCTAGTTTGTACTTTGTAATGCATTTTGTTGAACCACAGAATGACATAGCACTATCATGCCTCCTGTAAGCAAATACACAATTACATTCAGATAGAATCTGCACACAAGTATGTTCTTTAAAATGGGCTGAATTGACCTGAACTGACTCATTTTCTTCTAGATATGTCTACCTCGGTTAAAAAATATTATGGTAACCCCAATTTAACAATATGATGCTACAGTTATCAATGGATTACTTCTTGAACTTCTCTAAAAGCTCATCTCTTGTTAACTTACCATATATTCAAACAATACTCCTTTAATAATGATAACCCCAGTGCTTTGAACACATTGCGCGACAAAAAGGAAAAAAAACCAACCTTGTCTTTCTATGATAGTGTATCCTAAAACTATTTCAAAACCATTATGCAGTTCATTTTTTCTCAGTCCGGTGGGAAGGTCCATTACTGCTTTCATTCGTTGATCCACAAAACTGGAAAGACATTTTTTTCAGTAGTTCCCTTCCAGAAATAGCCCAATTCTAACTAGGCTTTCATTTCAGGAAATGTGTCCTCAAGTCACCTTCACCCAGCCTTCCTACATTCTTTGCCTTCTGACCAGTTTATAGTCTAAAAAAGAAATAATTGAGGTGACAAGGGGAGTGTCTTTAACCTTCATAATTCTTCTAGTTATTTATAAGCTAGTAAACAAAATAGGAAAAATAAAGGATCTCTAGTTTTGGCCCATGATTATTCTCACTGTTTTATTGTTGCTGACCTCCCCAGCAAAGTTTCAGGACAAATGTTCTAGATTTGGTTCAGATATCTTCAATTGTTAGAGTCTAGAAATTTAGCCAGTTAGGACTCAGATTTCCTATTCC
Source organism: Gorsachius magnificus (assembly GCA_034008185.1). Taxonomy (NCBI): domain Eukaryota; kingdom Metazoa; phylum Chordata; class Aves; order Pelecaniformes; family Ardeidae; genus Gorsachius; species Gorsachius magnificus. The sequence continues at coordinate 44,730,338 of CM067081.1, forward strand.
TTGGTATAAATGATATTTGGGCACATAAGCATCAACAAAAAATGTATGACACCTCTGGCAATCCAGCCAGAATAATCTCTATCATGTTTTATTTGGTAGTATAGATGTCACCTTTATATCTCCAAAGAATAAACTCAGGCTCGCTAAGTACCAACTGATGGAACCTCTGGGCTACATTTAATCAAGCAAATAAAATGATATTGCTTCTCTTTGCATAAGGAGATGAGCTAAATCCATTGACATTGCCAAATAAAAGGGGGTGATCACTGACCACAGGACCATGTGGTGCAGACTGGCTTGCATCCACACTGCTTAAAACTGTTCCCATCTGTAACATGTCTAGTTGGCATGTCCAAAATAGTGACAAGGAGAATAGTTAAGTAGTTAATAAGATGCTAACTGCTCTCTCCCTAGTCCCCTTTCAGCAGATTATATATACCCAAGAAACCTCAGCAACTTTAAGACCAGGTCACCTCTGTCATTCCTATACAATGAAAGGCTTATAATTTTTAAAACCACTGAAAAAATTCTCTTTACTTTCATTTTTCATTTTCTCTTTTTCTTCTTTTTTTTGACACAAGCTAACTTAATCAATTCATTTTGTTTTAATAAGTGGTCCCCATAAAAATAGATTTGGAGCCATAATTGAATGTTAAAAACACTGAACTGAAAACCTTTCTATATTTTCTGCAGGCAATTAGTAATTCATTTCAGATAATACAGTTTTGAAGCCCTTCTGCCCACACACTCACACCTCACACACACACATACTTTTCTGATCCACCAAAAATGTTTTGTAATGAAAATTTTAGTAAAACACCCTTACTGTGATCCAATTAGGCACTGCAAAAGAACCACACATAAAAATATAAAAAGTAATCCTTTTAGAAAATTAAAATCACCTGGACTACTAAGTGATTTGCCATAGCAAATATATTACAAGATAAGATTTTTAACTTTCCCATTCAGAAACATTTTATAAATAAATATATCTAAGCATTAGAGAAAGCATTTTAAATGAATGAGTACATGTACTAACCTAGAGGGCAGTTGATGTTGACTTCTTGACTAGATACTGCACAACCAATTGCTATAGAATGGATATTTTTTAGATTCTATTACAAAGTTCTGGTTTATAGGATGTATTATGGAGCATTAATTTTTTAATGAGGAGAATGGAGAGTTATGCTGAGGGTTTTTGTTGCTGTTTTTTCTCTTTTTGTTTGTGTTTTTTTTTCCTACAGAAATGTGATAATAGAAATTAATGGAAATGCAAGGATTTGTAGATTAGGTTGTTTTTACTGATGTTAGAGAAAAAAATCCACTATATAAATCTGGGGCCTGTTGCAACATTTACTCATTACAGTTGACATACTTGAAAAGGAAAGTGGCCAAGTGTCTGACATCCATAAAAGTAATAATTTGGAAAAGAAAATTTTCAGAAGGGTGTACAAAGTCAAAGGCTTAGTTTATGTATCCAGCCAATGAACCTTCATTTTTTCTAAAATAATTTGTCAGTCTGGAATCTGATTTATGTGACACTGAACGTCATTTATGCACTTAGATAGTCAATAGTATATTTTACCTGTATATGTTGGGAACGCTTTTGGATGCTGCTCCATAACAAATAAAGGTTTTCAACCTGCTCAGTTGCAATTAAACACTTAGTGCATTCTTTTTTGTTGTTATTCTAAACCCTGTTCTGAATCTTTCACAGTTATTGCTACTCCTGTCATAATTCTGGGGCAGATGAATTTAGAATAACCCCTGCTATAATCTAGATTCTCTTTGCAGTAAAAAGTGAAACATCTCTAAGGGTCTTTAGGAAATGGAAGAGAAAATAGTAATCATGAAGGAGAAGCAGGGAGGACAAAAGGGAGAAAAGAAAAAAATGATCCTGAACAAACATATCAGTTGCAGAATCACAGAATATAATAAAATCTTCTAAAAGAAGATAAAATTTGCAGAGGGTGATTCTAAAAAGGGAGAAAATGCGTTCCTGGAACTGACTGACTGATGATGGTCTCTCAGGCGATGTCATCCTAAGACAAAGAAGTAAAAACAAGTTCAAGATTTTTATTAGCATTCTGAATAACCTCCCTTGTAATAAAGGAACAATATTAACAAAATTAAAAGAGGATTTTAAACAATCCTAAAATTAAAGGATTAAATCTGTTCTCAAACTAGTATAAAAACTAGAGTAATTCCAATGCAGTGTCTTATACATGGAAATACCGATTTTGCCAATTCATTGACTGTTTTTAATGCAACATACACTAAATGGCAATGCATATGTATGTTTCTGAAGGGAGAATTGAACTTCAGTCTTTTGGGGAATGAGCAGCTGAGTATTTAATTATTTTTTTTCTCATTTTAAAAAAATAAAAAAAGGCATTTCCTTTCTCTTGAAACAGTCTGCTGTTTAAAATCTGTTTCAAATATACTTCAGGAACACTGTTGTTCAGCAGCTAAACAACGTTATCAATAGTCTAGTTGGGCACCATCATGATCTTTTGCCCTTAGCTATTGATACAATGTCTCCAAAATAGTTTTTTGTCTTTTGTTTTGTCAATTTCTTATACAGATGACATGCATCAAGCAACATGGAAAGGAAGTATTTTAAAATATAAAAGTATATACACGTACATACACAGATATATACACACACATACTTCTCTGTGTGTGTGTATGTATGTATATGGAAGTCCGTTTAAGTTTTTAGGTTTTCTGGTAATTGAGGAAATTTGGATGTCATTCTTGACATCCAAGATTCTTTTGAAAGAATGAGTCTGCACTCACTTTTGCTGATTGATGCAAGCTGCAAAGCATTTGAAGTCCTGGTCATCCTGTTGGTCAACGACACCAATAAGACTGTCCTTTTGTTTCAGTATGGCTTATGAGTCTGGGGTTGCTTTTCAAGGAAAGCAAAACTTGAGGAGGATGGGTGCCTGGATCTCATCCCAACATGTATTTGGAACACAGTTGGGTCAAGGAACCAGGAAACAGTCATATATTCCTATGACACATAATATAAAAATGGAAAGAGACTATACAGGACTAGAATGGAATTCTGTGTCCAAGGTAATATTATTGCAAGACACTGATACACAAATGAATTTATAAACCTATCAAAACCTGTTTTAAAAATAGTTAAAATACTTATCCATTTTTCATGTTGGAAGACAAGCAAGATGTCTTTTACCTCTGATGATTAAAAAAGTCACTAAACCACCAGCTTAATGTTGTTATTTAGCTATTTGTTGATAGTTTAACTCTTGACCCAGCATTGCCTATTCACTTAAAAAGTTTTTCTCCTTCTGTCATCTTTACAACTTCATATATTTGTAGGAGAGTAATCTAATGCCATTTTAACCTTCACTCTAACAGGCTAACATAGTCATTTCAGTTTCCACATAATTTCCCCAAAGAGATACTTGCCCTTCTTGTAGGGTATAGACCCTAGAATGAACTATCATCTGTTACATTCTGGGTTTCCTCACTAACAGAGTTTCTTGTTTGCGCCAGAATGCAGCTGGTGAGCAAATTAACATGTAAGGAGGAGGGATCAGGGCCCTGGAGTAAAGCAGAAAGTATATTAACTTGACAATTTCAGTTGTGGTTACAGCTTTTCTGCTTAATGCAGGCACTTGAAGAAGTGATCCTGAGCCCTTAAGCAAAGAGATGCAGAGCAGCTTATGTCCATGGTGGTAAAGACATTCTATATGTTTGGCCAACTAGATCCCCCGTCAGTTTATTCTGTGTGTGTTTAAGCCAATTTCTATATATGAGCAAACAAATTTTTGGTAAAATTAAAGCAGATGCTTTATTAAGACACTTTTTTATTATTATTTTTAGCTCATAGCCTTGAATTTCTTATATCTGCTAGGATATTTCAAGCACTAGATGACCAGTTTCATCTAGGAATGCAAATGATAGTCTGTGTCTTGATAGATGGATGGATGGATGGTTGGATAGATAGATAGACAAAAAATGTTCCCGTACTTTCACGTGGGAGATCTACAATTTTGGATGGATTTCAGGCTGGGAGTTCAGAACGCAGAGAGCACATCACATCCCTGTCCAGTGGGGAGATCATGCAGTGCCACTTTGAACCAAGTCAAAGGACAGAGAAATTTCTGCCTTGCCATGATTAGCAGCTACACTACAGGAGAAAAGAAGAAAAGAGACAGGAATGAAAAGTCACAAAGATGAAGGTATAGCTAGCAACCGACCCTCAGTCTTCTCTATGAGCTTTTGTGGTTTAACCCGTCAGGCAGCTGAACACCACCCAGCCACTTGCACACTCTCCCCCTTCCCCTCAGTGGGATGGGGAAGAGAATTGGGGAAAAAAAAGTAAAACCCATGGCTTGAGATAAAGACAGTTTAATAAAAGAGAGAGGGGGGAAAAAAGTAGTAGTAATAATAATAATAGTAATAGTAGTAATAATAATAAAAATAATAATAGAAATAATAGTAGAATATACAGAATATACGAAACAAGTGATGCACAATGCAGTTGCTGACTGATGCCCAGCCTGCCTCGAGCAGTGATCGCTCTTCCCCAGCTAACTCTTCTCAAGCATGACATCATATGGAATGGAATACCACTTTGGCCAGTTGGGGTCAGCTGTCCTGGCTGTCCCAGCTTCTTGTGCACCTGGCAGAGCAGGGGAAGCAGAAGAAGTCCTTGACTGGTGTTAGCACTACATAACAACTAAAACATCAGGGTTTTAGTTATAAGAAAGTTATCAACTTTCTTACAGTAAACCAAAACCCCAGCACTATGCCAGCTACTAGGAAAAAAATTAACTCTGTCCCAGCCAAAACCAGGACATGAGCATAACCCCCACCCATGATAGATTAAAATAACTAGTTAAGTTGCACGAGAAGTTTTCTCTCTCTCTTCCCTTTCCTTCTCCAGCTCTTCTTTCTACTTCCAGCATCAGACGTTCATCTGCGTTTATCCACCAAAAGTTACTCATGGAACACTGGGAAGTCAGATGTTGCTGTTACAAAATTCTAAGTGTTAGGACCCAACTCTGTCCTCAGTCAAACAGACACAAGTCCCTTCCCAGGTAAGGGAAGCATCAGGGTGCACTAACACGGAGCTGATCTACAGGCAGAACCGGACCTTGATCTTTTAAAAGGCTTCTTAATAACTGGAGTGATTAATTCAAAACTGTTCCACAGGTAAATCAATTACTGGTTTAAGTGAGTCTGCCACTAGGCAAATGAGAAAATATACTTGAACTATTTATGTAGTAGCATATTTGTACTGAACACTGTAAAATCAACTGATGGTAGGTGTTTGGGCTATTGTTGGGCTTTTTTATTATTATTATTTTAAAGAAATAGAATCGCAAATACACAAAAAAATATAGAACACATTTTCAGGCTTTGAAAAACAGCTATCAGTTTGGCTACACTGGATCTATTCATTTTTCTCAGAGATGTAACAATTAAATGGATCTATGAAGAACTGAGTATGAGGCCCTTGAGGTCATACTGGACGTGTTTTCTCAGTCATGCTGAGCTAAAAAGCTGTTGTCTAAAACAGCAGCAGCAGAAAGAAAATGCATTTTAAAAAAAAAAAAAAAAAAAAGCAGGCTCCTGTGAATTTATGAGGAGTGCATCACAAAGACAAATATTTCAGCCATGCAATTCCATTCGGCCTTTTCAGCTGTGTGTCCATAGCAAGTCAACGGCTAAATTGAAAAATCAATTCCAATTTAAATTATTGGAATAAAGAACACCAGGAGTCAGAGATAAAATGGCTTTGTTCTCTGAGATCCTTTTTAATTGGAAAGTTATTTCTTCAGGGTATTCTAATGGTTCTGAGGAAAGATTGCAAAGCAAAGTTGATCAGCTGGGGGAAGGTTAATAGCTAATGTGCTTTTCTTGCTGTACAGCAGCCTCCTGCCTTTATGACAGCCTCCATCACATGTGAAAAGAGCCGTGATTCTCAATCATTTGATACATATGACTGTAGTGTCTCCCTCAGTCTCCCAAAGAAATCATATTATGGATGTTACTCGAACATATTCATAGCACTTCAGTTGGCATTCTTACCAGAATTTCTTTGCTTACAGAAGAGTATGCAGTTATTTGCTTAAAACTTCCATGATGTTGAGTGCTTTTGCTCAAGATTAATAGGATTTTATAAGTATCAGGGATATTTTAAATAAAACACCAATAGCCTTACACATGGAAAGCATTTTACTTTTATTTCAAGACTACTGAAACAATAACCTAGGTGGACAATCAGCAACTACAGCTGGAAGAACTGGAGAGAAACTGTGATTACAGAGACAAAACAAGATTATGTTGACATAGGGCAGAGTGAGAAAGGAAAGACAAGACATTGCTGGAAAGAAAAAAGTGGATTAATAAACAGTCATTATATTTAAACTAAAGCAAAGCAAAAAGGAAAGACATGCTGCTCATATAAGTCTCATAACCAACACCTCGATATGTCATCGGTTAGTTATAACATCACAGTAACCTTTGCTCTGTTAGCAGGAAACTGTTTAGGGCAGCTGTAGATTAGAAGCCTTAAATGGGCATTTAATTTGAAATTAATAAAACAGTTATGGTATGTGTTAAGAAAAGTTCTGAGGTTTTTATATATTTTTAAAAATGTAATGAACTGAGAACTGCAGATACAGTAAATGTGTACTTACGTTCCTATTATTAATGCATTAAACTTGTAAGAATGTTTAGGAATTTAATTAGCATTTAATAAGATAGCTATAGCAAATTACAGTAGTTAGATGTTAAATGTAAATTAATATTTTTAGTATTTAATTGATATTAACTAATAATTACTGTTTATTACATGACAACTAGATTTATCTTTTATAGAGTTATTAAATCTAAATTAAAAGTTCTATTTTAAGTGGCCTGTACTCAATTAAAAAAATATAGTCTCTGGGATTATCAGGGTTTACCTTCATGCAGGAATTGGGTGAGCTTGGGGTATTAAATCTGAAACATAAATTATATACATATAAGGAGATTAAGTATCTTCACACAGAAGGAATATTATTCATGAGGATAATCCCAAGAAAATGAAATTACTCAGTGGAGTAGAGATTTTTTGCGGAAGTATTGCCTGAATTGGGCAACAGAAAGGAAAATGTTTTCAAAACCAAAATTGTTTTGGAATATCAAAAAAAGTTTTCCCATCCTGTTTGAGACTAACTTTCCAGTAGCTCAATGACATGTTAGAGAAGGAGGTAAACAATCTGATTTTCAAAGACCCTGTACATGAGATATTTGCTTAAAAAAAAATCTCACTGCAGACAACAAATTATGTTGTTTGGATGTGGAATACTTAGGAATTTCTAGCCTTTATTTACATGGAAGTTGCACTTCTCTGCATCCACATTTGAGCATTATATTGATCATTTAAGATGCATAATACTGGCACTATGAAATAGTTTATATGCCAATAATGACAAGACCTTGTGAGACTTATTTCTCAGAGGACAGCATTTTTATAAAAGCAAAAGAGAATGTGTGTTAAGTCGTCTAGTCCCCTGGCATGCCAAACAAGAAGTTGCTGTATTTCAGTAAAAAGCTGAGGTACCTAAAGCATGACTAAGAGGAGTTCAGATATCATCTTACACTCAGCATGTGACCTCTTTTGTGACTTGAAAATCCTACAAGTGATTGCACAGACATGGACATACGCAAAACTTTGCCATGTCATCTAATCATTTGTCTAGCATGCAAGGCTGACTAGGATGCCTCAGCTGAAGTCCACATGGGGTCTAGTGCAACAGGCATGCTCTAAGAACACCTAAAATGGCAGAAGCCTTAGGACTTTCGGAAATTAACTTCAGCTCCTGAGTCTTATGTTCTTCAGCTGTGAAATGAGGAATATATTTAATTACACTCATGGAATAATCTCCTGTTTCCCCAAAATTATTTGTGAAGCCTAACTTACCTGCAAATTCTGCAATTCATTGTATATTTTATTAGCTATTATATTATTATGTCCTTCCAGATAATGAATAAAGATATCAAAATCAGACTGTAGAAAGATCTCTTTGGGGTCTCTAAATCTTAGGGGTTGTAGGGAGTTGCAAAAAATATTGCACTCTAATATTTTTTATTACATTTATTGCTGTCTGGATCCTTCTTTTAACCTTTAAGAATTTTATTGTAAAGCTACTTTGGCCTTTTATAATTCCTTTCATTAATACTTTTTTGTAATTTAATCTTAGTACTTCTTATGTCAGTTTCTCCTCTACAGTCATATTCAACAACTTCTTCACATTGCCATTATCTAAGTATAAATAAAAGCCCGCTCTCACTCAAATCATCTGCAAAACTCAAATGGATATTAGTAGGCCAAGGATTTTGACTGTTCCTTAATTCTCCACTATTCTTAATTCTCCATTATTGAAACTGAATGCCCTTGTATCTACTGTTTTTTACGAATCACTTCATAGTCCACTTACATCACATTCAAGCATCTGAACAAGTACTATTTTCATAATCTTTTCTATCAATACTTCCGTAACAACAAAGGCTCTATTTTCTAGATAACCCTTCTGTCTGAATCATGACACTGTCCTCTATATACCTAACTTGGGAATGTCTTTGGTGATTCATGGCTGGATGTACTTGTCACCCACCATATGGCTGCATAGTTAAAGCTTCCCATGAGTACAGCGCCTTGAGATTTCAAGCTCCATGATATTTGGTCCAGGAGTTTTTCATACTTGCTCTTGTCAGTTCTTCAGGGTCTATAGCAGATGCTACTGCAGTTTATTCATTTGAGTGCTACCATACCTTGTCCATTATCTCACTGTCCTAACTGGTTTAGTAAATATTTTAGATCTATACTTATAATGCAAAGTAAGTAGGGTTTAAATTATAGGTTGATACATCTGCTGGTGTGTGAAAATAAATCCTTTAAACTGAAACTTCTACTCCTTTCCCTGGAGGACTACATTCTTTTGGATGAAAAAAGAAAAAACACAGCAAAAAAACCCCAACCAAACCAAAAACCACAATGACATAAGAACATACAGATTGATTTAAATTTAAGACAAAAACTTTCTAACTGCATTCCTTCTTCAGTTACTTTATGCTTCATAATCCCCTAAATCCTACTGAATTTAACGGGGAGGAAAAAAAAAATCTATAGGATCTGGATGGTAAGGAAAGGAATCGAACTTGCTTCGGACAATATTTACACTCTTTGGACATATTCCTGTTGTCCTTGCAGTTGTCAAGGATTTTTGACACTTATTTTGCTGTTTACCTTTGCAACAAAACAGCACGTTAGATTGTTTCTGACATGGTTTTTATAAATTTATGTGAATGAATTTGTGAATTTGTTATGAATACACACTTTTATATACACATATATTATTTCTTTATGTGTCTGCTAAGTGGCCATTCAGCCACTGTGGTTATAGAAAGCCAGGTTTTCAACCTGGCTGCATGTAAGAAAGTTATATAAATACCTTTATGTTCAGCTATTTTTGCTTCCCCATCTGGACAGTTTAACATTTGACAAGAGTCCAGACCAAACCTTTTTCTCAAAATATTTTTAATGTTATATGACTGTACAAAGCCCATGTACATTGTATTTAACTTAGGGAGGCAGAGGATGTATGTGCCTGAGGTTACTAAGTGCAGCATCTAATAATTATGTTCCATGGTGATTCCCCTGCTTAGAATAATACGTATTTGAGGTAGCAAATGTATATATTTTCTTGATTTTGTTTAAATTGAAATTTAGAAATCTCTAGAAGACACTGTAAGGCCTTAATTGTTTTAAAATACTATTGAATATGTTCAAACTGAAACCTGAAAACATTTAACATGAATTCTTTAAAAGCTTTTTGGATTGTATCATCATCAATCTGCAATGCAAGACCTAGAGACAGCAATCCCACCTGAATCATGCTACAGTTAATACGTACTTGCTAATATAATTTATCAAGCATTCTAAATCCATATGACACAAATGTATGGCATTCAGTCTGAAAAAGTTCATCAAGAGTTGTAAGTAAAACTGGATGAATGCATTATAGGCTCTTTCCATGCAGTGTTTTCCCCTATCTATCTCCTTAAACCATTTCACAGTGAATGGTTTCCTGCGTGCCCTGTTGCAGATTTATTCTTCTCTTGATGCATGCATGTAACTCCCCATTAATGTTAGTAGGAATGAGATTTACGTATGTGCACTGAGAGGAGAACAGACCCCATGGTATTTTATTCGCCTATACAGGATTATAGCCTCTGAGGATAGATTTGATTTTTTTGTTGTTAGCAAAAAAGCAGCTTGACAAGTAGCTTTTTGATTGATAATACACTGGGAGTCATAATTTATATAATCTTACACCTGCTACTGAACATAAAGGTCACTTGAAAGGTGTGAGTTGTGTGTGCTGGGGCAGAGCATAAACTAGAGGGTCAGTTTTCAGCGGTTACTGTATGATGGAGAAACAGACAAAAACTCCTACCAATGCTGATAAAATTGAAAATATCACGGCAAGCATTGTAATTAACAGCAAGTTTCCAGAACTTGACATTCTGAGCAAGTGTCATTCCCTAGGTTATTACAGAGGGAATTAGAGTGGCCTTTCACTGTCAAACTGATATATACCACTGGAGCATTGCTGAAGAAAAAGTACCATTCATGATGTCTTCTCAGGATTTAAACATCTGCTGAATTCCATCTCTTTCTATCATCTTCTGAAAAAAGATACACATCTCACTAGGTCTCTATTTGAGTCATTGAGTGGATTCAATATTTCAGCATTTTTCTGCTTTTTAAAAAAAATTAGGTCTACTCTCTATTTAAGATCCCTGTTGCACACAGTGTCAGCAGGGCATTCTTAAGACTTAAATATTTTTTGCAGGGAGACTGGCTTCATGAAATGTATTCCTGTGATAAATCATTGCATACAGTCATTTTTCTAAAGAATCCTGTTCATATGCAGGGGAAAAATAAGAGAGAAAATCTTTCATATTATAAAGTAGAAAGATGTTTGGTTTTATTCTTGCTTTGCTTTCCTGGGTTTTTTGGGAGTTTTTTGTTTTTCCTAATAGCTTTGCAAATGTGTAAGGAGTAACTAATGTCTGTGCAAAGCATTATTTGTTACTGGATAGGATCCAAATTATTAACCTTCTTGTTCTAACCTCCATCTCCTCCTGCTGCCTAGGAGCAGTAGGGAACCGTACTTTCAGGGTACGGAGATATTCATCCTTTTTTTCAGTCAAACATTACCAGTATGTGTACTAACATGTTCACATTATGTGGTTCTAATTATTGTGTCTTCACAATTTGCTGTAATTATTAATTATATAATAGAGTTAATTTCACTTCAACTTTCATCTAGGAAATAATCCAAAGTGTGAAAAAAACCAGTAAGACCTTTTAAATTGTCTTTGGGTGCCTTCATCAGCTTTCTCCAAGCTATGGATATGACCCAGTCTTGAATGTGTTGGGTGATTTTCACTTCAGCATTAATGATTAGGACTTCCAAGTCAGTTTAGGATTTCCAGTCTGTGCTGGCAACTGTTGAACTCCTCCAGGTGACTGGGCGACTGAGGACCCTATTGATTTGAACCATTTGTTTGGGTCAAGATCAGAGGCTAGAATTTTGAAGTAATATCTACAACATGGAGTGTTCATTGTCTCCTGTCATGAGAGGAGAATGTATTTCTCTTCTCAGGGTGGGGAAATGGTTACAAGAAATGACTTCTGACATTAATGGAACAGAGAAAAAATTCACTTTCCATGAAAATAACTGCTTTTAGGCCTAGCTTTGTCTTCATAGATCACTATGGTTTACAAATGACCTACAATAAATTATGTAGACACCTCTGTGATGGGGATGAAAGTCTTGGCAACACTGATTAGTTGTGGCAATTATTTTAGAGATTTATGCAGTGTTTGCCAGAACCTTCTCTGCTTTTACCATTTTATCTGCAGTATCTTGTTATAACAAAAATACAAAAAATAAAACTAGGGACTAAAAATAATTTTGTAACACACAAATTATCAGCAATTTAACTAATGAGGGGATGAAGAACACTTTCCTCACAGATAGGCTATTTCAATAGCATTTTATAAAGTTTATTTCAGTGTCTTCAAAAGTATTAGTGACTGACATTATAGAAGATTCATGCAGAACTGCAAATGAAGTTAATCTGAAATAGTATGGCAGTATCTTTTGTTAATTTGTACACTGTTAAAATTTGAGTTTATATTATTCCACTTAGTTTGCCCAAAGATATTTGCTTTTCTTCCTGGTGTTAATTCAATTAACTTAAAAACCTGTTATCAACTTCTCTACTAACTGGAAAAAGCTTTTATGTGTCATGAGCAATATTCACCTGCCATTGTTTCTAACATTCAATATTGTTCATAGGAATTTAAATTTTACTCAAATTTGACAAAAGAATTTTAAAATACTGTAAAATCAATAATCTTAAAATTTTCCATGCAAAATATCAGATTATTATTTTTATCTAACTAAATCTTCATTAATCACTCAATAAAATGGCTAAATAGACTACTATTTATACATTTGTCATTTTGGTTGTATATCCTCTTATAATAGCATTTTTGCCTGTTACTGCATGGTCAGGGGAGGATACAATTGATTCAGGAAGGACCAGAGGGATTTTTCATGGAAGTGCAAATGTAACACCATATTTTATGGCTGAAGATAGTTTATGAGAGAAAGCTTTCTGTGCCTTAGTGGTAGAGCATGAGAGCCAGTTTTTAACACTAGCACTGCCGATTCTCAGGCTGATGATCCAAACCTTTGTTTATGATGTGAAGTTATTATTCATTATGATAATGTAAAATAAAGAACAACAGCAACAACAAAACTGTTTAGAGAATTGAATAATGACTTCATGCTTTCTGAAAAATAAAAAATGCTGCAATCATTAGCCAAGGTCAAAGTGACATAAATACATTTCAGTTCTAACAGCTCAGGGAAGAAAATAACTGTTTAAGGAGATCATGGAGTAAGATTTAGCAATTGCTTAACAATTTAAATGTAAAGATTTCTAGCACTGGGTTAAGTTTACTTTCAATTTCATGACATTTTTGAATGGATAGCTATATTGTATTATTGCAACTATAGTGCAAAACATGTCCCTTGACAAATGTAAATTTTTTTTAGCTGTCACAGAAGCACTGAGGCTGGAAGGGACCTCTTGAGATCATTTAGTCCAAGCACCATGCTCAAGCAGTCATCTAGAGCAAATTGGCAAGGCCTGTGTCCAGTTAGGTTTTAAATCCAGAGAGTAGTGGTCGATGGCTCAATGTCCAGATGGATATCAGTGAAAAGCGGTGTCCCTCAGGGGTCTGTGTTGGGACCAGTACTGTTTAATGTCTTCATCAATGACATAGACAGTGGGATCAAGTGTACCCTCAGCAAGTTTGCAGATGACACCAAGCTGAGTGGTGCAGTTGACATTCCTGAGGAATGGGATACCATCCAGAGGGACCTGGACAAGCTCAAAAAGTAGGCCCATGTAAACCTCATGAGGTTCAACAAGGCCAAGTAGAAGGTCCTGCACCTGCGTTGGGGAAACCCTCAGTATCAATACAGGCTGGGGCATGAAGGGATTGAGAGCTTCCCTGTGGAGAAGGACTTGGGGGTACTGGTGGATGGAAAAGCTAGACATGAGCTGACAATGCGCGTTGGCAGCCCAGGAGGCCAACTGTACTCTGGACTGCATCAAGAGTGACCAGCAGGTCAAGGCAGGTGATTCTGCCCCTCTACTCTGCTTTGGTGAGACCCCACCTGGAGTACTGTGTCCAGCTCTGGAGGCCTCAGCACAGGAAAGACATGGACCTTTTACAGTGGGTCCAGAGGTGAACCACAAAAATGATCCAAAGGCTGGAACACCTCTTCTATGAAGAAAGGCTGAGAAAGTTGGGCTTGTTCAGCCTGGAGAAGAGAAGGCTCCGGGGAGACCTTATTGTGGCCTTTCAGTATTTTAAGGCGGCTTACAAGAAAGATGGGGACAAACTTCTTAGCAGGGCCTGTTGCAATAGGACAAATGTTAATGGTTTTAAACTAAAGGAGGGTAGATTCAGACTAGACATAAGGAAAAAAAAGTTCGTAATGAGGCTGGTGAAACTCTGTAATGGGTTGCCCAGGGAGGTGGTAGATGCCCCATCCGTGGAAACATTCAAGGTCAGGCTGGACTGGGCTTTGAGCAACCTGGTCTAGTTAAAGATGTCCCTGCTCATTGAAGGGGGGTTGGACTAGATGACCTTTAAAGGTCCCTTCCAACCCAAACTATTCTATGATTCTATGATTCTGTGATTCTGTGATTCTATGATTCTATGAATATCTCTAAGGATGGAGACTCCACATGGCAACCTATTCCAGTGTTTGACCACTGTCACAGTAAAAAAGAAAAAAGAAAAAAAAGAAAAAAATCTTTTGTTCATGTAGAATTGTATGTGTTTTGTGTCTATTATATCTTGTCCTGTCATTGGGCAGTACTGAGAAGAGTATATCTATGTCTTCTTCAATCCCTCCCATCAGGTATTTATACATATTGATAAAATCTCTCTGAGCCTTCTTTTCTCCAGGCTGAACAGTTCCAATTTTCTCATCTTCTCCTCACATGACAAATGCTCCAGTCCCTTAATCTCCTTTGTGTCTCAACCCTATATGTCCAGTCTTTTGTACTGGGGAGCTGAGCACTGAACCCAGCACTTCAGGATTGAGTAAAGGGGGAGGATCACCTCTCCTGACCTATGGTGAATGCTTTTCCTAATGCAACCCAGGATGTTGTTGGTCTTCTTTGTTGCAACATCGCTGAACTGGTTCTGGTTCATGGTCAGTTCAGGGTTCACCAGGATTCCTAGGTCCTTCTCTGCAGAGCTGTTTTCCAGCCAGTCAATCCCCAGCATGCGCTGGTGCAATGGATTATTCTTCCTCAGGTGCAAGGCTTTTCATTTCCCTTTGTTGAACTTCATGAGATTCTTGTCTGCCACATACTGAAGCCTTTCCAGGTGCCTTTGAATGGCAGCACACTATTCTGGTCTATCAGCCACTCCTCCCAGTTTTGATTTGTCTATGAACTTGCTGAGGGTGTATCATCATCCAGGTCATTAATGAAGAGGTTGAACTGTATTGGCCCCAGCATCAACCCCCAAGCTACACAAGTAGTGACTGGCCACTATCTAGGCTTTATGTCACTGGTTACAACCCCCTGGGCCCAGCCATTAAGCCAGTTTTCAATTCACCTCGCTGTCCACGTCTAACCCGTACTTTGTCAGTTCATCTATGAGGATGTTATGGGATACTAAGCCCTTACTAAAAGCCTTACTAAAGTCAATGTAAGCAACATCTCTCATCCCTCTTTCCTCAACAACCAAGCTAGTTACCCCATTGTGGAAGACTATCAGGCTGATTTCCCATTCATAAATCCATGTTGACTCCTCTTGATCACCTTCTTGTTCTTCATGTGCCTGTAAGTGATTTCCAGGATTAGTTCCTCCATCACCTTCCCAGGGACTGAGGTGAGCTTCACCAGACTGTAGCTCCCTATATCTTCCTTCATGCTCTTCTTGAAGATGGGAATGGCGTTTGCTTTCTTCCTGTCCTCAGGAACCTCCCCCAGTCACCCTGACCTTTCAAAGATAATCAAGAGTGGCCTCACAATGACATCAGCCAGCTCCCTCAGCACTCACAGGTACATCCCATCATTTTATGTTATGTGGTCCTCCATTTCCAGTCACTGAGTTTTAGTTCTGCCCTGAGGGACAAATATGTACAGAAGTAATTCTCAAATATAGGATGTATGGTTGCTGCTATCAACTATGAATAAAACTACAGACCTGGCAGAAATATAGTTTAATCCAATAGTTGTTCTTATATTTAGCAGTAAACAAAATGATCAGTCTGAAACAGAAGTTAAATCTAGGAAGATCTGAAAACTTCTGATATAGTTTTCCATGACTTTCAGTAATGCACGCCTTGAAAGTTTTGCAAGGCAAAAGATGTTTTTTATCTCAAGACAGGTAAGGTTTGTCTCTGCTTGGTAGTTACCTAAATTTTAAGAAATTCATAAAATCCAAAGAGATCATGTGTCTCCACCAAATCTCAATAGCAATGCTTTATTTTTTTCTCATTTATCTTGCCACACACCTCTTTACATATATTTTCCTATACCTAGAATATTGTCCTCAAATCCATGTCTCCCTCCAGCTACATCCTATCATGAGATAAAGTTATTTCAATTTTAAATATTTCTTTTTCTGTATTCCGTTTTGCATAGTTTTACATCTAAAAAGAGAAACGAATGTCTTGTAGAAAGTACTGCTTTCTCATCTTGCCTTGACAGCTTTGATCAGCAACAAACAGAGAACAATATGTACGTGGATTTGCGAGATTTTTCTTTATCTTTTTATACTCTGGAATTATCCCTTTTTCAGAATTAGACACTGAAGCAACACATAAGAACAGAAGTAATACACTATTTTACACATCAAAATGCAGAACATATCACAGAAATGTTCTGAAAAAATAAATATACCTACAAGTTAGATTGTAAAGAAAATATTAATCTCTGAGGTCCACCCACATGCAATAGCTTCTCTTTAAATTCAGTAGATTTTTATTCGTCAGAACAAATTAAAACACCTGAAAATAAGTACGTTGTATCAGAATGCAACTCAGCCCACATCTATACTTCGCAGATAAAGTTCTTACTTTATAAGAAAATGTCATGTGAATCTTCATTTGACTGGTCATGGCCATAATAGCATGAAACTCCCAAAGGAAACCAAAAGCCCTTCTGCCTTCACTATATCTTCAAGCACAGATTATACGAAATGCAAAATGCAGTGACATCAATGGTCTATAAAAGTGTGACCTTCAAGTTGATGGATTTAGAGTAATAAAAGGCCTCAACAGTAGCTGACATATAAACATAAAAGGAAGTTGTAAGGACAACCCTCTTTGGTGTATAATGAGTAAGGAATTTAATACTGTGTTTCGGATTCCACAGGGTTTGCTGTGCTAGTTTCACCTGAGAACATCTCTAAACCCAAGAGACAGAAGGAGGTTGGGGACAGGGCAGTGAATGTGGGATATTAGATTACTTGAGTATAAAATTGGGAAGAAGGATAATGTTGAAAAAGCAGCAGCTGAAAGTAATCTGTACTTAATCTGTACTTAAACATATATATTTGCTTCTGAAAAAAAATTAATTATATACCACAAATAAGATTTTTCAGGCAAATTTTCTCAATAGTAGCTTGTAGGGTTTTGAACTATTGGTTTGAAAAACATATTTCTAAATTACAGGTGCTGATCTGTTCAGTGAAATAAAGCTAAGGAATTAAATTAACTAAAGCAGTGAGACAATGAAGGGACAAGTGCTTCCAAAATGATCAGCAGCCAGCAGTCCCTCCATGCAACACACCAGTGAACTGGTCAAGTGCCCTGAAATACAAAAATTGCCAAGAGGGGGCAGCAGCTTGTCGAGTCACGGCAACTCTCCTCCCTCCACTGGAAGTCCACAGAAGCCAAGATACAAGCCCCTATTCAGTTTGCAGATCTTTGTTGAATTGGGGTTGAACCTGAGAAGATAGTCTGATGCTGTCAATATTTTAGAAAAGCAGCAATTCCTTCCACTGTCTAAGAATAGCGGGACTTGTCTGATTTTTTAGAAGTTCTTCAGGTGAAGCCCAATTAAAAATCACAGAAAGTTTTGAAAAGCCTTCAGTTGTCATATGCCTCACAAACAAAATGCTATATATAGTTATCTACTAATTCCAAGTCACAACAGTATGTCATCTACCACTTAAAATTTAGAATAATCATGGAATGAAGGTTTATTACCTAAATGCATGGAGACTTCTCTCTGAATAGATAGAAATCAACATTTCTACAGCATTTTAAGTAACTACATATGCAAAACATATGCAGATGTATGTCAGATTTACATATAAAAATGCAATTTGTCCACCGAAAAATTTTGCCTGTATATGACTGCAGTCCCACTTTGGATCCTTTACGTACACAAGATTTCTAAATTTAAAGTTATTTGCATGCAGGGGATAAATTCCTACAGTTCTGCTAACATACTATGTTTTTCCAAACCTTTCATCTATCTATATAGATTCTTACGTAATCACCACCTTCACAGCATCTAAGGGGTCTAATGACTCCTTGTTCTGCCAGGTTTGCACTTAGAGCTTTTTATTGCCACTATTTAGAAAGGTGTTTGAACTGTGGCAGGTAGGACAATCCAAAGACAGATCTCATTTCAAAGTATTCTGAAGGGAATAGCTAGTAAAGAAGAACAGTGATTGATGCAATAGAAGACATAAGAGGATTTTCTTTTTTTTCTTTTTTTTTTTACCAGCTACAGAAAAGTCTAGACTCTTTACTTTAAACTTGAAGTGTTAAAGGGGACTCTTAGATCTGATCATCTCAAAGTCTCTAATCTATGCAAAAAATGGGCATTGATGTAAAAATAGTGCATGTATGAACAACTCAGAAGCATAGCTGGAGTGCAATGTATATTTGTGGGTCTAAGTGCTTTGAAAATGCTTGTTCCTGCCTGTGAGACTGGCAGAAGGTGAGAACAGTGAAAGATCCATTCTGTAAGCTTTTTTTTTTTTTCTTCCTTGTGTACTATTTTTTCCTTCTTTATTAGAAAACTAAAATCAGAGAAGCCAGTGAAAAATATAACATAATTTCCTTGAAAAGTGTATAGATATATATCTAAGTATATAGATGTATATCAAAGTGTATCTATCTTCCTGCAGTATAACTAAGTTATGGAATTTTTATTTTAAGTTGTTTTATCTATTTTGGCATGCATTTAACTAGATAAGTGCTTTACTTTTATTTTCACACATAGACCTGATTTAAACATTTCTGTGACCAGAAAATCAGACCTTTAACTGTATAGGTGAGGATTTGACATTTTGATAGAAGAAACGTTTAGTCTTCACCTTCCATTACTTTAAAGTACAGGTTATTAGAAAAAATAATGTGTCACAATTCCCCTCAAGAACTGAAATCAAAGGGAATTTTCTTGGCCAGCACTTGTGAGGTGCAATCTCATCATTGTTGCATTGAAAGACTAAACATTTTCTCCCAGGCCTTCACAATTGGATTGGGCAGAGGAGACCTGAAGCACACAGTAAAAAGTGGGTTACACAATCACATTTATTCTTTTCAGAGATAACAAAATACAAAGTCCTAGTAAATTATTCCTCAAAGCTAGATAGCATAATTGTCCAGCAAGTTGATGCAAGGATTCTGAAAAAATACTTGCTACATTTCTGTTCATATTAACATTATTAGTCCTGTAAATGTTCATGTAATTGAAACATTTCATTGTAAGGTACGTCTTTAGAGAAAACGATGCGTCACAATCCATAGTAGTGTTCCCGAGAAGCAGAAACGTTCAAAGAATGAATGCTTGCTCTTATAGATCCATAGAGATGTAAAGAATTGAAGTACATAATTGCAGTATTTAACAGCACATGATAAAATGGTAGAGCGCTTGCTATTTGTTTTATTCAGAAACATCTCTTTCTGTGTGACATGAGTATGGCATAAAATACATAAATTATGTACACTCTGCACAATTGTGAGTTCTTTGATACTATTTCTCAATCGCAGGGATACTTCCCTGCACATAGCATTTCACTGTGGATATACTCAGCACAAGCAAGGAAACTCAGCAAGATGCTATCATGTCACAGTGTAACACAACAGCTAGAAACAAGTAAAAAAAAAAAAAAAGGGTTTGGGTTTGGGTTTGGGTTTTGGGTTTTTATTTTAAAAACCAAGGGGCAATGGGCACAAACTGAAGCATAAGACGTTTCAGTTGAATATGTGGAAGAACTTCTTTACGTTGAGGTTGACAGAGCACTGGAACAGGCTGCCCAAGGGAGGCTGTGGAGTCTCCTTCTCTGGAGATATTCAAAGCCCGCCTGGACGAAGTCCTGTGCAACATGCTCTAGGTAAACCTGCTTTAGCAGGGGGGTTGGACTAGATGATCTCCCGAGGTCCCTTCCAACCCTTGCCATTCTGTGATTCTGTGATCCTAACATAAAAAAGCATATTCAGCATTTTGTTCTTGCTTAAATTCTAGATATGATTAGTCTGTTTTATTTATGTCTTTTTATTTCTTGTCTATCTGAAAAAGTATTCAAAATGTAGTATATAGTTAACTAACTGTATAAATGTATGAGTATAGTTACCTAACTATTTTCTACTTAACTAGCTATATATCTATGTATACAGCTATGGAAAGGCATTAGTATATGTACATGGAAAGGTTTTGTTTGCTATCCTCCTGCATGTGAAAATCAGGTAACCAGTACCTCCTTTTTAAATAAGCGTATGTGTTTCTATGCATAATAATAGCATACACATGATTGTGACTTGGATGGTGAGCTGGGTGATAGTGTTTCAGGTCCCTAGCTGATCAGATCCTAGGCTATGTGCAATGCACTCTGAAGTAACAGTTCTTTGCTGCTGGCTATAGAATAAATCTAAGATAGTTGGTTTGAAGCTGATGGTCTTAAAAGCTGTAAAGCTATACAGGGTGAATGCAGTCCGATAGGCCCACAGATGCTGCAACTATGACAAAGTCCAGGAAATATCTTTGAGTGGACCAGCCTTTTTACTGGGTTATGCTGGAGCAAACAATTGGAAAGCAAATTGGGGAAATCACCAAAGAAGCTGATGGTGTTTAGCCTCAAGTCCACATAGAATCAGTCCTGAGGAGTCATTATAGAGACTTGACATTACCACAGAGAGATACACAAAAGAAAACAGAGAAAATTCTGGGATGTGGCTGGTTATACTTGCTCTAAGACAGGCACTCATTTCCCCACACTGGAGGAAATTTTACTATGCCTCCTGTAATTCAGTGGTTTAACTGTAGGTCAGGAGTTCATGTGAGTGTCATGACAGATTCATAGTTCATAAAACCAGTTGTATTTCCTCATGTGAAAATAAGGGATTCTGAAGATTTACAGTGTGCTCTCTTTAACTAGGATTTAATGGAAATCACATTTGTTGACTCACCCAGTGCAAGAACAAACATGGCCTCATGGGCTGGTTATTTTCTACAGATAATTTGTCCTTGCAGGTTTCTAGATTTCTACCTGGATCTTCATCATTTCCAGTTGTTATACTGGAACTTTAGTAATATCGTCACCAGGTAAGTCTGAAAGGGAATCATAGAATCATAGTCATAGAATGCTTTGGGTTGGAAGGGACCTTTAGAGGGAAACATTGTCTCTTTCCCTGGCTGAATGACAAGCTGCTCAGTGAGTGTAATAACCAGTTTTTTTCTACAGGCTCAGTCACAGCTATTATACAAAAGAACACCAATGTATGATAGAACCATTTTTGATTATTTGATGTTCAGTGACTCGTGTTTGCTGGCACCTAAGATCTGCATTTTCCTTTCCCCTTCCCTTCCCTTCCCTTCCCTTCCCTTCCCTTCCCTTCCCTTCCCTTCCCTTCCTTTCCCTTCTTCCACAATTTTATATGGGTCTGTTACACTAGAGTGATGTGAAAAGGAATACTTACAACGAGACTCATCAGTCAAATTGAAAATCTGATGAGTCAGATCCATCACTGTACAATTAGTAAATCATATATCTGTTGATCTGAATCAGTATAGGCTTGTTGAAGGTTGTGGTACTACTCCAATTTGAAGAAGTGCTATACTAATTTATACTATTTTAATTCACACAAGATCTCATAGAGCCTTATTTCCAATGATCACAGGAAGGGCTGATATATTACAGCTATTTCCTTTATAAGCATAAGGTCATTTGAGAGCTCAGATTCTATTACTATCTTATATGTGTTGGGAAATACTGACTTTTTAACAGCAAATAATCACTTCATGAAATGTAAAAATGGCATTTGTTTTTGGCTAGTTATGCTCCTGTTGCCTAAGGCTAGATCTTGTTCTCATTTCAGTCAAATGGAAACAAGTCAGTTCCATTTTTCAAATTGTCTTGCATTAATACAGCACTGCAATGTTTGGATTGGGGCTGAACAAAAGAATTATTATTGAAAAGGAAAATGCTCTCCTGGTTTTTATTTAAAGAAACACTAATTAAATAATTTCTCTAGAAGTATTTTAGAAAACCTTAATTCTGTGACAATTTAATTTGTCTTTTCTTCCCTAAAATTACTGTGCGATATCACTCGGACAACTTCTGTTTTGCTGCTATAAGTTCCTTGCTCAAAAGAAATTTTTTCAAGAAATACTGATTATTATATTTTGTATATTGCATGGGCAAGAGGCCTTTCAAATGCACTACCTGCCTACCTTTTCCTCTCCTAAGGAAAGTCTTGCTGATATCAGCAAAATGCATAAAGACATTTACATTAGGATCTGGTAATCACTGTGGTTTGAGGGTATGTGAAGCAAGGATTTTAGGGACACCATCTAACTTCAGCTGTCTATGATGTAGCCATCTTCATATGAACTATTTGGCTGCATTTTGTTAAGAATCAGTGTTCAGAAACAGGCACTACTAAAGTACAGTTCCTCTGACCTGTATTTAATGGCTGCATTAGGATAAGATGAATGACATGAAGAGCTTATTCCTCTGCACTGACTATATGGGGAATCTAAATGACAAGCTGAAATGAAGACATTTATGTTCTAGACATCTGTATTTTCTGAAGAATAATCCTACCTCTGATGTTGATGTGCTGTATCACAGGCTACAGAAAGGGGATCCACTTGTCATTGGGCAAGTGAGTTCATCTTTCTGTTTCAAAGAAAACATAACTATAAAGGACTTCAGAGGTGAACTGATTTGCCAATGACATCAATACTACGATTACTAATAGAACAGACATAAACAGACAGCTCTTGTTTTCTCATGTACTACTCTATAAACTAGACCACATCTCTTCTCTTCAGGGTGCATCCCTAGAGATTACCAAGAATTAAGCCTATGAAATAGGTGTGTCACTGTTGAGCTACATAACTTGGATGATAGAAGCTGCTTTGGTCCATTTAAGTATGTTGTGGTATCTGATAAATATTTATTAGTTTAGGAAATGGCATTCATATATTATGCAATTGGCCAAACAGAATCTATTTTAGATATTGAAATATTTTCTTAAATATTCTTAAATCTACTGCAGATCACAAGATTCAGATGTATTAATAGTATCTAGAGATATATATAACAAAAACCATTCTGTGGGCCAATTCTTCTTCATCTTCTAACTTCTAATGACTTCTGGTTATTTCCCTAAAAACAAAAAAAAACCCAAGAAATTAGCTTAGGCCATATGTCAATAGCCTGTTACCAGAATGTTTACATAAGCAATTTTCAAGGGTGGAAGAAAATATGCCATTCACTCAGAAAAATGCATTTATTTCAAACTGTGAGGACCTATATTTTATTATAAAATATATGCCATGGGAATTAGAACCTTGACACTTGGAAAAAAGTTACATATCATTTTCAAATTATTACCAGTGGTGTTTAATGTCACATTAGGTAATTTCCGATGTCTTGTTTTAAGAAGATTTGTTTGGGTGAAAATAAATGAGAATTACCTAAAATAAATCTACTGATTATACTGCCTTCTATGACCATTCATTAAAAGAAGGGCCCATAATCCATAAGAAATTTACAATCATATTTGCAGGTATAATTACTGCAACGATTTACTTAGTTTAGGTAGGTGTGGATGTCAAAGTTACCTACACATCAAGGAACTCCCTGCACATACAGGAACATCACTGATATTCATCTAATTACATCGCACAAGTTATTGCATGAAAAAATAGCACCTTTACTCTACAAGAAACAGATTCTAATTGCTAAAGGGTTCCTGAAAAGAGCAAAGAGCTGACTGCTATTGTAATATATCATGAAAATACAGCACAAATTATGTAAGTGCTTAGAAACTTTCAGGTGTTCTCCACTTATGAATAAAAAAATGTAGGTTATGTCATATTGTCAGTGGAATTTAAAAGCTTAATTTTGTTCTGCGTGGGGTTTTTTAGAAATCCTCATCAAAATATATATGTATATTGAAATAAGGAAGTTTAGAGGAGGCAATATCCATTGTTTTCCCTTGAAGACCTCTAGATAAAAATCTGAGTTCAACTGAATATGTTCTAAGAATGGGCTAACTGAGGCATGGAGAAGTTAAATGGTATAATCAAAATGATAGTAGCAACAAGTCAATGCCAAATTAGAAATACATGTTGTTGTATGTCTCAGTTTCCTTCATTCACTACTAGAATACCCTGCTAAAAAAAATAGGTAACTGAACTACACTAAATTGTTTCAAACCTCAGAAACCAATTGGCTTCAAGCTCTGGGTGAAAGTTCAGGCTTTATTTTATTTGAACCTATTCACCCATT
Organism: Gorsachius magnificus; assembly: GCA_034008185.1. Taxonomy (NCBI): domain Eukaryota; kingdom Metazoa; phylum Chordata; class Aves; order Pelecaniformes; family Ardeidae; genus Gorsachius; species Gorsachius magnificus. The sequence continues at coordinate 44,754,735 of CM067081.1, forward strand.
TTTAATTGAAAAGTAGGTTGATAAAACTTCTAATTTGAAATGTGCATAAACTGTAAAGTAGTAAGATTGAGGTATATATTCTGTAGTTCCTGCCAAAAAAAAAGTCTCACATATGGCTTGGGCTAATGGACAATCAATTTATTACTGGAAGAAATTAGGAATGTTGCTGAACACTGTTACAACATAGAGATGAATCAAAATATAACAGAAATACTGATAATAGAACATTTCATCTGATATTTCACAATAGTTATCTTGTCGGAGGAAACTGTAAAGCTTGATTGAACAAAAGATAAAGTTAATACTACCTAATAAGAGCAGACCATTATAGATCAGTGAAACTGCAAAACAGAATTATATGACAAGGGGCAAGCCACATTATCTAAATTAACATTTCTCCAGCATGAACAAGAAGGGCCACTGTAGGAAAACGAGAGCTAAATAGTGTGGCCTGCATTTAGTCAACCTGAAGTAATTATTAATTTATGGTTGTCTGTGATTTTAATGAAAATGAAAGCTGAGAGGAAAGAATTGAGAGAGATAATGTGCCGTGAAATTGAGTTTCATTTATTTGGGAGCCACCTTTTTTCTTTTCTTTTCTTTCTTTTTTTCTCTTCTCATTTTTGTTGTTGTTAAAGGAAAAGAAGTTAATGTAAAATGTCCACATTAAAATTTCACCAAGGTTATGTTACTGCATGTATCCTTTCATTGCTTTAACAATGGACTATTAAAAATGACCAGAGGCTGAACTTACTGGCTTGCCCAGTTGCTAGCTGGTATGATCAAAGATGGCTTCTTTTTTACCTTTTTCAGAATTAATACTTTTCAAAGCAAATATTGTTTAATAGCAATTTTGTGTCATCAGACAGCTAGGTTTAACTAATAATATTTACATCTTTTGGAAATACTCTATCATCAGCAGTCCCTTGTAGAATTCTGGAACTCAGAAATATAGACAAAGCCATAGTTGAGGAACATAGATAGCCAAAGTACAGTAGCTGGTTTTTAGTTTACTTTTTTTTTTTTTGTTCTCCTTCCCCCAAGGAACTGCTGTATATGAATCAACAGGTGTTGTTTTGATGTGTAAAAAAGCCTAAAAAAAATAAAAAGAAGGTAAATCACATTTGTAATTTTAAAATGTATTAAGTTTTGGTTAAAGGAAATTTTGAGATGCACAAGGAATAATAATCTGAAAAGTACATCACTCATTTCATTATCTTTGGGATTCTACAGACATCAGCCTGTACAATACCCACAGTCTTCAGTAAAATCCACCAGCAATACAGAAGTCTTTGGTCATTCTGAAATGTGATGTGACTTTCTCAACATGTGGACTTTGCTTTCTAGAGCAGTGTTAGAACAGGTACGGGTTTTGTACTTTATCCTCCTCATGTTCAGAAATTTTCAATATATTCTGAGAGACAGAATCTTGTCTGCTATTAACTTCTAATGATATTTAAGACACTCTGTGGTATTTGAGACATATATCCTAGGCTGGCAGATATGGGAGATTTGTGTCCATCTGAAATGGCAGCTGATGTCCAGAATATCCCAGGCTATATCAGAAGGCACTTAACATCTGTGTGTGATCAACTGATTCATGTCCTGTTGACAGCACTGGTTAGATTTCCATTGACTGTAACAGAAGCCCAAAATCCTCTTGATTGCCTAAAAACTTTATAGGCTCTGAAGAAAAGGCCTACGTGAAAGATAACCCTGTATTTTGGTATTAATCTTGACCTTAAAGGCTACTTCTACATGTAGAAAACCTGAATTCTAACCTTAGTCAAAAAAGCCCTTATTCTTATACAGAATTTTGGCAGGATCACTTCATCCGATTGACTTTGGAAAGACAAAATCATGTATGTTCTGGTTTAGGGACCAGCGAAGTACATGTAAGTTAACAATGGGCGAGTTGATTGGTTGTTGGCTTTTTTTTTTTGGGGGGGGGTGGGGGTGCAGAGAGAGAGAGAAGTAAACACATATTGATTTGATTTACAAACTGAAAAGGTATTAATGATTGGTTTAAGATATCTTTATACATTCACTCCAGATCACACCAAAATATAGCTGTCTGAGGTCATGCATTCAGAAATATATGCTGGCTGATTCAGTAATGGGACACAGGACATGACAAGGAAATTTGATGTGATCGAAGCTGACAGTGAATAGGAAAGACCATGTATTTACTTACATCCTGATTATCAGCAGTTATTACTGGTTAATCAATTGACCCAAGATTAAGGTTGAAATAGTGGAATGATGTGCTATGAGAGACTTATCCTCCATAACATACTGTACAGTTTTGAATCAATCTATAAGTTTTGAATCAATAGTGACCAGGATAAAAAATTCATTTCTCAGTATATTCTACCAAAATGTGATTGCATAATGTGTAACACTTTCTTACGGAAATGGAAATTAATTCATGCAGATGATGCGTGAAGGTGATGTTTTCTTTCTCTGCTAGGTGTCCTACATGTAATTCCTTGGTCTACATATAGAGGCAGTTTGGAAGAAAATGAAGGAAAGGTAAAAAAAAATGTGAAAAATAATTGTCAAAGAGTTAAAATTCGGATTATATTTTGTTATAATTTCACATTATATTCCTGATCTTACCAAAAGAGTTCATAGTAACAGGTTAACTTAAAATAACTTCAGAAAATATTAGAAAGGAATTTTATCATCATCATTCTCTGGGAATATTTTTTTCCTCTCTTGATTATTTTTGTTTGTTACTATTTTTATGATACCATAGTGAGGAGGACAAAAAAGGGGAGAAGCAATTGAGTGTAGAAAAAAGACTGCCTACCGATCATCGACACCAAGAAGAAGGAAGAAGAAGGGCGGGCCTAATAAGGGGTATAAAAGCTGTTGTTTTGTTAAAATAAACGCCATTTGCTGCATCCTCGTATTGGTGTCTGTGCATCAGTGGCCCAGGGGTGGGACGTTGACCCCTGTGCAGCTCACACGTCAAACTGTGGGTGATTGTCGCAATGAAAAGAAAAAGCGACACCACGGTAGCCTTTTTAACTGCTATAGTACTCTATATTCATGATCTAGGCCAGTAAACTTATTCATTGTGATTATATTCTCCTGCTGGTTCCTTCTTTTTTAACACAGAGGTATTTAAGAAGATAGTTATTTTGTTGTCCAAATTACCGTATTCTGAGCCTTGATTCAAATCCCATCAATCTTGATATTCTGGCTTTAATGGGCTTGGAATACAGTATTTGAAATTCTAACTCTAAAATAATCCTGAGGTTATGTAGCTCTCATTTCTGCTACTCACTTCCTTGCTTTAAAGGTCAGGAGCAGATATTTTCTGTCTTAGTTTTCCACCTATAAAATGATGATAATTATACATCCCTTCTCCAAGATCTTGTCTTGCCTACTTAGACTACAAGTTCTTTGTATCAATGGCTGTCACATGCTATGTACTTGCGAAGCATATCTCCTCACATCTGCTGGAGATTGTCAGTACAATTGGGGAGGGGAAAAAAAAAAGGAAAAGGAAAAGGAAAAGGGAAAGGGAAAGGAAAAGGGAAAGGAAAAGGGAAAGGGAAAGGGAAAGGGAAAGGGAAAGGAAAGGAAAAGGAAAGGAAAGGAAAAGGAAAGGAAAAGGAAAGGAAAGGAAAAGGAAAGGAAAGGAAAGGAAAGGAAAGGAAAGGAAAGGAAAGGAAAGGAAAGGAAAGGAAAGGAAAGGAAAGGAAAGGAAAGGAAAGGAAAGGAAAGGAAAGGAAAGGAAAGGAAAGGAAGGAAAGGAAAGGAAAGGAAAGGAAAGGAAAGGAAAGGAAAAGGAAAGGAAAGGAAAAGGAAAGGAAAGGAAAAGGAAAGGAAAAGGAAAAGGAAAGGAAAAGGAAAAGGAAAAGGAAAAGGAAAAGGAAAAGGAAAAGGAAAAGGAAAAGGAAAAGGAAAGGAAAGGAAAGGAAAGGAAAGGAAAGGAAAGGAAAGGAAAGAAAAGAAAAGAAAAGAAAAGAAAAGAAAAGAAAAGAAAAGAAAAGAAAAGAAAAGAAAAGAAAAGAAAAGAAAAGAAAAGAAAAGAAAAGAAAAGAAAAGAAAAGAAAAGAAAGAAGAAAAAGATTGTAAGCATTGTAACTGAAGAGTTTCAAGCTATCGAAGCTTTTAGTACAAAATCTGAAATTTAGCAATCTTGTTCAAAGTTTCTAATATGAACTCTTATTGTTGGTAATAGAAACCTAAGGGAACTAAAGTTAGTAATTTGAAATTAATTTCAAATTTAGTTTAATTATTCATTACAACTCAATAAAATAGAAAAGAAAAGAAGCAACTAAAATAAATCTGCTAACCTAAAAACTAACTGTGCCACAACATTCTCAGAAAAAACTCATAGAGGCCCATAAGAATTTTGAGCTTCCCATTAATTCTTGCAGGAATTATTTTCTAACTGGGGAAAAAAAATTGCAGGGTTTTCCTATTTCTTCTTATTAAGTCTTTGCCATTTTTTGACTCCAAGGAGGTATCATTTCCACATTATGTCAGGTTACAATCTTCCCACATAAGTAAAACTGAATCTCTAGTCCCTAAAACTAACATGTGTTTCATAGTTAAAATATTGCCATTTCACAATTAGATTTATTTGAGAGAAACATCAGTGTGAAAGAAACATAGTCCACCTGCTTATTTCTTTATTTACTTAATAAGCAGTCCTGCTATGTCTAATTTCCTTACACAGTCAGTGAAGAGACATAGGTGATGTCTGTGGTTGCATTAGCACATAATTCAGCTCAACAAAAGTGGATCAATAGATCAAAGTGATTAGTGCTGAAACTCCTGCATGTACACAAATCTCAGAATTCATGCTTCAGAGTATGGTTTAAAGGTCTCACCAGGAATGCAGTTTGAACTCAAAGAAGCAATCTCTGGTTTGAACCCTCATGCTTCTGTTGTGGACACTGAAGAGGGTGCCTTTGTTTTACCCCAGAAACAGAGTTTCCGCCTTGACTTTCTTCACAAGGAGTATAACTGCATTCATTTAATCCAAAATCACACCTTGAACTAAAGCAATGTGCAGCAATTTGGGACAATCAGGGTAGTCACTGATTCACAGCCGCAGTGTGAGTGTAGATGTGGCCAAGGCCTCCAGAGGGAGATCCTCTCTAGCTTAGTTTAAATGTCTGATTTAAGCTGATAGAATTTCCCCCACAGGCCTTTGTTTCCCTCCTATGACTAATAGTAACTTTGGTATTTAATTTAATGGGACTGCTTACTAGGCATCCAAAATTTTGATAGTAGTTAGGTAACTCACTGAAGCAAGTTGAATCTTACCTGTACATTTTGCAAACTTTTGTTGAAATAGACGTCAAGGATAAGGGTACCATATATACTTAAATTTTCACTTCAAACACTCCTTTTGCCATCAGGAGCAGAAGATAAAATATTTCTACAGTTGGGAATAGCCATACTGAAAAACTAGCAACACATAAACAATTGCATTGCTTGAAATCAGAGATGGACAGAAACCAGAGTCCATGGTTGATTTACAGAATGATAGCCTGTGGCTTCTCTGTGATAATCTGGCAACTGTCTCATTTTCAAGGGCAATAAGATACCCAGGGACCTTTGCTATTGCTTCCCTTTGCTGTTGTGAAGATTAACAAAGAGGTAATATTAACATTATCTTTACTAAAACCTAGTTTAGTGGTGAGTTCACCACTGAAATTGATAAACATGATAGAAATACATGGGTTAGGTTACTGCATTGCCTGCAAACCTCTGATTTGGATATATTGCATTTTTTTAATTAACAGAGTCACTAGCTTTCAGAGTAAAAATAAAGTAAAAAGATCATACACATCATTCTCCTTTACTTTCTCATTAGCTGCAGCACTTCCTGACAAATATTGACCTGTAATTCTTTCCCTCTGCCAGAGAATTAAATAAAATATGAACTGCACACAATATATGCCATCTGTCCAATTCTACAAGGTGGCTAGTATGTTGACTCCTATTGACTTTACTGAAAACCCAAGCTGCCCACAAACAAGGAATGTTTCAGACTTCACACAAGTGTGCAAACTTTACTTGCTTCTGTATTGTTTAATCCAAGTAAATTTAATTTTTATAATAATCATTTTATACTAATCTAATTTTATACTAAATAATTTTATACTAAATTTATACTATTTGTGAGTGTTCTTGCTGTCTCACTCTCAGTCTCTTTCCTCTAATCAGTTCATAAATACTCAATTACTGATCTTTTATTTTTCCACATACTTGTACTCTATTTTTTTTTCAGCTTCCTAAGTAATTAAAAATCTTTTTCAAGTAATCTATATCACACCTTATTTAATATAAATTAAATTCACTTCTGGTAGAGATGTTGAGTTGAATTTTCCTCAGTAGGATAGAATGCTACAAGCAGATAATGTCTGGTTTTCTGTTTGCTTATGTTATAGTGTAAGGTAGATCTAGACATTAAAATTCACTTTTTTTCTTTTATTTTTTTTCTTCTAAAGTCTTTCTTCACTTATAGGTATTAATTATTTTTCATCCTTCTTGATTTCCAATTACCTTCATACCTATTCCAGTCTATCTTTAATTAATTCATCAGTAATAGAATCCAGCTCAAGCTCACTCTGATATCAGTTACACACTATTGTTTTGGTTTTTAATATATGAACTTCCTTTGGTCAGCTGATCTGTTTGAAGTATTCTACTAAAGCACCGTTTATGAATAGGCCATATTTACCCTTTTGACACTAGTTTAAGTAATGTATACCGTACATGTTGGTAAAATATATAAATTAGTTCCTTCACTTAACAGTCACATAATACAGCTCTTTTACTATTTCTAATTTTCTTTGAAACCTTATGGATCTCTCTTCTCTCCTCTGGAATTCCTTTATTTTCCTCCTTTCAATTCTGCCTTTATGTGTGCAGCTTCAGATTAAGACATCTAAATATAGATGTCTATATGTCAATATCTAGATGTCAGCTGTGTGTCTTAACTTCCTATGCAGTCAAGATATAGTCAATACATTAAATGGAGCCTAAAGAGTTTCCCCTCAAGTGGACACTAGAAGCTGATCAACTGAAATGCATTTGAGGCTCCATGGGCTGACTTGCTAAGGTCTTCATTTGTCTTTAACTGAATTTTTAATATCTGGCTCACATAGATATATATAAATTCAGGTGTCTTAACATGGAGCTGTATTGCAGCTTACGGTCTCAGTTCAGTTCCCCCATCTCAGATGCCCTCAGGTAACCCCCTTGGCCTCCAGCTGCTTCTGTAGAGGAGTTCAATCCTGTGTCATATCTCATAGAACCATGGAGTTAACTCTGATGCCTTAAGTCATCTTAATTGCCAGTAGCTACCTATTTTGGAGCAACTGAATTGGACCCCTTATGTCCTTATGTAAAAGACTGAAATCCACAGCTATCAAGCTCCTCACCTTCCTTCTCAAGATGAATCCTCTATATGACTCTTCCCATTACTACCTTCTTTATTTTACCAAGCTCAAACAGGGATTGGAGATGCACATTTTATGTATCACATGACTTTCTTATGTTATCTTTCCAGTTTTCTTCATATGCAAGTATGCAAAGGAAAGGCTCCATAGGCTCTATACTGATCAGGGGGACAGTACTGACACTAGCTGGGATTTTGTAATTCCCCAAATCCAGTGATCTGGTTCCAGAAGTCTCTGGGCAGATGCACAAGAGTATAATCTGACTCTGAATTGAAGAATGTCATTTTCTCTGTTGAAAAATTCTGTGTTCAGCAAGCAGTCCAGGTTTCCAGAATCACACTGTGTTTTGAGGGTCTTAACACAAGAATGTATAGAGCAAAAGGAGATTAAAAAAATGTTGTCTACTCTTGTGGTAAGGAAGTTTTCCTTTTTAAGTTATATTCTGTGCTATTTTCAGTGCTACTTAAATGTTTAAATCAGATGATCTAAAAATAAAATAATAGTAACCAATGGCACGCTTGCAAAATTCAGGTGTCCATGATCGAAGCAATGACTCTAGAAATCATGCATTTGAGATGAAAAGTTCAGCCTTTCTCTGGAGTTGCCTAAGCTCCTTAGAATTGCACCTCATTATGTTTCGGAATTGCTCTGCAACCTGGTCATCTCAAACTGAATTTTAAAAGAGACAGAAACTGGGTATCTTCCTATTCCTGTTCTCTAAATTGGATTAGTCCAGTGGATGGTCTCAGAACACAGCAAACACAATGATAGATATGGTCTCCACCTCCAAGAACAATTTGTAACTGTTTTGTACTGTTTTGTAGAATTTGAAATCAAAGAGAGATGTCTAGACAGTGAGTGGGTCATCCTGATGTTTTTACGAGAAAATTCTTCGAACAGAAACTATGGTGGACCCTGGATGTTACATGAATTTTCTCAAAGAATTCTCCTTCTGTAAGGGCGTGCTGCCAGGTAGGAGGAGCATGGGGATGGGTTAAGGCTTCTGAAAGAAGTGACTGTGATATAATGCTGTGAGATGAAGATGGTGCGTGTGGGAGTACAGTGTTTATGGTAATACTGCGTGATGAAAACAGCATGAAGCATAAAGGCAGAGAGCATGGGGTAATACTGTTTGATGCATATACTTGGGATGCACTCTGTGGTGCACAAGTCTTTCAAGGTAGTACGAAGTGAGAAACACGGCCATATACAGGCTGATATGTACCCCATGAAACTGGGAAATCCCTTTCATATTCCATTAAGAAAAGTCCTCCCCCCCCCCAGATACACCTTTTGTTATAATCAGAGAAACATTCCTCAGTGTATTTCCCTTTAGCTTGATGGATGTCACTGTTGCTACATTTACACTTAATAGTTAGCTGTAGATGGATTATACTCTCCTTTCTCAGGATGATTTCAGGACCTTTTCAAAAGTCTGCATTGCATGTGTGTTTTAATTTGATATGCTGTGTTCTCAGAGCACTTTTGTGAAAGCAAGTAATGAGCCATCAAATCAAATAAGGTTCATTTTCAATGTTCTGTGTGTTAGCATGATTACAGTAATATGAGTTGATATCCTATGTTGAAATCTCTGCAGTCCATACTTTAAAATGGTGGGAATAAAGATTTTGTTCTTCAATCCATACCAATCCAAAGAATACAATTCCACTCAAAAGCCTCAAAATACTTCTTTTTTTCTCTATTTTGACTTATATTTGGAAGATATTCAGACAGAAGACTCACTTTGTTAAACTGATTATCTAACGTACTCTCTCTCATCCCATTCTTACATTTCTTCTGTTTGAAATATTTATAATATAATTGACAAGCTCTCCAAATTGTTTTATTTTAATAGAGTTCTGTGTCTGAAATATGGCAGATATTCACAAATACTTATCAAATCGCTAGCGAAGAGGAAGGAAACTTCTTGTTGTTAATATGTCCAATTTCCTGACCTGAATATTATGTATAGCAAACCACTATAAAGAGTTTTGTTTAAGAACTCCATTTAGCAAATAGTTTCACACCACAAAAACAAGATGAAAGCACTGCTGAGAAAAAGTAGTAGACGGAGGAAAAAAGTAAAATTGAGCAATTGTTTAGGAATCACTAATGGAAATGCAAATCCTTATGTCCTACACAAAGCTTAACCAAGGACTGAAGAAGTGGTGGACTAAGAGATAGTAAATGCTTCCTAATGTGTCTCTGTATGTGCCTCATTTCATCAAATGACCCAAATCATCTTGGCCTACCAAGTAGTTAATATAGCACTAGAACACTTTATCTAGCACTCTAAAATGGAGTGGAATACATTAATTCCATAGAGCAGCTTATCAGTCTGTGTGGTTGTCTGGCCTGGACTAATTTCTGTATCCGATTCTAATGCACATCTATATGAACATCAGGAAGTTCTCTGATCACTATTAATCTACCTAGACTCCTACACTGAACTTGCCAGTGCTGCGTTCAGACTCCTAATGATGAAAGCACTACATTAACCAATTTTTTTTACCAGAACCAAATTTCCTGGTCTGGTGAAACAGTGAATAAAATATACTGAAATAAATAAGTATTTATTTCAGTGGATAATCAATGTCAGATGATTTCACCCTCTTAATATTTCTACATCATCCTTATTAGGAAGAAGATGACAATCTTGCTTACTTAAATTCACCCCTTCATTGTACATTCATTTAGTGAATAGAAACATGAATGAATATAAATTTGCCAGCAACCTGTGACTAAAACATATATTTAAGCTTTTTTCTCAGGAAACACACTTAACAACAATTTTGTAGCCTTACCACAGCTTTTGAGAGGATATAAAGACATAAGGGTTCTGTTGTTCTTATAATTTATGGAAAATAATTTAATTCTGGGAACTGTGGTGCCAAGAGTGTCCATAGACCAAGGTAATTAGGAATTCATATACATATTGTAAGTTCCACAAAACATTTCCTTTAGTTCCTGGTACATGTGTTTTATTTACAAATTCTGTTGCTAGCTAGTGCCATACTTCTAACAAATCATCAGTGTCTGTGATACCACAAGTTTTTAATTTTTCTGGATACAAGGGACAAAATCTTCTAAAATGTGTGATAAAAACCAGCACTGGCCTTTGGAGGATTTCCCTTGTTTTCTTGAATTCAGCAGTAATTTTCTAACTTTTAGCAAGTGCATTCACCTTCTGGACAAATATATTTTAAGAATTGGACAGGGTGTGTTTGGATGATTAGAAGTCGTTCTCAACGAATGGATGAATAATAATCTTAACTTGAAACTAAGCCCAAACTGTAATGTAAAATCAGTCCTCAAAGATGTTACTTGCTTTCAAAAAAACCAAGAGAACAGGTCTAATTTTGTTCTCCTTCATGTCATATGAATTTCCCATCACCCCCAATGCCTTTATGCAATGAAGGTGAAACCGGAGTTTTATTTTCTATTTTCTCTTTTGAATTCTTCAGTATTGAATTCACATCTTATATCTGTTGTATGTCAAGATTTCTTCTCTGTCTAGGTGGTCTTCAAGGGAAAATAACACATGAGAAATACAGTTAAACTATATACTTGTTTATCTACCACTCATCCAAAAACATTACCAATTGACTGGAAGAATAATGCTATAAACTTAAAAAGTTTTGCTTTCATTTAATGTTTTCAAAACACTTCGGTAGCATTGTCATTACACAAACCACCTATTGTCACAATCTTTGTATTGGTCCTTGCAAACATCAAGTCCATTTCCTCCTTGTTATTTAAACCAAAATATACTATACTGACACTCTGATAGACAGCCTTTGCACAGCTAGAAATGACTAAGCTAAGAACACTCTTTGGTAATGCTGCACTCCTTCCAGGCATCATAGCTATCTTTCTTCATGGCTTAACACTAAGTAGTCTTTCACACCCATTTAAAGTAACCTTTCCTCTCCTTTCTCAAAATAACTCATTAACAAAGTAAAATGACAATATGTTTCCCTTGATCCCAATCACAAAGTGCACAGCAAAACTAAGGCTTAAATTGCTAATATGAAAGGTGCAATGAACAGACTATTCCTAAACTCTCTTAGAGCAGACTTTTATCTTCTGCTCATCCCTGTGTTTACAGCAGAGAAGTGCTTTCATTCTTCCCATAGAAAAGGAGTAAAATATTGCCATCTGCAGATATTTTTCCTATATTTTACATTTGTAAGAGATCAGACCTTTTTTGTTTGTTTATTTGTAGAAGTAGGGCAATTTGGGATGGAGTTGCTTAGCTGTGTGTCAGAAACTTAATGTCTGTGCTTTTCTACTAACTAATGAATTTTATTCATGTAGGAAATTTCATCCAGCCTATTCAACACACAAAGACTTTCCAATAATGATGTACTCGTTTGTTTAAGCATTTAATTCTGCTGAAAATACCCAGGCACAACTTCCTTAAAATTAATATTATCATATGATGCACATTTACATATGTGCTAAATTACCAAAATCTCAAAGGAATCCCAAAGGATAATCTAAAAGATGTTAAATGATGGATTATTTCTGACAGTAGTTAACAAAAATTTCACGAATCACATTTGTAATGGGAACATGCTATGTAATTGGAAAGTTACCTATAGCACTACAATATTAGGTGTCATGATATGTATCTAATACTGTAAAAGGCTTGAGCAGATTTTGCCACCACAGCAGTTTAGCACCTCATCAATATTTTCAACATCAGATAATTGGGATTCTTCCAAACACTGAATTGTATAACTGAAAGATCCAATACAAAGAATCTGACTTAAATATATTGCTGGATTATACAGATGAAGTTACAGCACTTTTGTAGCACCTGAAATATAGCATCACTGAAGTGAAAGACATAATATACACTTGGTTTTTGACAGTTTTAAATCATTTAAAGAATGAAATACACTGTTCTGTGATACATATCTGGTCTAGTTTTAACCTGACCCATCATTAGGAATAAATAGTGTCCAAACATGTAGCTTTGACACTAAGTTATGATTCTACACTTAAGTGTGTCTGAGTGATGGGAGCCTCTGTTCAGTTAGTGAAACAATTGCACATAGACTCAACAAATCTGTTCGGTACATTTCATTGTTAGAATGGCAAGAATCTACTGAAGTCACTAGAGCTACTTAGGATTTAGCTAAGTGTGATGTGACTGCTCTGCTAGTTACCAGAATTTGAAAGAGGTTGAAAAGTGTGTAATGAATACCCCAATGTGATGCTGAGATAACACCGATATAGATCTAGATGAATTTCTTGGGTTTTTTTCTGCTAGCTACGAGAAAAGAATTTGTGTATTGTATCTTAAATGGGGATTCATGTCTTATCTCTTAAATATTCTGCATAAGGGTGTGCAAAACTGATCTCCCTTTTCTTAGTTGGCCAGGTATGAGCCTGCTGTAGTCTCAAAGACTTACAGCCATATTAGCACAGAACAAAGCCTAATAGTATACATTACTAAGATGGCAAGGGAGGCAAAGCAAACAAGCAGTAGACCATAACCATATGCTAGCTATAAATGCTTTTATCAGCACCACTATGTATCTTTTATATTCATTTCCATTCTAGATATGGGTGGTGGTTTACCAAGTTTCTACATGATGTTGTTGTTTACACAAGAACATATCAGTAATAATATTCCATGCCACAGGAGTCATACCTTGGGGTTTTTCTAGGAATTACTTATCAGAGAATATAAGAATCTGTATAATCTTACAGGAGTGAGAATAGTCTAGAGTATTACATTAGGCACATGAGACTAAGAGTGAAAAGATATTTAGGCATAAGTTTGCTAATAGCCTTTTTTGTTTGTTTCTTCTGTAAATATCAGTTTGCACTTTCAAATACGTGAACACTCTTGAATGTCTGACACAAGATCTTCAGAAATTAAGCTCAGTAATAGAGACACTATTCTACTGTTCATGGCAGATGAAAAATTGTAACCATACTAAAAGATATTTTTTCTTAAGACTAAGATTTCTGATCATTATTTTGTAATTGTCAATCCGTTCCTTATTCTTTCTCAAACAAAGATTCTTTATATCTTTTAAGTAGTGGTACTATGATAATATCCTGTAAAATATTAGTCAGGAAAGGGCATATTTCTAGAAGAATTAAGGAGATAGAGAAGATATGACAAAAGCTTATGGCTGGATTTTTAAGGACTTCTTGTTTTCTGAATTGGCAGGTCATACCTGAAATCTTCTGTTAGCATAACATCTTCTGAGATCTCTCTTTAAATATTTAAAATACATTTTTGTATGTATTCTTTCCTTTTTTTACAGTCACATATCACCTCATTCTCGATAAACATTAATCAGTCTATTCAGGCTTAAAATTTCTTTTCAAGTTCTGAATGCTGGTCTGAAGGAAAGTATTACAGTTTCCCTTTATGTATATGAACAATTGTGAAGTGAGATATCCACTGCAGATAAAAATAGTCCATTAATAACAGTAATACAGAGCACTTATATGAGACTTACTATCTGCAAAGCAATTTACAAACAATAACCAATTAATCTTCTCCAGTTGCTCAGTGTAATCCATTCATTACCTAATGGATTCCAAGTCTTTAATGCAATAGCAAATTTTCTATGAATATACCTGAGACTACCATTTGCAGCTGAAACTCTCATTTTACTGACAGTCATGGTGGCTGAGCAGAAATGTGCAAGGACAATTGCTTGGAGCTAGACTGTGTAAAGCTTTACTCTCAGTGATTTCAACCCCTGGAGCAACAGGTACCTGATCCTGACTGACAATAGCTCTTATCATAACAGCTAAATTAATGATAATGAAAGGATACAGCTCTATGATGAACTTACTCTAAAGCAAGCCAAGGGTAAATAGCATTATTTATGCTAATCTTGGTAACTTCTGTAGCCTTTACAACATTCTTCTATTCTTTGGATTTGCAAGTGTCAGTGTTGTCTTCTGAACAGGAGTTAAGGAATATGGAGTGATGTTTCCACTTCCTAACTTTAGCCCTCTTGAGTTGGGAAGACTGTTTCTCAATGATCCTGGTTTATTCTTGAAGAAAAATAGATGGTATGACTATCCAGCCAGAATTCAGCTGCCCAAAGTACCTGAAGTCATAGAATCATAGAATGTTTTGGGTTGGAAGGGAACCCTAGAGGTCATCTAGTCCAACCCCCCTGCAGTGAGCAGGGACGCCGCTAACTAGATCAGGTTGATCAGAGCCCCGTCTGACCTGGCCTTGAATGCTTCCAGGGATGGGGCCTCCACTACCTCTCTGGGCAACCTGTTCCAGTGTTTCACTACCCTCGTTGTAAAGAATTTCCTCCTTATAGCCAGTCTAAACCTACCCTATTTTAGTTTAAAAACCATTACCTCTTGTACTGTCACAGCTGTCCCTACTAAAAAGATTTTCCCCGTCTTTCCTACAGGCCCCCTTTAAGTACTGAAAAGCCACAATCAGGTCTCCCCTCCAACCTTCTCTCCTCCAGGATGAACAAGCCCAACTTTCTCAGCTTGTCTCATAGGAGAGGTGCTCCAGCCCTTGGATCATTTTTGTAGCCCTCCTCTGGACCCGCTCCAACAGTTCCATGTCCTTCTTGTGCTGAGGGCTCCAGAGCTGGACGCAGTGAGGTCTCCCCAGAGCAGAGTAGAGGGGTAGAATCACCTCCCTGGACCTGCTGGCCATGCTTCTCCTGATGCAGCCCAGAGTATGGTTGGCCTTCTGGGTTGCCAGCGCACATTGCCAGCTCATGTCCAGCTTTTCATCCACCAGCACCCCCAAGTCCCTCTCGGCAGGGCTGCTCTCGATCCCTTCTTCCCCCAGCCTGTATTGATACTGGGGGTTACCCCGACCCAGGTGCAGAACCTTGCACTTGGCCTTGTTGAACCTCATGAGATTCACACAGGCCCACCTCTCCAGCTTGTACAGGTCTCTCTGGATGACATCCCGTCCTTCTGGTGTGTCAACCGCACCACTCAGTTTGGTGTCATCTGCAAACTTGCTGAGGGTACACTTGGTCTTGCTGTCTAAGTCGTTGATGAAAATATTAAACAGCACCGGCCCAGTATGGACCCTGAGGGACACCACTCGTCACTGATCTCCATCCAGACATCGAGCCGTTGACCACTACCCTCTGGATGTGACCATCCAACCAATTCCTTATCCACTGAACAGTCCATCCATCAAATCCATAGCTTTCCAATTTAGAGAGAAGGATGTTGTGGGGGACTGTGTCAAAGGTTTTGCAGAAGTCCAGATGGATGACGTCCATTGTTTTTCCCTTGTCCACTGTTGTTGTCACACCATCATAGAAAGCCACTAGATTCGTCAGGCAGGACTTGCCCTTGCTGAAGCCATGCTGGCTATCTCAAAATTACCTCCCTGGCCTCCATGTGCCTTAAGTCCACTGTGATGCCATTTATTCTGTCTGTCCAAAGACAAAGATAGGGTATAGGATGTGCAGGACATCTGCCGCACCTTCCTAGTGCAGCAGATGGGGCCCAGATGAGATACTTCCTCAGCCTTCAAAATGGCATTTCCTTTTGTTTAGGGAAGAAAATACTCTATATTCTGTGCCTCCTAGCATATCTGGTGAAACTCTTGTACACCAAAGAGACAGAGAAATGTCTCCTTGGGTGCACAAAAGTGCACTGCCACGAGACCCTGGGTTTCATATAAATTTTCTAACATTTCATAAAAAATAGCCGACCCTCTTATTATGCATTGGTCACAGCTGCATATACAGTATCTTCAATTTCATTATTTAAATTGTTTAATCTTTGGCTAACAACTTTACCTGAGCAATCTTTTTTCATTACTGTGAATCATTTTACAAGTAAGTATAATTCTATTCATTTTCCTAGTTGTGGGAAGGTGTGTTATTTCATGATATAATGTCCCCACATGCAGCGAGCGCATCTTTTATTCCAATTATTTCAGCTACCCCACCCCTCTTGTCAATGCATTCCCTCAGTGCTGCAAGAAAAAACGATCCAACTCAAAGGCTTCTTCATTGTCCTGCAAAGTTATTCCTTTAGCTGGAGCTTTGTTTAGGAAGAGGGCATCTCAGAATACTCAGCATTGTTTGTCAAGATCAACAAACCATTTCAAACTGAGCAGCTAAGAGCTGAAAGGTCATCTCTCACTGTATGCAGTAGTTTAGGGCTGAGAGAGTACAAAAATTCTCAGAGGTTGTGTTCCACACTTCTGTTAACTTGGATCGCTCAACACAATATTACAACTTCTCATAGCTTGTTGTCATGAATCAATTGTCTGACTTCCCAAAGACATAATCTAAAATGCAAATCAGGTTCACTATATAATCTAGGGATGAAGAACTCTGAAGTTAAGGGTTATTTAGATGTCACTGAGGATCTTCTTATCAAAAGAAGGGAATAAGTATTTTGAGCTAATTTTCAATATTTGTAGTAACATAAAGTAAATATTAAGAAAAAAATACACGAAACCCTTATACACCTTTGGACTTTTAATTGAATCTGTCAGCTACTCTGTTGACAGATTATTTCACCTTAACCAGATTACATTAGACAAAAGCATCTTGTCACAATCTATTCAATGCTTTTTTCCTGTGTCATTTTGATAAGAGTTTCTAACAAACTTCCTATCAGATTCTTTTACTTAGGTCATTCTGAAAATTAAAAAAAACAGTAAGAAAGTTGATTGATATTTAATATTTAGCTGTTGCTAATGAGCAAGATTCATACTGGTTTCATTCTGTGTATGCATTTTAAAACAGATTCCCGTCGAAAAAATGCAATATGATGCCATGCAATACAATAACAGAATTAGTCTTGGTATCAGGGATAAGGTCTCTAAACTCACTCTTAAACCTTAATGGCTTACATAACAAATATTTCCGACTGGTTAATTTTCTATCCTTCAGCAAATAATTTATCCATGTTGAATATAATTTATAAACATCCTTTGAAGTTTTCAATAGAAATTATATCTCTTAAAAAAACCTGGAGTGTTCTATTCAATATGAAATTCAGTCTTGGCTCAGTATACTCTGCCATCTCCATTTTCAGTTACTATGTCTTTCAGTTTCCTTTGAATACATGCACAGAATTTCCCAAACTCACTGGAAGAGTGCTATAGAATATCAGTGTATTATATATATTTTATAAGGCTAATTGAAATAACTCTGAAAGATGTATCTTTAGTATAGGATGATAGCCATTGCATATGTTTACAAAAAACAGCTTTCACAACTCTATACGTAGTTCACATTCCTTACGAAACACCACACAGTTTTTCCAAGAGGCACCGGTAACATGTGGGTTCAATTCAATTACCCACACTAAGACACATAGCATCTGAAATACTCCAGGTATTGAAGACATGTATGTAAGATGGCAGGTAAAATACAAGAACTATAGGAGATCTATGCCCTTTGGACTAGTGACTGAAATCAAGGAGGACTAGGCTAAGGTGCCTCAAAAGGCATTTTTAGATGCCTGTATTGGGTATCCGAATTGGGCCTAGATCTCCATTAACTGACAGGCACTAAAGTTACTTAAGTATTTCAGTATCAAGCCATCTTCCATATTTAACATTTACTTTCATGAGATATTACAGAGGTGCTGGAGAGAGATTGGTTCCCCACTCTGCTGGGATGAAGTTAACCATGAACCAACTACAAGCTGGTTTTATTTAAACATGAATAAGGGGGAAAGCTATCTAGGCCAAGGACAGATTGGGTTTTTTTTTCTCTCTTCCCATAAATTCTGGTAATGTACACAGAAATTTTTTATAACTGGTTTTACAAGACCTTCAAGTTGTTTAAAAGAAATGTGTTTGGTAGTTTATACTACTCAGCTGCTTGAATTTTTGCATACTGAAACCCTCTGCTTTGGCCAACAAAATAAGCTTGATCAGGCCAGTATTATTCCTACCTTCTCTCTCTCCAAGATGCTGTTAGACCTTTTAATCATTGTGTTGCTCCTTGTTCCTACTTTGTCATTCGCTGTGTTCCTCTAACATCATTTATACCCTTGAGGGCTTATTGATTTATGTACTCATATAATTAGAATATAGTTTACAGTCCACAGGTTAACCTTTACTCTTTATATAGTCTGTAGGAACAGAATTAGAAACTGGGCTGACTGTATATAATCCTGGTTATTATTTGACCTAATGACACTTTCAGTGAAAGTGTAGTTTATAAATGTATTTTTGTCTGTATATTCCATTTAATTTTTTCTAAATTTGAACATCTAAAAAGACTAGCTTCTTGGTTTTATGGTTATTCTGAAAAAAAAAAAGGTCATTTGCTGTTCTCACACCCATCTGAATCCAATGTAACTGCATTTGAAACTAGCAAATACACATGTCTACAATTGGCTGCTATGTTTGCATCTTGGATTTCAGAGCTTCATATTTATAACAACCCCATGTGGCAATACTGTTTTACTTAGTGAAATAATTTCTACTACTTTTTCCTCCCTTCCCTTCCCTTCCCTTCCCTTCCCTTCCCTTCCCTTCCCTTCCCTTCCCTTCCCTTCCCTTCCCTTCCCTATTATTTTCTTTTTGTTTCTATCCCTCACATCAAAATTTAAATTCAAGAATGTTTGCAGGCCATTCAAGCAGGTTTCAGACTACTGGAGTTCCTCAAGTAACACCACATAGGACAGAGGATCATTTTGAAAGAAAACGTGAGATACTGTGATTAAGCTAAAGCACATGATCTTCAAGTTAGAAAGCTGGCCTTGTATAATGAAGGTTTGCCTACCCAGGACACGCACAAAACCAATATGTATGATTCCTCGAACTTTTTTCCTAGGACTACAGGTTCATTTGTTCTGTCATTTTCTGTAAGACAAGGAATATGAATATACCCAGAATAAAATGTTTGACAACTTTCTCAAAACACAGCACCTTCAGTAATGTTGACGCCATATTTTGCAGAGTTCAACTACTGCATTTTGACCAGCTCTTACTTAAAATAAAGTTCATGTCACCAGGGGCATTCTTCAACTAATTTTAATTTGAAGTTCCCAGCAGTGTTCTCTCATTTTACAGCTTCGCAGATATAAACGTATTAACCACTTTATGGTTGCTGGGAGTTTGACTTGCAGCTTAAGATACATTTTCAGCTGGAAGTTTAATAGATTTTGGCTTAAAAATTTTTAAGGAATGGTTTTAATGACACTTGTAGGAATTTGTAACTTAGGATTCTGCAGAGCTCAGTCACTGAAACAATAAAGTGTTTTCAAAAGCTGTAAAAAAACCCTGGCAGTTTCAGTCATTCAAGAGCTTTATCAAAGTAATATTAATGGTGAATGCTCTGAGAGCATTTTATGTTGATGTCACTTGTTATGTTCATTTAATGTTTCTGATAAGAGAAAAAAAGAGGTTTTTCCTACTCTAGTTTATTTTGCATTAGTTTAATACTTTATTGAGGCTGCTAGACACTTCTCTCAAGACAGGGAAAATATTTCATAGTTCATAAAAAATATTCAAATGTGTCTTCAAAAAGGTAAAGAATTTTAAAAATTGAACTTAAAAAAGGATGCTATGGCACCTTTTGTATAAAGTGATGTAAAAAAGAAAACCTTCAGCTTGATAGAAACTATCCTATAAAGTACCAGAATATTTGAGGTTTTGTTTGTTTCTTTAGGATAACATTAATATTTTCAAATTTTCTTTTGGTGTTGCTGAAAGCTAGTGAGCTAGTCAGCTATTGAGGCCAAAACGGTCTTCCCATTCAAGTCAAAGACAGTATCTATTTACTAATTTGGAAATGAAATATATGAGATCTTGGACGCATTTATGTTAACTGGAGCTTTTCCAGTTAAAGTCATATTCAATTTATACTATGAAATCAAATATAAATCCTCTAAAATGCTATAATATAGTAATAGGTTCAGTAAAAATCTTAATAAAACACATAAAGTGAACCAGAAAACCACTGTGCCCCTAGCTTGTGTTTTGACTTTATAGCAACTGTTGTTCAGAGATGGATCTCACAATTGTGAGAGAGATTGCATATACTGAGAGAATAATACCGCATGTGAGCTAAACATATAACATGATAAGATTAGTTGGTGTTCACCAATGTGACAATCTATTTTTAATGGAACACCTAGATTAGGAAATGCAATTTGCTGGGGTTTATGTACTTCTTGACAGAATATGGCTCTTACCTGAAAGATGTAATTGTTTTTGTTACTCTCTGTTTCATGCCTGATATAATTTTCAAGCAGAAGAGGAATAAGGCTAAAGCATATTAAGTCTTTTTATGTTAAAAGTGCACACTTAGAGACACATTTTTCAGTTACTACCAGTGTACAAATAAAACGTGTAAAGCACATAACAATAATGAACACCTATATGCTTTAATTCATATAAGTAACTCCAGCATTGCAATGCTTCACACACATTTCTATGTATCTCTGTGGTATACAACTGTATATATGCACACCATATGTAGCCATACACAGGAAAATCATTGAATTATATTCTTTCATGGAATTATTCTGATGATAGGCATTGAAATATATATTCTTACCTGTAGTCACTTCTTTATAAACAGAAAAAGATGCAAAAAGGCAAATTCTGTAATTTCATATAACAGTATTGTAATGAGCTATCACCTTTTATGTATCTGCTGATGATAATGGAATAGATTAGTGAAAGAATATCGTCAAAACAAATATTGATGCTATCAGAAGAAGCTGTTCTAGAAAATATCGCTGAGAATCTTCTGGAATTCTCTTGCATGGGAAAAAACTGTTTTGCCTAAGGTTGGGGGGATTTCAAAATCATGTGCATTGCACTGTATTTAGAAAAAAATGTAATGTGATATAAAATACCTCTTTGTATGTATATTACAAATCTGAAATGAATGCTATTAATTCCCAGCTTTGTTGTAGAAACTGTCCTTTACACCTATTTAAAACTGAAGTACACAATTATTAACAAGAATAGTCTATAGTCATAACGCAACTCAAAACTGATTTGTGTGCAAAAAGAGCTGTTTTTCCTCAAAAGTACATTCTTAAATAAGAGAGACTTGGAAATAAAAGGCAAACTGCACCTTGAAGTGAAAGAACAGGAGCAGATGTCCTTTAGCTGTGTGTTTTATTGATTTATAAACACTCAGTCAGGCTACCTCATCTCTGCAGAGTAATTTAGATATGGGAAAATATCTGTGAAATATATTGATTGCATTATTGATTGAAAAGCCAATTGCTGTTGCACTCCTGTTTTACCATTTAAGTCCTGACACATTTTGACATATGAGCCAGCTGCGACTACTGCCTCGATACTGCAATGAGATAATGTGAAAGCTGTCATAACCACTTCTGTGTCAGCTGCAAGAATTTACAGTGTACTAGTGCTGCTATTTAGCTTGTTCCTTAACCACCTGAATAATTAGGGTTTGTTAAAGCTTTTGCTGTTGCACATTTGGTTTATATATGTGCTGTTTTTATGTTTCCTTTCACACTGGATTGATACATCATGAACAAAAGACATGTAGAAACCAGGCTGTTATTATTCAAAGCTTGTACACGTGGGGATGATTGTTTCTGCTCAAATATTTTACTCCTCTCCATGAGGAATTTGGATTTTAGAACATTTCGCTGGGGAATTCTCACTTGTTTCCAGATCAGTTTACACTCAGCAGCAATAAATCAAGGGAGGACAGGAAAAGACCTCTACAGCCTATTAGCAACTCTGTCCTTTATTTTGAAATTTTAAACTGTGAAAAATACAATGAAAATAAAAACATGTAGCAACTTATTTAGTATTTTTCATGTTACGAAAGTACTTTTATATTTATTTATCCGTGTTTGAAATTAAAATGAATAAACATACTAAAAAGATTTTTTGAGCCCTGATACATAGTACTAAATAAAAGCCTCCCCACAAAAAGCATGCTTGAATAACAAAAGAAAAATCTCCTTTACCAGCTCCACATTTTACCATGACACAGAGTGAACTATACAGTTTAATCATCTTCTTTCCTACTCTTATTAGTGAAATGATAAGGCATCTTCCTAGCAGCTTTAACACTTTTCTTTGACAATATAGTCAATATAGACTTTCCTTTTTTTTCCTGAGGAGGCTGGGTATATAGTTCATTTGTGCCATCTCTTGTTCATTTTCAGCTGTTTATTTCATGATCTTTTGACCAGATCCAAATCTTCGAGTGTAATCCATGTGGGACTTCTCCTGTGCCCTGACAGAATGGCATTGATTTAGATGGATTCTGTACATGCTCTAGGTTGTGCCTGGGTAGATCTCACAGCAGGACTGGATTCTAGCTTGCATATTTTTCATCACAATATTTGTATTTCTCCCCAGGGTACCAGGTGAACTATAACCAGCCTCTAGACCTCCTATTTGGAGGGACTTCTGCACTCTTCTTTTTGTATGAAGTGCCTTTTTTGTATCTGAAAATGAGATATGGCCAAAGGTGCATTCTTTGTCTTCTCTAAATAAAATATGAAACACACACATTTGCTTATTTCATTTGAATAATTTAATGAAAATTACTTACAATACCAGAATTGTATTGATTAGTTAGCAGGTGGAAATGGCACATATGATGAGTCTGCAAAGCAAGTTTCTTGTGCTTTCATTTGAAATTAGTGTTGGTCATTGGATTATGTGCTGGGTGACCGTGTATTTCATAATGCAGAGCATGTACATGGAAAAATTCTTTTACAAAGCAACGCAAACTTAAACAGTACTCAGAAGCAGTGTTTGAATTTTTTCTTGGGTGAAATACTAATAATTATCAGGTTGAAACAAAATAGAATTACAGTATACAGAAGCAACACTAAGGTTTTCAGTCATTGCAGTTTGACATTATTCAAACTACAATTCCAGCTTAAAATTTTATTTGGCAAAAAAATTAGGAAAACTACAAAACATTTTTGGCTTCTCTTTCTTTTTTTTCAACATTAAATAAAGCAGTGACCCCATATAAAGGAAAAGTTATGAATGTTCTTCACTAAATTCTCCACTGTTTTTGACTTTTTATTTTAGGTAGTTGAGGTTTGACATTGTTTGGAAAGGGGTGGGTTCACACCAGCCAGCAGCCAAACACCACCCTGACACTCACTGACTCCCCTCCAATGTGCAACGGGGAGAAAATAGAAGGAAGGCCAGAAGATGTGTGGATCAAGGTAACTATTTTATAAGGAAAGCAAAAGCTTCATGCACAAGCAAAGGAAAAAGATTAATTCATTCACTACCTCCTATCAGCAGGTAGATATCCAGCCACTTCCTGGGCAGCAGGGCCTCAGTAGACCAAACAAATACCATAACCATGAATATTCTCCCTTTCTCCTCCTTCCCTTGACATTTTATTGCTAAGCATGACATCATATTGTGTGGAAAATCTCATTGGTCAGTTTGGGTCAGCTGTCCCAGCTGTGTCTTCTCCTAACTTCTTGCCCACTCCCAAGCCTACTCACTTTGGATGGAAGTTGGGGTAGAGAGAAGGTCTTCATGCTGTGCCATCACTGTTCAGCAATAGACAAAACCTTGGTGTGTTATCAACACTGTTTTAGCCACAAATGCAAAGCACATCACAATCCCGTCTGCTATGAGGAAAGTTAACTCCATCCCAGCCAGACACTGTATATGCAATAAGATCCCTTCTCATGTGCCAGCTGATAAGATATGCTAGGATTTCCCTTCTATTGCAATAATCTATAAGATGAATTTCTAAGATCACAGTAGTTTGGTTGTCAAGTATAACAAAGGAAGCCTTGGACGAAGTTTTAGTGGAAGCAGTTATAACATGATGAAGTCATGGGTACTATAGGGCTCTTTGGAGCTGGAATCCCAAATGCTGCCAGCTTAGGGAAAGGGATAAGTCCCTGTAAATTATAATAGCTAATATGGATCTGAAAAGACAATATTGCATGTCATTGCAGCTTTCCGCTCAAAGGTCCTTCTGAGAGTATCCTGGTGCTTCAAGCAGCGGTTCTTTCTTCCCACTGTTAATGTGGGAATTTCTTCATGAAAGGCACCTCCAGAAAGCAAATCAGATCTCATGTGGACACTCTGGAGGTTACTTTTCCACTTTCTGTTTCTCCTTTTAGCAATATAAACAGTTTGGTAAAGCTCTTTTCCTATGTTAGGCACCTAATTTAGGTGGCAGGAATTCAGACGCACACGTCCACAACTGCTAGTTCCTTTTGTCATTGGGAATTGGATGTAGAACACTGAAAATAAGAAAAGTCTCTTGACCAGCTGAATTAGTGTATGAACAAGGAGTCAATTCTACTTCAGAGGTGTATTTCTAAGGCACACTACCTCTTGGGATGACATAGCCTACACACTATTTCTTGCTGGAGGCTGTGCCTAGGGGTACAATCAAGCCCTGAGGGACTGAATATAATCTAAATTACAACAATCATAGTGTGGCCTGATTCCCAAAAACTTTACAACAGCTTTACAGCTTTCAGTGGATTATATTAGAAAAAAAATATGTCTTCTAAATAAAAATCTTTTGTTTGGGTGCAATGAAGATATGTTACTTTTTGCCACTGCAGAATCATTTGGTGAGTGATAATGGATGTATGACATTTCTTTAGTTTTTTTATTTTTTTTAAAGTGTGGAATGCTTTAAAAATGTCTGTTCTTTCATGCAAGAAAATCTTCATACTACTTTCAGGTGAGCTAAACAGGCAGACACAGGATGTGTAGGATTATACACACTCATAGCCCTGTAATTAATATAGTGTACTAAAATAATTGAGAATATGTATGCAGAAATAATATAAACAGATAATACCAATTTATTCAGGGATCTTAATGAATAGTACTGTAGAATGAAATACTGGTTCCTACATTTTTGGGGGGGTTTGTAAATAGACTAACACAGGTGTACAGGCTTATACAACATCAGACTGTCCTGGAAGTGTGCTAATATATTTCATTTCTGATAAAGTATAAGCTTTTCTCATAGGCAGCCATAAAGAGCTGAGCATTCTTACTCTTCACAGCTTAAATTGCACCTGTATCTCTTGCTATGTCCTTTTTTTTTTTTTTTTTTAAATACAAAACAGTTCCTTTTTTGCAGAACAATTTAAAGAGGAAAAGAACACAGTGATATCCTTCACCAAAGAATAGCCATGCTGTTTGGAAAAACTAGTAATAGCTGGAGGAGACAGAAGACCACAGACAGGAAGACAATTTATTGCAAAAGTTTCAGTCTCTCAATTTCTCATGTTGGAATTGGAAAACATGCATTCTTTATAAATGTCTTTCAAAAGTTATTACAATAGAAACTCAACTATTAGGATTGAACTAGTCTGTGCAGAAAAGTGATGAAGGCCCAACATGCTCAGCTGTTTAAAATCAGATTGATCAAGAATACTCAAAGATAATACATGAAAATCAAATTTTCTATCTGGTCTGTATGGTCTAAATCTTTTGTTGTCTCCTATAGATGAAGGAAAGTCAGGTTCTTTTGGTGTTAATGTTAAATGAAAAGTCATTTCTTTTCATTATTATAGAAGGTGACAAACTACTAGATGTAGCACTGGTTTTGAGGGAAGAGATTATTTTATTTTATTCTGCAAAGAAATATTTCAAATAGTCATTTAATAAATATCAGTATAGTTGCTGCTTCTTCACTCACATTTATATCCTTCTCATTATTATGGTATTTTTCTGGCCATATTTAATTTTAGACTGAGATCATTGGAGGTATTTTAATTTATCTCCTTGAAGCTGGAGTCACACTGAGGTTTGTATTCTGACTTTATTAGGAAACTGAAATTTTTAAAGGTTCTGTACATTAGATCTCTTCTTTGGGAGTGTCACTACCTGACAAAAATAAGTAAACCAAAAACAACACAGAAGTATAAAGCTGCATTTTCAACAGAAGGTATTATTTCCTTCAGAAGCATTGAACTTTGCTAAGCAAGAAATGAAGAATACTTTTTGTGAATGTTTGAGTTTAAAAATTAGTTAACCTTGGCTCTCCTGATGTCCCTTTAGTCTTCTTCCTTGAAGATCCTATTTTATTCCCCTGAATGGACATGAAATGCTAAATTTTCACTTCACCATTTGTACTGAATGCACTAAATATTAAGAGATCACTTGATCACCATTGTCACATGGAGACAACATTAGCAAATTAAGAGATCTTTACCTTCAAAACCAAAACAATCCCAAAAACAAACTCTAGTGGCAGAAATTGGAGCTGGATACACTGTGTGGGTTTTAAAAGTAAATGTTTTAAAAAGCAAACCAGTGGAGCACATTCAAATAGGTTTTAGGGTACTCTCCATCACTGTTCTTTAAAAGACAGATGTGTATTTGGGAAAGGATGGGTATGCATGTCTCTGTGTGTGTCTTGTTTTGTTCTTTGAAAAGACATATCCTAGGTCAGCAGCAGGTTTATGAGTTTGAGTCAACAGTCACCTATGGAAATCCCATGATCTGAATTAGGCAGAAAGGTAGTCTATGTGGCCAGGAGAAGTCTATTATAACTTTATATTCTTTGACAAAGCAATTATTTACATTAAATGGAGAAAACAAACAAAAAATTGTCACTAACTTTCTACTTGGCCACACTTTAGTAAATTACAGAAATGTCCAATGACCTTCCTGAAAGCCAGAAGTCATACATTGTTTAATCCCAGCACTTTATGAGTTATTATGTAGATCAGATACCTTTAACTCACAAGGAAGGATTACTTCTATCTAAAAATGCATGCAGTGTAAGAATGCTTACACTAAGTGTCCTCTCTTGATTATATCAATGATGTAATATCTTCCAATATCCGTTAAATACTGACAACCCTCATAATGTCTTACGTAAAACACAACACAACTCCACTTCACACTATTGAAATGGTAAGTATAAGCACTTCCAGAGAAAATCATGTTGGGAAGAAGGTGTTTTCAAGCTCAAAATATAAGATTTAGTAAAGCAATGTGATATCTTTTAAAAACTAAACTATTATTTCAAATAATAAGTGCATTCCTTTCTTTCCTTTCAGTTGCTTTACTGGTTTTTTCACTCAAATTGCATATTACATACGGTTTAGCTGTCACCTTATATTTGCTGCTAGCCAAATCAATAATTGCGTACGGCACATTTTCAAGGGAAGGAATCTAATGAGAGTGGGAAGATCCTTTGAGTAACATACCCAAAAATCACACCCAATGGTCTGGGAGGTAGTAAGAAACTTTAATGATATGATGCTCCTCATGTAGTAGTAGCGTAAGTATCCAAACAAAATTAAAGGTTAGATTACCAGCATCATTAGTAACTATTTAAATGCAGAAAACATGGAGATACAATTTTAATAAAGACTACAGAGTTTGTATTGCTTTTTTATTTTTTCCCAGCAATTACATTTCTATGACAGCTACATCTACGCTCCAGTGGTTGTAAGGCAGGCTTGAATATGCCATTGATGAAAGTCTTGAGTGTAAGGCATATATTGTTCTGTGTTTATAATGGAAACATACTCCCATATTAAAGGAATCATATAAATATAGGAAAAAGAAAAACATTACATATGTGTGCTTTTTTCAGTTTTTAAAAAGTATTAATTTCAAACCAGAATATATCAATGATCAATTGAAAGCCACGAATGCAACACCAAGTTATTATTTGTGCATCATGTAATGGACTCTTAATTACACATATACCCAATATGTTTTTGTTATGAAAATGCAAAATGTATTAATTCATTAGATGTATTCACCTGGATATGAGTAAATTTATTGCCATCTGTAACCCAATCTTCCAAAGAAAACTCTTCCAAATGCTTTGTTACTTTCAAAGGTTAATGCTGTCAGGTTCTGCAACTGGTGAGTCATGAAAGACGTGTTTTTATCCAATTTACTCAAATAACATTCAAAGACTGATTTACTAGTATTCATATTTATTCTTAATAGGAACAAAAAACTTATCTGATGGGATTTTTTTCTCCCAAAAATGTCCTATGGAGTTGACATAAATATGTATTATTGAAATATATTTGGCACTCACTTACATTTCTATTTACAGAGTTATGTGCAGGTAAATACATGTCCATATGAATTTAATTACAGCATTTGCTTTATATAATATCATCCCCTGTGTGCTTAAACTCAGCAAATGGTATCTAGGTTACAATGAAAGCACTAGGAACAATACTACAGAAATTGCAAGAAACAGTCTTTCTGAAGTCGTTCCAACTGAGTGTTATTCTCTTGTGACAGTCAATGTAAGAAAATGGTCTTTGTTGGCTTGCCTCGCTTTTACACAATCTAATATTTTAATGTTGGGCTGATGAAAATTTTAAAAGGTTTTTTGTTTGTCATAATTTAATTAAAAGTAACACAAGAAACGTAACCAAAAGACACCAATAACCTGAACTATCTATAGAGCAGATGTTGCGCTCAAAAGTAAAAATGATAAAGTCTTTTATAATTGAAAACCTTCTTTTGGAAGAAGGATTAGCATTTTGTTTCACCAAGCTCCTGATACGGAACTAAAAGCAGAATAACCTGAAGTGTGGCCAGCAGGTCAAGGTAGGTGATTCTTCTCCTCTACTCTGCTCTGGTGAGACCAAACCTGGAGGACTGCGTCCAGCTCTGGAGCCCTCAGCACAAGAAGGACATGGAACTGTTGGAGCAGGTCCAGAGGAGGGCTACAAAAATGATCCAAGGGCTGGAGCACCTATGAGGACAGGCTGAGAAAGCTGGGCTTGTTCAGCCTGGAGGAGAGAAGGTTGGAGGGGAGACCTGATTGTGGCCTTTCAGTACTTAAAGGGGGCCTGTAGGAAAGACGGGGAAAATCTTTTTAGTAGGGACAGCTGTGACAGTACAAGAGGTAATGGTTTTTAAACTAAAATAGGGTAGGTTTAGACTGGCTATAAGGAGGAAATTCTTTACAACGAGGGTAGTGAAACACTGGAACAGGTTGCCCAGAGAGGTAGTGGAGGCCCCATCCCTGGAAGCATTCAAGGCCAGGTCAGACGGGGCTCTGATCAACCTGATCTAGTTAGCGGCGTCCCTGCTCACTGCAGGGGGGTTGGACTAGATGACCTCTAGGGTTCCCTTCCAACCAAAAACATTCTATGATTCTATGATAACCAAAATCTCTTGGTTTTATGATCCTTATCTACATTTTATACCTGAAATAGCCTCTTTTAGCAATATTTTGCTAAGACCCCTTTTTCTTGTCTTTATTTTTTCCCAGTTGAATTCATTTTCCTGAGCCTTCCTTTAATGAATTGATTTCAAATCAAGATGTTTTATTCTGCTTATTCCTCTCTGGTCCTTATAATACCATCATACTTTCTTTTTCAGATGTTTTCATATGGCTCCAAGGTGATGTGCTCTTCAAATTTCTCTTAAATTTGTGAGAAATGAATGTTAAGCACACTGGCTATAATAGGCACTCATTCAAGTCTCCTTCATGCTGTATCTGCACTTTGGAAGAAGATATTTCTTCCATTATTTCAAATATCATCATTCTCTTACTTCAAAATATTTTTCTTTTCTTTTTTTTTTTTTTTGCCAGATTTCTATTGCACAGTTTCCTGCATGATCTAAGTTTTTTCTCTTATATTTACTCTTAAGCAACCCCTAAGCAGAAAATATCATCAAATCATCCTTGTTTCAGTGACTACCCTCCCCTTCCCAATGCTGAGCTTACTAATGTCTGCTTATTATTCGCTTTGGGCTTTGCATATTTAATACAGAGGAGAAATTTTACAGATATTAGTCATCTTGATGTATTTAAATTACTTAGTAATGCTACTCATATATACATATGAGTTTATTCAGAAGTAGGATCATAGGACCTGTCCATGCAGAGAGCCATAAAGTCATTCACAGCTCATGGTAGGTATACCTAAAGAAGGAGCAAGCATGGAGTATCCAGTTCCCTTCACATTCACGTCCTTGTTTACAGCACACTAATCTCCTTTAGTGGATAAGCCCTTAGAAAGTTTTTTCAGTCTCAGATGGTACCATGCAAATTTAGAGCTCTATGTAAATATTAAAGAAGATATAATGAAAAAGCAGTCCAAACTATTTCAGGATTCAGCAATGACCTGTAAAATGTTGAAAATTAATAGAGAAGAATTGGACTTGAGTCAATTTTTGTGGCAATATTATGAAGAAGCAACTATAATAACTTTGGACAACGCGAATGTAAATGTTTGAACTTAATCTTTTCGTTTGAAAACACATTCCTCAAACAGTAGTATGATTTGAAAGTGAAGCAGACTTGACCGACTTCCACAGAAGATTTTTTTTTAGTGACAATGACAGGTAATTTAACTAGGGAATTCAATATATCCTAAAGGACATTAATTGCTGAACATTGCACGCAACCATTATGAGCTGTGCAGAAAGTAACTGTTAGTGGTAATTATTAGAGAAATTTATTTTCCTAAATGGAAATGGAGACATGTGTGCATTTAAGTATATTGATATTTTATTAAAGATGTAAGTGAATATGTTTTGTGTTTTCAAACCCATTTTCCTCCTTGTTTTTGGCTTTTTCTTTTCATTTGAAAAATAAGATGATTGACCTCTAGTGCTATCTTTTAAGGTAATTTTTGCTCACCTTATGAGGTACACTTCATAAACTTCACATAAACATTATGTAAGGAAGCTTAATGAAGAAGGAGGGAATATAAGGAAGAATAATATGCACTTTAATAAATCATGCATCCTTGTGCTATTAAAATGTTTCTTCAAGGTTGATTGAAACTTTAACCTCAGTCTCAATAAAGAAGAAAAGCTTCAAATTTGCCAGACCTTGAATTTTTACAACAGTACGTTGAATTATGCAGTGATCAGTCAATTATTCATCTCTCCCAGATCGAGATGGCTGTGCTTTGAAAAGCATGCAAAAATGGGGCTACAGAATGTGATGCTGTGTCAACACATTTCACTCAGGATTGCTTACAAGACAAATTTTTGTTTCAACATTGATTCTAGTTTTCTTGATGTTTGCTTCTAATAAGGTACCTGTTACAAATCAATTTCGGTTTGCATGCTTTAGTTTCTGATTCAGGATGATACACTGCTGAAATGACATTCCTCTGTCTTCCATAGGTTTCTACAACTATTTCATAAATAGAGAACTATGTACTAAGGGAACCTTAGCACAGACCTCTTTGGAACAGAGTTGTTTACAGCTGGTGGAAAAAGCAACAAGAAGAACTTTCTCAAAACTTGAGAATAGAACAATATGAAAAAACAAAGCAAGGAAATTGTAGCTTAGCATTACATCCAAGATCACCAGGGCGCTGCTGGGGTTAGGAGCTGGGGGTTAACCCATAGGGTCTGTCAGGGCAGAGCTTGCTATCCAGGGCCCATCCCACTCCCCAGCCAGGAGCAGGGCAACCAGGGGCACCAGGGCAGCCCCAGCCCCAGGCAACAGGCACCTCCACGGGGATGGGGGTGGGTCAAGACTGGGCTGGGAAGTGGGTCCCTGGGTGGGTCCAACTCTGGGCCCATGGCTGGGGAGGGCAGGGCTGTGGGGAGCTGGAGACTGGCCCTGCTGTGGCATTGCTGGGCAAGGACTGATGACCCTGGGGGGATGAAATAGGGTCCTGGGCCATGGGCAGAGTAGGGGGAGCCCTGGGGCTGGGTGGGCAGGGACAGTCAGTGCTGGTGGCGCCTTCAGGGCTCTGATGGTTATTCTGATGATTGTTGGTACCAGTATATAATTTTACTACCTCCTAATGCAGCAGAGGGTATTGCCCAATTTTTAGGACAATGGTTTAACTTGCTATTTAAGCTTCTTAATTCTGTTGTAGCTCTGTGAATTATTTTTTCCCAGTTAAATCTTTCCTTGTTTACTTGCACTGTTATAAGTTATTAGTATTACTACTGTTATAATGTCCTTGATGTTATTGCTGCCAGCTTGATTACTTTCACAGGCCCTACAAGTGCCAGGGCGCTAGGGACTTTCCACCAAAAGAGCTTTTACTGCCTCTGTGTGTTTGCAGTAAAAAAAAAAAAAAAAAGGCCATTGCATGGATACAGATGGAGAAATACTGGGAAACACAAGGCAATGTTCAAGAAGTGTCTCAGACCACCACTGACCTACATATTTTCAAACATTTGACAAGTCTTACAGAAAGGAAAAATGTCCAGAAGCAATTTGTAAGGGAACCATAAATAGATTTTGCAGATGTTTATGGCAAGTTCATTCTAGGTGTGAGACATGTATGGGAGAAAATACAGAAGCATTTGTACAAAAATTTTCAAAAGGGATCAATAGACAATGGGTTGCTCAGAGGAAGGGACAGACTTTCTGGTTTAGCTGTACTGACCTAGGCTTACACTTGAAGAGGGTTTGGACAGAAGGCATGGGGTTTGCCTAATTGAATTTGAGCATCTACAGTTATAGTTAGTATACTGTACAGGGTAGATACTCTCTAATTGTGAGATGATCACTGCATACCTTCTTAACACAGAAAAATATGTAATTTTAGGTTATATCACTTGTTTAAAATGCACATGTAAGGATGAGTTAAATTATACCCCGGAAGAGTCTGGTGTTCCTCACTGACTACCTTAGTTATTGATGTCACATATTGCAGATAAATCCCATATAAAAAGGTCTAGAGTGAAACAGACAAGTATTTAGCACTTGCATCTATGTTTCTAGGTGATTATTCAGGATCATGGAGCTGGGGAACAAAAAGGAGAGAAGGCCACCTTTGGAGCCCTAAAGGAAGTTTTAGATGGAATTAAGGGTTCCTAGAGGGGACAGTATGAATTGGAGCAGATATTTCTGCAAGTCTGAGAGGACTTTACAATATCTGAGTGTGTCTGCAACTCGCTCAACAGTACTAATTTGGGGCAAAAGCCTCCTAACTATTCCTTGAATATTCCTACCTAGATCTTTTGAATGATCCACCCAGAAAGAAAAAAAAAAAAAAAGAATGAATAAACGAACAAACAAAAACAACCCACAAAACACCAGGCTTCAATAACTTGAGGTAGAAGAACCAGGACGAATTTAAGCTTTGATCTTCCAAAAACTAATTGCATGAAAGAAGAGAAAACTAAAAGCATGAAAGGAGGAAATGTGACTATTTCCACTGAAGTCAGTAGTAGGAATTATGTATACAAGTTAAAAAAAGAACATAAATGTCAATCACCAGGTTATGTACACCTGCATAAATTTATTTATTCCTTTAATTTAAAAATTTTGGTTTAATTAAACCGGCCTTTAAAAAAAAAAATTCTTGTTGGGTTTTCTTTTCAAATTCCTTGAAAAAAATGTAAGCTGACATGATTTTGGAATAAGTCTTCTTCACTGCTCAAAAGAGCTAGCTAGGCTCACCCCTTTTTAGAGCATGTCTACTACTATCAAAGAAAGCTTCAGGTTTAGAAACCCTGTCTGTACGTCAAAGTCCTATTAAGGCATGAAGCACTAGACTTCTTGTTCCATGACCTACCAATTCAGTTTATGTCACCACTTAGCCCATCTAGCAAGATTTGGTTTCTTTTTTGGGTCATGTAAAGTGTGCCACGCCAGTACTTTGTTTAACAGGTCCTTGTGCTGTCTAATGGACTAAGAGAATTATCATCATTGTTAGGTGCACAGGAGAGTAAGCTGTATGATACACGCTGTTAGTCTGATACCCTCTCTGATGACAGTTTATGGTTCACCAGCTTGGTTAAACAGCACATCAGCAGCAGTGATGGGTGATCAATCTCATTCCCTATAGAACTGCTCCCAAAAGTGTCATTATTGAGAAATAAATCCAGGAAGTGCCATCAGAAGGAATCACCAGACCTTTTGTTGCAGTTCAGAGCTATAAGGAAAGGAGAAAAGATTTTTTTTATTTTTTTTAATTGTTTTGTTTATGTATGCCACTTATGGAAAAATAGTATTATATAACTTCATACTATAACTGTTTTGCAGACCTACTGTGAAGCATGATACAGGTACTTTATATAAAGTTATCATACATTTCCAAATGTTTTCAAGAACAACTTTTTTTTTTTTTTCACCCACAGAAAGTGAATTATGGTCTGCACTTTTTGCTTACAGGCACGGGATCTGATTCTGCAATTGTTTACTCTGTTGAAAAGTGCAACACCCCTCGTAACAACATGACTTGGCCTAGCTAGAAAAACAATGTAAACCAGGGTGACAAAACCTGGGATGAAGAAACGCTGGATGTAAATATAGATTAGGAGAGGAGTGGCTGGAGAGCAACCCTGAAGAAAGGGGCCTGCGGGTGCTGGTTGACAGCAGGCTCAGCATGAGTCAGCTGTGTGCCCTGGCAGCCAAGAGGGAAAACCCCATCCTGGGGTGCATCAAACACAGCACAAGCAGCCAGTCAAAAGAGGTGATTATCCTGCTGTGTTCAGCGTTGGTGTGGCCTCACCTTGAATACTGTGTGCAGTTCTGGGGCCCACAATTTAAAAAGGTTGTGAAGGCCCAGAGGAGGGCATCAAAGGTGGTGAAAGGGTTGGAGGGCATGTCCTCTGAGTTGTGACTAAGGACTGTGGGCTTATCTGGTTTGGAGAAAAGGAGGCTGAGGGGCGACCTTCTTGCTCTCTACAGCTTCATGAGGAGGGAAAGTGGAGAGGGAGGTGCTGCGCTCTTCTCCCTGTTATCTAGTGATAAGACACAAGGGAATGGTTCAAAGCTGCATCAGGGGAGGCTCAGACTAGATATTAGGAAACACTTCTTTACTGAGAGGGTAGTCAAAAACTGGAACAGGCTTCCTTGATAGGTAGTTGATGTCCCATGCCTGTCAGAGTTTGAGAGGCATTTGGACAATGCCTTTAATGATATGCTTTAAAATTTGGTCAGCCCTGACGTGGTCAGGCAGTTGGACTAGATGATCATTGTACGTTCCTTCCAAGTGAAGTATTCTGTTCTGTTTTGTTCTATTCCAAATTTCAGTTCAGATTACTGAAATGCAAGATTTCTTCTTCCCACATCAGGCACCCAAAAATGTATAATTTGATAAAGATTTCTGCATCTGCATATTGATTAAATGCCACTGGAATACTGGAAGAATTGGAAAAGGCTAGTTCTCTCAACTCCTCTCAAGTGGGAGAAAAAAAAACCCAAATACAAACCAAACAGGTTTGGACAGATAACAATTACCAGCTATTCATCATGCCCAAACACTTTATCCTGGCAATGTTGGAACCATTGTTAGCAGTCATTAAAGCTAAGAACTTTTAATAGTATTTAAATCAATAATTTCTCAATATTAAATCCTGCTTACCTATTCTGATCATGTTCAGAAAGATGTTTAGATCATTTTTTCCTTGAAAAGTAAAGGAAATTATCCTCTGAAGTTTTATGTTGGTTTGGTTTGGTTTTGTTTTGCTTTTTTCAAATACTGCAACACTTTAAACATCAAGGCAGTAGTCAGAAGTCATTACATTCTGCCATATTTCATGGAGGTCTATGTTGTCACTCAGTGTTCGGCATTACATAGTATTACAGCGAAATATGCTGTCCCTTTTGAGCACAGTGGTTAAATTAGAAGGCCTTGCAATATTCCTAGTGAGCACCAGTCATAAAGCCCTTTTAAGCTTTCCAAGACTTTAAAAGTGTGTTTACAGTTCACATAGAGACATGCCATGGGGGCCATGCTGGAGCATTCATGCAGAAAGATACTCAGAGAAATGACAGGATATTAGCATATGACAACAGAACACTGCGCATGCCAGAAAGGAACTTTTCTAGCTTTAGAAATGGACTGTCTGGTGGTATGTTGTGCTTTGAACACAATGTGGATTGAACAGATTTGCAAGATCTTCTGTTGTATCGGACACTCAAAGACTGAAAGTAGGCACTCTTGCAAGATGGTTTGGGATTTTACTGAAACTTCCATAGCTTGCAGGAGGGAAGAAGCATAATTTGGAGGCATATATTTATTGCCTAGCAGCAAACCTCTCCAAACATTATAGTTTAAAATGTATTTTCTAACAGAGCAATTAATATCAAATCATTTGAAAGGATAATAAGAAACTGAAGGAGCGAGCTTTAAGTAAGGTTGGATTTTTTTCAACTTACAAAAAAAGAAGTCTTACAATAACATCAAGTGCTCAGGATAGAAAACTACTCAGAATGTAACTAATGTTACAAGTATGTATTTCTTTGATCGTTTGGAAATGAGGCAATTCTGAGTATGAGGATTTCTAGATTAAAATACTACATCCAACAGTTTTACTTTTATAAAGGTAATTTTATGAGCCATATTTTCCCCTGATATTATTTTTGTGTTCTTTCTACCTGAATCAGAGATTAAATTTAACCACCACTGAAACACATGCTTTTTGACAAAGAATGACAAAGTAGTTTCTATATTAACAACTCCAGATTCCTGGTGTTAAAAAAAGTTTCTCTAAAGTACCTACTATGCAAAAAATTCTCAATATGCTTCTCATCATGTACCAACACTTCACAGAAACTTCTATAGAAACAAAGTTACTATATATATGCCATTGATTAATAATTGCAATTAAATGATAATCTTTTAGTGGCAGTAAGTGATGTAGAGAGGTGTAAAATTTAGCAGCCATGCACAATGATCTATACAAAGAGAGCTTTTGGTTTTGATCTGCAGAATTTTTACCTGTCTTATTTTGAATTATAGGTTAAACTGATGGTAAATATTTCAACAAGTGAATATGTATATAAATAGATACATTTCTCCATATATTTCCAGATCATCACCATTACTATTGTTATTGTTGTAACACTTCAAGTCATCAAACATTAGGTCTTTAGGTCAAACGGATCAAGGTCTGGTTTTATACCATGCAAATTTAAAATATAAGGTAAGATTATAATGAAGTAAAGGGAATTGCCCCCATGCACAAAATGTGCCAATAGTAGAAAAGAATTGTACTGATTTTTGAGGCCACTAGACTACTTCATAAAAGAGTAAAGTAGAAAATAAATAATATTATGTTCTCCAGTCAACAGAAAGGAGTGGGCACAATTTTTTTACATTTATGTAGATATATCTGAACTTTTTGAATAAGAAGGCCATGTTCCAGTTTTGCCAAAGCAGGTCTATTCTTCATGTATAGAAATACACATATGGACACTGGAATTATGTTTACACACACACCTTGGGACATTTTTTTGTTTCTTAGATATAGTCAGCAATTCCTTTTTAACATCAGCACACTTGGGAGATACACTGAAAACCTCTACAGAAGGTAATTTTGTATCATATGGGTTGTTCTTCCATCTGTCAAACCTTTCACATAACTGTAAAGCTAACCCTCCTAACATTCTGTTCTAAAGAGATTACAATTTGTTTGGCTCTTTTTGGTGACACTTTAAGACATTCAGTTTTAATAAAAATAATCTCTCATCAATGTTGTTCACAGGGAGGAATGGAGAAAAAATGTAACAGAATTTTTTTTATGACAAGTTTTTTGTTTCCCTGAAGACAACACCTTATGGTTTAAAAGAAACTCTGTTGTTTCTGGACCTGGTCCTCTTCAGAAAAGTAAGAAGATTATAAAGATCACAGCTCAGATCTATAACCACTTTGGAGCAACTTCAGTAACATATTATAGGATAGAAAGTAATATTATGATCACAAACCGATACAAGTGATTTTTAAATGTTCTTGAACTGGTGAAAAATACCTTCCCACTCAGACACAGATGCAGCAGAGAGCGTTACTGCAAAATTAACACCAATCTTCACTGGACCATTCAGTGTCACCAAGTATTCATCAGATGTGAATTACACTCTGAACAAATTGCCTGAAGGAAGAGATACAGGGATTTTCATGTTCTAAATGTGCTTTCCTATTAGTATCAAAACAGTCCATTGGAGGATATCTCAACCCCTGAAGACATGCAGTGAACAAAGTGCTACGATACTCAACCGTTATTCCAAAGTACAGTCTTTAAAAGTGAAAAATAATATACAGTAGGCTTGACTCCCTATTCCCTTAGACTCCATTATAATCACCCTTATGATGAGCCACACCTCATTATAATAACAGCCAAATTGCTTGGCTCCCAAGGGCAGACTAACAGTCAGGGTAGATTGTACTTATACTCAAAATAACCAAGAATAGTCAAGACGAGCCTCTCAGTTTGACAATGTATGACCACTTTTGCATAACTGATGTCCTGTTCTGACAGGAAAAAAGCTACAGATTAAGCAAAAAGAATTAATCTGGCTAATATTGATTGGATGCATAACAGTGAGTAATGTGTCAGCATATTTATTGCTGTTATAACAACATCTATTTTCTAGGCAAAAAGTTCATTTCTTTAGGTGTGCAACTGGAACTTAAAATCCTGTATATCATCTGTATAAATCTTTCATATTTCTGCACTGAAAGGATATGGTATAGTACCATTTTTATTCATTTTAATTGGGGTCAATGACAAGTATTGCTTATTAATTAAAAGATCCAATCCTGGAGGGTGTTTGCTGACAGTGAATTCAGTGCAGAGTTGTCAGTTTACACCTAGTGAAGATTTCCTCCACGGCATTTTATGTCTTCAAATGAATAGTAATCATGTTCAAGATGTTTGCAATGAAACCCAAACCCATGTGAAACACTCATGGTATTGTGTTTCATTACAAATGCCAAACACAAATGAGGTTCATCAAAAGGTTTGTTAAGGTTCATGAACTTAGGACTGGCTTTGAGTTAACATTGTGACTAACTGATATTTTTGCATTGAAGTTGTACAAAATTTCCTTAGTTCATATGAAAAAATAGAGGAAACACTGAAGGTTCATATCAGTTTTCCCTTCACATTTTGATGGGCCAGTTGTTAAGTCACCTCAGTAACTTCACTTAGAGGATTTTATTGTAGATAACTCAGAGAGGGTGGGAAATAAATGCATAATCACTAAAAAGAATAAAATAAAATAAAATGGTAACTAAAAATCCAGAAAGTGATGCATTACACAGATTTAATGTTTATTTGCATTACATTGTGATCAAATTTTCATTAGGCAACATTTCAATAATAATTTTTGAAGTGGTTGAGATAACCTATATTGACCATGGTTTCCTTAACCTTTTTTTTTTTTTTCTTCCCCTAACCCCATATCTTTCTGCAAAGCCCAATCTTCATGGAAAATTATGTTTTCAGCAACCATTTGGACAGCATTTTCCAGGGGGCTCCTTCTACTGGTTTCCAGTTGCAATTTGTGCCTGTAAAACTATTCACTTGTGCATTTAAACAAATAAGCCTATAACTCCATTTCACTTCATGTTTATCTGTTACACAGAATGGAAAGTGAAATGAGGCAATTAAAGAAAACTCCACTGCAAAGAAAAAGTTAAACACAAGCTTGAATTTAAAGAAAGACATATATATGGCAACCCTACAGAGCAAGACAAGGAGTTAAATCAATACAAGGACAAATACGCTCTTTATTTTAACTAATTGTACTTTTATAAGTTGTTTGGCATATATGAGTATTGCTATTTATAAATAGTTGAAAAACACCTACTGTATTGATTCAGAGCAGTGATTGATTGACATGGTTTGAGTATAGTGTAATTACTGTATCCATGAAATGATTTAAAATGTAGTGAAAGAAAATGAATCTTGTATGTGGGATATATGAGTCCTGTAAGTAGCCACCTTAATGCCAAAATATGCTTAGTGATCTGTGTCATAGCTGCCTTATTTGCTTTCCTGTAAGATGTATACATTGCACATCATGACTGTTTTCCATGGCAAATCTGTTCTGCATCATAAATGAATAGGCAGTGACTTGGAGAATTCTTTTTGTTCGTTTGTTTATTTGTTTGTTGAATACAATATTTGAGCTTCTAGTAGTTTGAAATGTTTTGAAAGATCAGGGTTGGTTTTCTGAATAAGC
Organism: Gorsachius magnificus; assembly: GCA_034008185.1. NCBI lineage: Eukaryota > Metazoa > Chordata > Aves > Pelecaniformes > Ardeidae > Gorsachius > Gorsachius magnificus. The sequence continues at coordinate 44,794,966 of CM067081.1, forward strand.
AACATAATCTAAAAATAGGCTAAATCACGGTTTTCCAAGGTAGTTTCTATCAGACAAATTGCGCTTTTTTATGTTGGGTTTTTTTTTTCATAACACAACAAAAAATGTATGACAGATGTAAACTATCTGGATAAGAATGGTTTACAAAGTAATTTTAAATGGGATAAGGGTCAGGGTATGGGAGAGACGGGATGAGTGCAGTGAAGAGTAAAAGAGCAAGTTAATTAGACTCAATAAGTTACAGCCGTTCATGGGAGAATGATCTGGGAAGAGGCCACAACCCACAGGGAGTGGTCTAAACTGTAGTGTAGTACCCAGTAACACTACATGCCTCAAAAGATACTTGACACATAAATGATTCTTTTTTTCTAGCCAAAGGCTTCTGGGTCCTCTGCTCACTCTAGAACAAAATTACTCCTTGGGTGAATTACCCTGCAGAAGCAACAGAAACCTTATGGGTTTTCTTCCTGCCATCAGGAAAGAAGTATGGCATACTGTGGCTTTGCTTCCCAGTGTAACTTTGTTCCTTGGGCTCTGGAAGGAAACAGAATTTAGCTCTAAGTTTGCTGGACCAGGATTTGGAATGGAAGTTGTGGGCATCACCTTCAGTGTCAGCTCAGGGTTTAGACAGGCTTGCGAAAAGGAAAGTGAGTTGGAGGGAGATTACTCTTGGCAAGATCAGTTTCACTCATTTTCACCACCAAAATCACTTTGCGCTTGGAAACTAAAGTGCGTGTGCATGTGCATGTGTGTGTGTGTGTGTGAGTATTACAGCAGATGGAAAAGATAGAAGAGAAGTCAAAAGGTAAATCTCACTTCCTACTACACTCTTTTTTTAATCATCTGCAATCTCACAATGCAATCAGCAGTATTCACACATAGCTACATTCACACACAGAAGACAGAGGGCTGAAGCCTGGGAATAAAATCTTAAGGGAGGTAGTGAAGGAGTAGTAAAAAATCCCTTTGTTACCTGATATTTTCATGTTGTTTAGAAGGGAACATTAAGGTTAGAATTTACAGATAAAATTGATCGTAAAATTCATTGTAAAAGTTCTAGAGGCAGCTATAGATGATTTTTCAGACACAGGTAATCAGTTATCTAATTTTCTAGACACCGACAATGACAGGAGTTTTAGGAAATCTGAAAATCAAGGTTTACATAATTTCTTAAATGTGAATTGAAGTGGCCCACCTTTACCCAGTGCCTGAGACATTGGGACCTTGAACCAAGAACAGAGCAAAGTGAAGAAATACAATCCATCTTACTGAAAAAGAAGTGAGAAGACACAGTGTGATAAATGAGTCCAGTAGGTAAACCCAAAAGCACAGGAAAAAAAAAAGTCTTGAATTGTCACCTTTTCATTATTTACACTCAAATGAAAAATTGTTAACCTAAGGTACTAATATACTCATTTGGGATGCCTTTGCATGAACACAGCTGTATAGGGATCTATACATTTAGGGGTTAGCATGCTTTTAAAGGGATTGTTCCAACACGACATGTGCTGTCCACAGATGCCATCCCTCCTTTCACAGTTATTTAAAAAACAGAAAAGGTTTACTGCTTGTGGTACTGAGTCCTTTTAAAAATCACATATCACCTACAGAATAGTTCAGTAAATACTTATTACAGATTTTTGTTAACAATGCTTTGAAAAAAAACCCTGTTAAGCTCTCACGTACCTGGTTGAATGGGCAAGAGAGCCCTCACTTTAAATTTGTCAGCTGAACAAATCTGGAAGGTTTGTGGAGGGACAACACCACAAGTGCAACCCTCCCAATGCCATAATGCCATTTCAGAAGTATTTTTCTGAATGGATCTACTTCTTGTAATGATAAGAATTCTAAATGTTATTCTTATTTATGATATATCTTCCTGAAGTAGCTAACTTTAAAACCAGAAGAACATTTTCTTGTCCCATTAGATGCATTCACTTCCAGACCATGAGCACCACACATTCAGCAAATCAGGATGATGGAGATGTCCATGAGCAAAGTTGCTGCTCTCCTACTGTTTCTTTTCATCTTTCTAACTCTCCACCACTCTCAGTTATTTTAATGATTGCTTGAAGTGTTCATTCATGTCAAGGCATGTTATTTACTTCCCATTATGGACATGACATTCCATGACTCCATTGCAAATTGAGAGAAACATATTGCCTTCCAAAGTGTAAGTATTGCCCCATTATCTATGAATAGAAATGAGTGCTGGCAACTACTTACAACAGATATTCTAAATGTTATGGACAAAATTTCATTTTTGATAATGTACCAGAGAAAGATAAAATACATCAAAAATACTCTACCAAATGAATTTATCATTCACATTGTCAGACCATCAAGTTTAGTCATATAATTCATAGGCTGATTATGTGGAAAGTCAATGAATCATATAGCTAAATATTTTCCAGAGGCCTTATGAATGGTAGAGTTAATCAATACTGTACCTGAGCAGTTAATCTCTAAGTGTTATCGCTAATAACCAAACCTTTGGAACTTGAACTTAAATAAATAGGAGCAAAATTAAGAGAGTATACACTCAGCATCTGATTCTATACATAAAACAATAGCTAAAAGAAAGGCTGCTCATTATTTTCAATAGAAAGCATAAAGAATATATTTTAATCCAATGAAACAACAAGCCAGTTTTATGGGGAGTGGCACCATTAAAACAGTATCACTGAGGGGAGGTGGATACCTAGTTTCAAGAGCCTCTGAGTTGCCATATTACTTCCAATATATACAGATGTGGTAGACCCAGCTATATGTACGTTGTTCCTCTGCCTGGTGTCACAAACTAGTTGGAAGGATATTAGCTACACGTGCAAAGGACACAAAATTTTGAAAGAAGTTGGGTTTGATTTTGTTTGCTTTGGTTCAGTTTGATTTTGTTTAGTATGGTGGAACTGACTAGTAAAATCAAAGTGCTTCCCAACAGCTCTTACAGGCAACTCCCAGGCAAACGTCATCTTCTGCCATAGCTGTTGGCTAAAATGTACCCCTTCATTGACTAATAAAGACAAATAGGCACCTTCACAAGCGATTCATCTAATCCTAAAATAGGTACCTGAGGGTTGATAACAACTGATTTCTTCTTTTGAGGTATGTATTTTGTCCATTGGCTATAAATAGGTCCATAGTATGTAGTGCAAATCTAACTTTTAGTTATCCTAATTTAGGGATAATAAATTTCATAGTCTGTCCCCAGAGCTGATCCATGCAAATTGTACTGAATTGTAATTAAGTTGTAACAAACGATTATACAAACCACTGAGAATTCAATAAATTCAAAGCATGTCTCTTTGCATCGCTGGTCAAATAGCAACAAGCAAAGCCAATAACCTGCTGCGAAACACAAGTGAAATTCCAGAGCTTCTTTGATCCTGTATCTCAAAAAGTTTTTTTTTTAAACCTGCAAATACTCAGTATTCAGGTCAGTTTAGATGTTACTGTGACTAGTGTATGAAAACCAACTCTTAATTAAATCCATAGAATGATCAAGCAAAAGTCAAGAAGTAAAGCAAGGAATAAGCAGAAGAACCTCTGAAGACAAAATGAGTACAATGAAATAATTATTCAGAAAGTGTTTCTTGCACAATTAACTGTATAAATAAATAGTAACAAAGAATAGTAAATGGAGACTTGCAATTGTAAGTCCTCACATTTCCAAAATTAATGCAGGCGAAGCTGGCATGGTTCCAAAATCTGCAAAATATTTATTATTTAGTTTTGTCTTCCTCTTTTATAATTAATTCACAATTAAGCAAGTTGTAATTATAATTCAGATACTGGCAAAATGCATTCTATGGTGTTAACCATTGATAGATTTGTAAACAAAAGCAGCTGGACTGGAATTTCTTCAAGGAAATATTTACATGCCAACAGTTTATCAAACTGAAAGTCTGCAGATAAATCTACACATGGGCATTATGTTAATGACGATAGCAACGATGATTCATATTCTTAGTTGTAGCAGTTTTGTACTGCTACAGCTATAAAAGAATAAAACCTGGAAGGAAAAAGAATAAGGAGGCAGGCCTAGGGTTTTACTCCCCTGCCTCCTTTCAAGGTTAGAACATTTGTTACCTTATACTGGAAATAATGACTAACTATAGGGCCATTGTCCAAGATTTTTTCACCTCTAGAGGTCAGATTTCTGGAGGTATGTAACTGATGTAGGATGCAACTAAACACTTCATGGGATTTTACAAAAGCACAAGCACCCACTGAAATTTTAAATGTATATCCATGCCGTTTGAAAATCCCAGTACATACCAAACCATATCTTTGACAAACTAAGTATGTATGTGTTTATTACTGCTTCAATGCCAGAAAAGATTAGTAACTGCTTAAAAAAATTCTACCTGCTTGATTCCTAATCAGTGTTCTTAATTTGCATGCCATTACCCAGGTCTTGGGATTTAAAGGGGATCACACCCTACAAAGAAGTATGGACATGTTCCTATCAGCAGCCACTTGTAAGCCTTTTGGGAATGACTGATATATGACTATAACTCTTACCAGAATGTCTCAAGAATTCAAAACAGGACCCTGACTTCAGCATATGTATTTGAATGCAAACACACACACACACAAAAGAATAAATGAATAAAAAATATTAGAATGGCATGTATAATAAGAAGAATAATAAAAAATAATAAAATCTGGAGACAGAAGGGTGCGTGAACTTAGGTAATTAAGAATTATGTTAATTTCAGGAGAAGTTCAGGAGAAAGAAGCACGTCCCTGGAAAAATTCCGCTCATATTAACACTTAAAGCTTCTTCTACATCAGTAATTCATTCCCTGGAGGATCTTGATTTTAAGGAGAGCTATGGGTATCTGAAAAGAAATATCAAGTTGGAGGATCCCATTTCTTACTGAGAGTGAAAGATCCTTTTGCTCCTCACGCAAGTCCTTGTGAGTAGCATCGAAGCACAGTGAATTAGGAACTTGTCCACCTAGTAGAGAGTCAGCCTCATTCAGGCCTGATTAGCTACAGTGAAAGTCACCCATTTCAAACACACTCAGGGATGACTCTTCATTTCTTCTCCCACATAAAGCATTCTTCAGGTGAGTAGCTGAATAATGGGGCAGCTGGTGGAGTAGAGTCTGGAAATATGAAAGTAGAATTCACAATGGTAGTGAGTACAGGTGACTAGAACTAAATAGGGGAATGTAATTTGAATCTGACTTGGCATTAGGAGTGGTTTGTGGTATGATACAACTGAGCAGTTGTGTGTGGGTATATGATGGTAAATTAAACATAAGCACAGAAGTTCTGGAGTCCTGTGTCAAAACAGTATAGAGGGCTTTTTATATGTGATACTTCCTCACTCTCCAAAGTGAAGTTAGCTGTTCACAAGCTATCTTCTGGGACTGTCCCATACTAGCTGCTGTACTGTCCTCAGAAGTGTCTGCAGCAGAGCTAGCTGGCATGGGCCACCACTTGGCCAGGGACCAGTCTAACAACACAGCAGCATGAATGATCAATTCCCATGACTTAAAAACTTCTGACTTCATTCAATTTTCTGTTATAACAACCTAAAAGAATAATTCCAACCTTTTTGTTTGGTTGGGTTTTTGGTTTGGTTTTTTTTTGACTGTGTTTTCTTAAGATCTTAAGGTGGTATGTAATCTGTGTCACATCCTAGGATGTCCTACTCCCTACCTTCAGGGTGATTGCGTTGCATAACTGATGAACCCTTTCCGTGTCCTGGAAAACTCTAGTTTATTGAATATATAAAGTACAGTAGTTTTGCACGTGCTCAGTTAAATCAGTGTATTCTGGAAGCACAAGATGTAAGCAAAGCCTTGTACACATAGACCTTTTGTTTCTTTGCAGGTGTTGGACTTATTGCATACATGCAGAAGAACTACAGGGGATGTATGGTTAGCAGGTAAAGCAGTGACTCAGAGAAAAATGGCAGATAGGATCACCTGTGGCTGCTGCTAAAATTATTCATTTAGTTCTTGCTAGCTCCTGTTCTGCCTTTGAGAAGGAGGCTGACAAATATTCTGTCAGCCAAGTAGATACTTCTGCTGAGCATACTGAGAATCCTTAGTTATTGCACTGCTAAAACCTAATCAAATATGAGAAAACATAACATTTTTTAAACAAGTATTTTATAAATTATACCAGCTGGGGGGAAAAAAAAAAAAAAAAGAAGGATCAAAATAGTGTCATTGAGCTAAAAGAGCAAAATGGAGAAGAACTGGTGGAACCTAAGCACTTCCATTTTGACCTGCATTCCTGTTATACTTTATTCCTTACATACAGTAATAGAAGAATGGGATGAAAATCAAAGAAGAAAGCAGCTCTTTTACCCTGAATGGAATAATATTTAAGAAAAATAAAACTTTTAACACTGAAAACTCTTCACATTGCACAAAAGCAAACTGCAGTTTTCAAAGATGTCCCCTGGTACTAATGTTCTTGTTTGCCAGAAGCTCATTCTCCATGGCCAAATGCTTGCTGATTCAAATAAAAGCACCTTACCAACAATTCACACAATAATTTAAATTGAACTTGGCCAGCTTAGATTAGAAAAGAAATTACTTAAATTGAAAAAGGAATAAACCTTGCTCAAAATACAGTTTGCTCTTTCTGCCCCAAATTAAATACAAAGGAATGATATAGTGGCACTCTCTTTAATGACCACCACTTAGAAGAATATGCAGCATTTGTTAAAAGTCTGAAGTACTTTTAAACTTGAATATAACATACAACTACAGACTATTAGAAAAATGCATTGTACAACTCATCTACCCATGAAAGTATAATAGGAGGGTCCAGGGTCAGTAGGAGTCCTAAGATAAGTGCCTGTTATTGTTCTCACAACAAAATACACTATTCATACAGTCCCAAATATAATCTTTATGTATGCTGATAGTGGCTTAGTAAATTAAAAGGGAAAGCACTAGTCATTATTATCATGATCTGTCTCTGCTCAAGTGACACCTGGCAGTTAAAAAAAGGGAAAAAAATCTTTTAAATCAATAAATATTTTATTGATTAATTTAAGCATAATGTATACAAAGAAGATGAAGTATGGCAATGAACAATACCCCCGCTACCATTCATTGACCACTTTATTAGATGTCACCCTCAGCCCCCTCATGGCCTGTTCAATAGCCTCACTGAAGCCAAAGCCCCACCTACCAGCTCCGATTTACCAGCTCCACCTGAAACCTGAACCTCAGCAGGATTTATTTGACCTTTGGAGGCAGTGCATTGCAGAGGCCAGCAGTTCCAGTCACTGAGTGTATTTCCATTGCTGATTGCTGTAGTACAAGGAGGGAAGGACCACTGTATGACATGATGCAATCTGTTATAGTTGTAGGACTGTATGACCTCACCATGGCATTACCAGCAATGAAAGTTTCCACCAGTTGCTGGTCCTAGGCTTGTACAGAGCACCAACTGCTACAGGACCTAGGGTCCACACTGCAAGTGGCAAAATCTAGATTATATCCTTTTGCATGACCAGGTTCCACCAGGAAAATAAACTGCTTTAGGAACTTGAGGGTGAACCACAAGCACAGACACAAGGTACATTCATGCCACTGAGGCCCCTTTCTGCACTTAAAATTGCTAATGTAGACGCACCTTTAGTGTCCTTTTAAGACTCAGGACCTACAGGATGCCTCGGGCTGTCCAATTCTGAAGTCAAGTGGTAGGAATACTTTCCCAAGAAAGTGTGACGTGGGGATTCAGGTTGCTTCCTGCTCTCAGTGGGTTCACACTCCCTCTCTTCTCCGCCAGTACAGTGCTAATACTAAACAGTTACATCTTGATGTGCATGGGGAAAAAAGGAATTCCTCAACTTACTGCTAAAAGGAACTGGAGCAAAAAGAGAACAAGAGCAAAAGCATGTTGTTCAGCCTACTAGTAGGGCATATGGGGTACTGGACTCTGGGGCTGTGGAACTGCGGAAATAGTTGTGATCAGCAGCTCTGTATTTTCTTCATTTCAAAGATTCTACTTGGCGAGATTTCTGAGCACACTGCATCACATTGTTCACCTTAGATTTTGGCTCCCGAGAGGAAGTTATGCTGCAGCTACGCACCTGGGTGCTTCAAAGCAGAACCAAAATATCATTATTAGAGCTCAAGGAGCTTTCAGGCCAGTAATGGAAACATTTGGTAAGCTTTACATACTTCAGAAATGCAGGTTATTTATTATGGGTTTGAATTAGGCACGTGGACACTGCTGGAGTTTCTTTTTAGTAATTTTGAATTCTGAAATCCATGGACTAATTTTGTACTATAATCCTTTTCATTTACCCTTTTTCTCCATGTTTGTCTATAGCTTACTTTTACTTTTCACAGTGATTTTTTTTTTTCAACCCTTAATTCTCCACTTGAGTCTTATCTTCTTACTAGATGCCATGTATACACTTACAGTGTTGTAGAGGTTTGAGTCAGAGGCAGATAGGATAAGATCTCACCTGGAACAAACTGCGAATTAGAGGTTTTTCTTATTATTATTTACTGCCTCTGTAAGTTCTGTGTAAGGTGACCTGTGAACTTGTTCAGCTTCCGCCACTGAAATGGCTTCAAAGGGTAATACTAGCATCTGTTTCCCAGAGGTGTGCTTGTTATTGATCAGCTCACAAAGAAAGTAATACTTTATCTCTGTCCTCTTCAATTGTTAAATTGAGTTCAGATTGTTCAAGAGATCCATGTGGAAACTTATTTCTGGCTTCCAATATATCATCCCATCACTGAAAAGCCAGATTCTGCAGCATCAGTTTGGTCACAGTGAACAGAAGCCAAACAGTTATTAGTTGCTTCTGAATGGAATTGAAAACAATGTCTGCTTGCCCAGGATCCTGCCAAATGAGTTTGTTTGCTGCATCTATATCTTACCAGATCTTTTCAGAGAGTATCTTTATAACCCAGTTTCTCCTTATTGTATCACGATTTACTTCCATCGTGACAGCTGAAATCTCCTATTTTCTGCCATCCCTATGTTCTATTCAAAATTCTCTTGCAGCCTCATTCTCTTAGCCTGCTTTTCTAGCCACAACTTTCTTCTTCCCCCTGCTTTGCAATTCACCTAGTAATTGGCATCCCCAAAACAAAAACGCTTTTTTACCTACAAAATCCTTCAGCACTGAGCCCTAACTAAATACACTTTTACTGTGATTCAACTTCACAGATACAGTGAAGGCCAAAGACACTCCTTTTATCTCTCCAGTTTTAAAACATCAAATTTAATCTTTCCATGCTTCAACTTCCTAACCTGTATGATACCATGTACTTGACAGAGAAGCCAACAAGCCAAATTGTTTCAAAGTCTTCCGTATCTTAGAGTAGGGAAAAATCTATAGAATTACAAAATAGTGGGTTGCCTTGCAATACTAACCAGTTTCAAGAAAGCAATTTGGAAAAATAAAGGAACTATATTTTAAAAGGAGGATCTGTTCCAGCTCATCATTTCCAACTTCCCCTAAGACTGTCACAGAATCACAGAATCACAGAATGGCAAGGGTTGGAAGGGACTTCGGGAGATCATCTAGTCCAACCCTCCTGCTAAAGCAAGGTCACCTAGAGCAGGTTGCACAGGATATCATCCAGGTGGGTTTTGAATATCTCCAGAGAAAGAGACTCCACAACACCCCTGGGCAGCCTGTTCCAGTGCTCCGTCACCCTCAACGTAAAGAAGTTCTTCCTCATATTCAACTGAAACCTCTTATGCTTCAGTTTGTGCCCATTGCCCCTTGGCCTGTCACTGGGCACCAGTATACTCAATAAAAAATGAATGGGCAAGTTCACCGTAAGTCCTGTTACTTTTATCCCCAACAGCTGTTCTTTTTGTCATTATCCATATTATTTGCTCACTTTGCCTTTATTTATTGCTAGAAAATTGGTCTAACTGATTGACGGTTAGTACAGCTTCCTTTCTTATTATTTAAATTAACTACATCTGCACTAGAATAGGTGGGGTTTTTATCTTCTCTGTATTCACTTTCTGTATCTTCTTTCACATCTTGCTGTTACTGCAGCTCATTCTTCTGGCCTCCTGATATGGAAGATCAAAAAGCTGTGAATCCTTAAACATAACCCAGCAACTTCTGCTCTAGATCTGATAACTGCTATTTATAGGATAAAATTTTGCTCCTTGTTGAACTGGATACAGAAAGAGTTATGCCTACAGGGGCATCATGCATGTAAGTTTTGTAGTTCTAGCACCATAAAAACCTGAGGTTGGAGAGAAGCTGTGAAGGTCAGCTAGGCTAACCTGCTTTAAACGGGGCAAAGTTAGATCAGGTTTCTCAGGGCCTTACTCACCTCAGGTTTGAAAAATCTCCAAAAATGGGGATCACAGAACTTCTCTGGCAAAACTGTTCTAGTGCTTCATCACTCTCATTCTGATTTTTTCCCCCTTATATCCAGTTGGAGTTTCCTGCATTGCAACTGATATCTGTTTCTTCTTGTCCTTTTCCTGTACACAGCAAGATGATCTGGCTCTGTCTTTATGATCCACATGTAGAGGATCAATGAACCAATTCACAGGACTATGACAACCATTGTCACTATGAAGAAATCGCGTCTATCCACAGATTATGTGGAAATTGTCCCAAATGGCATAGCAGTATTTTGACCTTTGGGTGAACATATGCAAAGCTTCCAAGTACTCTGGATGCCTAATTTTTTTTTTATTTTTAACTTGATTCCTTTTAAGAGCTTGAATTTCAGAAAGTCTTTGTTTCATCTCCCTTTGAAAATGCAGCTTTTCACAGAAGAGGCTTCTGCTTGAAACAGTGTGATACTGACAATGGTGGAACCATCATCATTGATCAGGGTGAGATCCTGCTCAGCAAAGGCACACAAATAAATTCCCTGGTATCTTGGGGATGAGTTACACAGCAACTACTGAAGAAGTAAGTTTCACAGAACCCTTGAGGTAGGACATTTTATTTTATGAAAGGCATTGAAAATGCCTGAAGTTTGGCCTACAAAATAAGAAGTACCTGTAATCAGCACTCACACTTGAAAATCTTGGCCTCAGGCTTTGTTTATTGGAGAGTCTTGTGTCAAATAACATGTAAGCAAATAACAAATGGAGCCATTTTCAAGAATTGATAGCACCTTCAACAAATAAAGAGGTTTACCTTTCAAGTCAAAAACCAACCTTAAATGTCTTTCCACAGCAAAAAAGAAAAAAAAATCTTTCTCAGTTGAGTCTGTCAGTTCCTCAAGGATTTTCCTAAATCTTTAGGCATCTAGCTGCTGACTCCAAACTTCTTCAGGATCTGGCCACAGCCTAGTACTAAGTTACAAGCAAGATACATTTAGGGTGACCTTTTCTTGATTTTGACCTGAGCTTTGACAGAGCTTATTTTTACTGTAACAAGGAGTACCAACAGCTGACTATTGGCCCATCCAATGTCAGCCCTGTTAAATCCCAGCTACTGTTAACTGATAAAGCAATGATTTACTAATGGAGATAGAGTGGAACTTATGTGAGGGTAGGTTCCTTCCTGCTGGAAGAAACTATTTCCTGGGTTGCTTAAAAACATGGAGGTAGGTTGCCAGTCTGTTACTGTAGAGATCATTCAGTTTTGGGAGTGAGCTGGACTAAGAGATGAATGAGTTTACGTATTCCCTTATGTGCTTTAACTGTGCCAGAGCTTACAGCATGGGAGCTGGCTATGGCATAGCTGGGACACTTACTAATACAGACTCGTGGGACATGTAAATGCAGACAGAAGGAGATTGTCAAAATCCTAACCAACTAGCCAGCAACAACAACTTGCCGGAATCCAGGAAGCCTGTCAGCCTCACACTTGCAGTCCCGAGGCCATCTAGGGATAATGAAATCGTCTGGTCCAAGAAAGCTAATCTCTTTTGCTTTCCTAAACAAGCCTGCTCCCTAATGAAAGGAGAAGCATTCACGTAGGCATGGTTCAGAAAGGAAGGGATGGGAAAGGAAGGGAAGAGAGGGGATGGGAAGGCAAGGCAAGGCAGGGCAAATAAGGGACAATACTCAAAATCAATCATACATCTCTGACTTTTGAATTTTCTGTAAGCAAAAATATCTTACTTCCAGATTTTTCTTAAATAACTATCTTTACCTTAAAGAAAGTCACCTTTTTTTGTTCGCCTCACAAAACACTTACAGATACGCTAAGCCAGAAGTATTTCTTTCTCCAAATACCTGTTTAAATGTTTAAATACTTGCTCTTATAAAATGTGTCAGGATACCAAAGTTTCTAAACATGTTTTATCAAGTGAAAGAGATTTGAGACAAAACCAACTGGATTACTCCTGCATTTTTGTAGTTAGGGGAATAACATGTTCTATTCCATCAATGTGTCCACTTTACATTATTCAGCACAAAGCTTTGTGAAATAAGAATCATGGGAATATCACAATATAAAAGAAAAAGGTACAAATAACAGCTTCATAAACTGAGAAATGTACATAAATAAATCATGTAGATGGGGGCAGTTTGCTTAGCTGGCAAGAAAAAAAAATATGGAAAATCTGCTTGTTAAACAATAACCACAGAGTGTGCTTTTATGATGTTTTTCACCACAGTAATTCATATTAGAGATAGAAGCAGTTGCATGTTAAATAAAATCATTCAGCATTGTTCTCCTCACATTACAAAGAGCTGACTTATGTTGTTTTTAGATGCCTCCCATTAGAAAGTAAATATTCCTCTGATGTTATACATTTCAGAAAATTTAATAAAGATGAACTGTAAATAAAGTCACAGGGAGATTTCAGACAGTTTTATTAGCAGATTGTTGAAAAGAAAAGAAAATTAAATACAATAACAGTAAACGTGGTTCTCACATTGAAACCAGGCTCAAATAACTAGGCTACCATAGAAAAATTTCCAATTCTTGCATTATGATGTAAAAACAGATTTTTGTACAGATTTTGTACAACAAAATTCGTAATAACCTTTTTTCATTTTTAGAAAACTTTAAATATATAGATAAAAATAGACAATTTTCATAGGTCCTACATGAAGATGAGTATGTTCTGTTCCAAGGGCTTGCATAGAGCGCAAATGTGGTTATAATATAGAACAACTAGACATTAATATCTTTAAGATTACAAAAGCATATAAACAATAACATGAGCACAACTTTTCTTCATAATCTATGCCAAAAAAAAATCCAAATCAAAAACCAAAACCAAAATACCAACCCAAAACCTGTATAACTAAAGAGGGGCAAAAAATTCAACTTACAGTAACATCTCATGGTCTGTAATATTTACACTGTTTTTAGCAAGATTCTTCCTAAACATCCAGCTTATAAATTGGTTCCCCCTTAATCTTTAACATTTCCATTTATGTACCAAGCCAAACACTGAGGCATTCCCAAAGGTCTTGAAAGTATATACTGTAAAACTACTAAACCTACTTACAGGTGACTCTATGCAAGGAGCAGAGCAATGGTAGATGCTACTACATATTTCAGTTGTAGGCTTTTAATTCTCTTTCCGATATGAATGATTCAAAAGCTTGCCACAAGTCCAGCTAACTTTACAGCTGTTAACCCTTTAAAGACTGCATATGAAAAAACTGGAGTACAGAATCCCATATGTGTTCAAGCAACTATGAAAATTATGAAAGAATCGTGGTTAGAAAATAATGTCACTACAAAGTATTAGTTAACAATATTTAATGAAAAATATTGCTCAATATTTCTTTAAAAAAAACTACTGTGATGTGAACTTGTATATACATCTTTCTATTGTTAAAAAAGGATTGTGGTGGAGTAAATATGAACTGCACAAAATAAATGTGTACCAGTATTGCAAGGAAGACCTACAAACTATAGAAGCTCAGTGCTAGAGTTTACAAAACATTAGATTTTTTTTTTTGACAAAATAATATTAATATCCAACAGAACTATTTTTAAAGAAATATTTTTTTTTAAGGTTTTATATGTTTCCGTGTAATAAATAATATTTTATATGCATAAAACATTAGATGAAGAAAGCATAATCACAAAACTTACAGTAATAGCACTGATTCACAAAATCAGTCTTTAAAGGGGTAACCCAAAAGTATGCAAAGCAAAGAACATAACTTTTAGTAATGTAATAAGCACTGTGTTGCAGCTTACTTCCAGTTATCAGCACAAAGGTGAAAACACATATTGTAGCTTTCATAAAGACAGTGAAAGTAACACATAACCACCCATCCCTAAGACAAGGAGGGAGGGACAATAGACTTCAACTGTATCACTCAGTTCTACATGGAATTGGACTGATACATCAAGTGTCTGTTAGGTTTTCTTTTTTCAGCAACATTGACGTAATATGACATTAACATATAAAAATATTTCTGGCATTTTGACTTGCTGCTCAGCCACAGTCCATTCTTAAAAGTGCACTAATCAGGGCACTAAACAGGGCTCAATATACAAATAAAATTGGCTGATACAGAATTCTGACTTGTTACCAGATGCTTAAGATCTCATTCAGTAATACTGTGACTCCAGGACAAATATTTACATGCCTGCATGCGTTAAAACTAGAAAGGTGTCTTTCTGACCAACAGGGTGACAAAACAATATTATCTAAAATTTTCATTTCCTAAACTCTAGATTTCTACTGCATACATAATACCTTCCTTGTGTGATTTGTGTTATATACTGTACATGTGACCAACAGTTTGATAAGAAGCAAAGTCTTTTATTTCATAAACCCCTGCCAGTTTACAATGAGAAATTATTACTCTTTTTATTGTATTTTTTTATTTTAGGAAAAGAGACTTTGTGAACAGTAAAACAGTTTGTTTACATTCAGCATTTCTTTTCACTTACACAAAATTCCATTTCACTTAATGTAATCTAACATACATGTGTTGGTCTCTTGGAAAGCATGTGGAAAAAATGTCTTTAGAAGAAAACCCACGATCATAGTTTGAAAACTGAATGTATCAATTTTTTTTTCTTTTACCTTTTTTTTTTCCTTTTTTTTTTTTTTTTAATAAGAATCCTCTTATGCCCTCTAGAAGTTCATTTCTGAGCTGTCTTGCTGGTTTCGGTATGATATAACAGTCTGTAAGTGTACTTGGACACAGCTGGAAGGATCATTTGATGTGCTCAAATATTGAATCATCAGAGGAGGACAGAGTCTGCATTCCTTGAAAAAGGGAATACTCAGCCTTGTTCTGACCCGCCTGTAATTGTGGATACAATAGTCCGGTGCAGAGACACAGATTTTCACTGTAAGAAGAGTGCTACTGTACATTTACAAACATTCTCCGGGTCGAGCCACAGGAGATAACCAAGGGAGGACTCTCTTGCAGAATTCTTTACATTTTTGAAGAACATTGATAAATGAAGTTGAGGAAGTTGCCTTGAAAACGCTTTGTTTCCACAGAACCCCTTATGAGCCAACGTCTTACTGCAAAGTTCTTTACCGTAGCACAGGTATCTTCAGCAGGAAAAATTCAATACATGACAGTAGTTTTCAAATAAAGTCTTCCATCTAAAATATAAAAAAAAAAAATTGCTTTATATATTTATATCTGCAATGAATCGAAAAGAGGAAAAAACCCACAAGACTTAAAACCTCAGCAGAAGTAGTCCTCCCATAAATTTTTAAATTACACCTATGGTACTTTATGCTTAAAATAAATTTAAAAAAAATAATAAAACCTGAATATCACCATTGCAATTTCATCTGACAGTGGTCAAATTAACTCTGTTAAAAATTACACGCACGTTGCAAGTTGTGAATACTGTAACACCTTCTGAAGCTTTAATATATGCTGCATTCATATCAGTGCTAGGGCACTAGGAATGTAGGTGGAGCCCCTGTGCATGTGTTTTTACTGATATGCAAACTTAACTGAATAGTGCTAAACAGCAATTATTTCCTTCATGGTTGCAGAGCAAAAATCTTCTTGCATGCAATCGTTAGTACACCCATCACTAAAGGCATAGCTCATACTTTCTGATTTAGCTATGTTGTTAAATATACCATGTAATGTAACCATTGTGCACATTTGTAGCTATTTATATAGAACCCAGTATAGGATATTTAATCGGTATCAGTGAAGTATAGCCTCCTTCCCCCCATAAATGAGATTAACTGAACAATTACTATGTTAAAGATGTAAGCACGTCTCTCTCAGACATTTTTTCCACCCAAGTGAGGAGCATATATTTAAGTGAGACACGTGTGATGGAGAGGAAACATGAGAAACAATAAGCTCACCTAGCCAGTAACTGTTGATCTAGAAAAATGTGAAGATAACATTCTACCATAATATAGTTTCACTTAATTTACAAATACAAAGCGATTTTTTCTTCACTGTGGACATGGCATCTTATATGCATCTATTCTCACAGCAATACAAATATTTTTATTTTTTTTTAAACAGGAAACAGACAGAAAAACTTCTTAACTTTCTGTCCTGTAGGATAGAAAGTGTTGCTCCCTTCTGAGTAAAGCACATTATGAAGCATATTAATCTTCCACAGTGTGTAATTACAAAACACTACTTATATTTTGGAATATAATGCATCTGGAAGTACAAGCTGTATCTCAGCTCTTGAAGTCTGCAGGAAACCCTTCTTTTGGTCCTAGTGAAATGAGGAAACATCTATAAGATTTCAGAGGGTTTTGTTTCTCTTTTGGTTTTCTTAGTCTAACCTTTTTATTCCAAATCAGTCTTTAAAATTCTTATTAGATGTACAGGAAAATGTTGTGTGAGATAAACCTATATATATATATATATATGAATGCTGAAATTTTTTAAATGCTTGACTGTCATTGAAACAAGTGGCATCACTTCCACAAGCTTACTGTAACTGTTCAGAGAAAGAAAAGTTTAACTTGAAAGCAGACAAATGTACACCACATACAGCTGTAAATTCATCCCTTCTGCACACCCCTTTCCAATTTCTATTGTCTAGTTTCTATCAGAACTGCTGGGGGGAAAATGAGATGGTAGAATCGCTCACTCTGTCACAGTGATTCTTATCTAGTGCCCCTCTCATTTTCTTTTTTCACTGCTAGTTTTCTTTTGCAAGCTTCTTGGGTGTACCCCCTTTTGCTACTTTCTCCCGTTTTTACATTTTCCTGCCCCCTTTCCCTACTTTTATACATTCCCAGGTTTTTTGGCAGAGTAGATTATAACTTTCCCACCACTTCAGAGTGCTTCTACTCAGAACCATTTCCACATTCTCTTTGTTATTTACAGTCTTTGTGCACTGAAGAGAGGAAACTGAGGGAGACCTTGCCTTAAAGACTTTTTATTCTTCTTTAGACTTTTTATTCTTCTTTGATGCATGAAGAGCAACCAAAATACTTAGGGGAATTCAGGAGAGAAAGAAGGAACCTCTGAAATGGAGCTTGATAAAACTGAAGGCCTGGTAAGCCATCTCAAAAGAAAACTTGCATCAAGAACAGGATAGCCAGAGCTACCACTGACTATAGTTGCATATAATTCTCCCAAACATATTCAGTCAACACAATAGACATTTACAGCACTAAAGCTGTCCAGACACCTCTGTAAGAGAATTACACTGCATATATACCAGCACTTTGGCTATCCTGAATGCACACTTGCTAATGAGCACTATGTGTAATTCCCACAACTAAACATTAAGACAACCTACAGTCAGTAAGTTGTATTTTATTTTACTATATTAGGTCTCCATATACCTTTTAAATGAAAATATTTATTAAAACATGTTCTCAATTAAAAATACAGCTGTAGGAAGCGGAATCTTTGCAGCAGCCAACAGAAGATGAACAATCTGCAGAGAATAGCAGTACATTTTCAAAAGTCAGCTCTATTTTACACTGCTTAAGGATCCGATCTAGCAGTGAAGTCAATGGGATGTTTTTCACTTTTAATGGAAGACACTACCAAATCCTGTATTCTGCATCTACAGACAATGAACAATAATAGAAATGGGCAGCTTTACAAAGTGTCTTCCTTACAAAGTAAGAGAATAGTTGTTTATATAACTTAAAAACATTTATGATGGATATATACAATAAGCATAAATCTTCCTGTTCCTCAAAAAACTATATGATGGACATTAAAAGTACCCTTAAATCACCTGTATTGATAATGGACTTAAAATGCCATATAGGAACTCAGCAGCTGATCTAATATCATTGCTAGTCTTATTATAAAACAGATATATTCTCTTATTCCCCTAACATATGGGGAAACGCAGCAAGCATTAGACACATCAACTTTAAAATAAATCCTGCCATGTTATGATATAGATAAAGCAATTCCATGATTAAGTAATATTTAGTAAGAGTTCAAAAGTTACCAAGAATTGTAAGATATTTCCTTTGTTTTCTCAAGATTAGTCATGAAAGAATGAGGTGCAAAATTAATATCCTTTTCTTTAGAACCTATAGTGCCAACATAGAAAAAAAATCACAGTATCTGTGGAACTGCCCACCACCCTCTTAAATCATCAGTTTGGGAGAAGATGGAGAAATTATTTATTTAGGCTTTATACTTTTCTTCCAGCATGCTCCTGTGTGTAGCTGAGAAGTTCATGTAGCCACTCATGAAGAATGTACACCAGGCAAATAGCACTGCACTTCAGAAATATGAAGACTTCAAACTGTGCTAGGAAAAACAGAGGTAACTCACAGCTCTGCAGAGGAATGATAACCTCGCATGACGATGTGGTGACCAAATACAATACCTATATCTGGCTGCTGTCCCTTTTCCTTTTCAGACTCCTATTCTCTTCTTCCTAACCATTTCTCGCTCAATTGTCATTGTTCAGAGATTCTTCCAAAACAACTGGAACTTCTCTGGGTTCCTGCCAAAGCCACCTGAATCACTTCGCCTCTAGGTGTAGCCAGTGTTCCTATCTGAATACCAGTGGAGCTTTACCACTGATAGGCCTTCATGATTTCACGGCTAAAATCACAAGTAAAACCTACAAATCATGAGGGTGACCAGTGATCAGCAAATTAAGCAAGCTCGTCCCTTGCAACTCAATGTGAAAATGCCGCTATTCCTAAATCCCAAATCATGAGCACGCCTCTGCCTCCTGACCAGTTTTTATTTAAGTTATAGATGTGTGTTGCATTACCTTTCTGTTGTCAATAAATGCAGGATTTGTCTATCTGAATAAAAACAATTTTAGGTAAAACAAATATGGACTATGCAATTCACACAAATATGCACACAAACATATACTACGCAAAAATACACACACAGTGTGCTCTAAAAATGTTTACAACATTGAAGTGTATTTTTAGCCTACTGAAAAAAATGTTGATCTGTGTTCCAAATTTACATACTGTTATATAAAATATAAATACATAAAACTTCCTTTCACTCTTAGGAAGCCAAGCAAAAACACAAACTGGGAAAATACTGCTAAATTTCTAAATAGAACTGTGCATGATTAGCAGATTGTCATCTGTTTTAATTGCTCTTTTGCAAATGGCAGTGTTCAGCAAGATCACACAAGCTCATGCTAGTAACTCAAAACTGAAAACGCCACTACTCCTAAATCTCACTTGTTTTTGTCTACGGCCTGATATGACAGAAATTCTAGCCAGAATGAGGGAGTATTTTTTTTTAGATCAACCCTTTTTAATTAAGACTCATTTTGAGGTTTTTTGAATGAACATGCCCAAATAGTTAAAAGGTCATAAATGTTATAAAAAACAAACAAATGGAACTGACATAAAAGTTTGCAATGCTGAAACAAATCATATGCCTTGAAATGCATTCCCACAGAGATGTCAGCTGGAGAATGATTCACACAAGTGTTCTGTGGGCAGCTTGTAGCAAGTATCTCTATGGGCCCAACATTTTCTGAGATAAAAACATAAACCCACTCAAATATTATTCCTATTAATTTGCATCCTTGTAAAGTGATAAAAATCTACAATGAAATGTTAAGTTTGGTCTTAGGTTGCAAACTAAATAAATCTTCCATTAGATGATAATGTATGTATTTCTGCCTCTCAATGTGAGTCACACTGGGGTTGTTTGCCATCCAAAACATATCATATTTTAGTTTGTATTCTGAGAGCCGCTTTAAAAATAAACATAACAACAGTGATCATCATGACTATCGTAAGAGCATGCTGCAGTCTTTGGTTTATGAAAATCTGCAAATCAACCTTTGGTGTGGTGTCACACCTGAATTCAGACAATTGCTATCATAGAAAAGACTACTGAGGAAAACTCTCCTCAGTAATAGGATAAAGTGTTATATAGTTAGGAGCTTTGGGGAAAAAAACCCAACCAACCAACCAACCAAAATATACAGCAGCATGTCAGAGAGCTAATAAGAAAGAAACCCACAGAGTCCAGGTTAAAAAGAACAAAAGGACAAAATAACACATGAGAAGGAAAATTAATTATAAAATCAAAAATCTCAGTTGGAACTTTGAAAGATAGGATGTCAAGGTTTGGGCATTTTTTTATTAATTTATTATTAGCTGTTACTTTTTATGATCATAATTTGTGAGCTGTAGAATAGTAAATGCCAGCCCATGATCCAGTAACACTTCCATCAAAGTAGTCCCAATTTCAGTCACTAGAGTTGCTAACTACAGTTAACATAATTTTGTCAAATATGCACAGGACAGTGATATAAGCTGCCTTTCACTCAAAATGGGTCTTAAGAATACTTGAATGGTCGATCTTTGTTCTTTCAAAGTAAAGAACACCTACTTTAGGCTGATTTCTCTCGTTAATAATAACAACAATACAACTGAGCAAGTGAGGATGGGAACTTCATTCACAACTCTGACTCTGAAATAATCTGTGATTTCACTTTTCTGTTTTCTCTTTTAACCTTTCTCTCTTTCTTCCCCTTCTCCTTTTAGGTAGCAGAGATTCTGTGCACTGACGGTTTCTCAGTCTGTTGTCTTGTCCTTAGCAAGGTACAGCAGTGTTAGCTGGGATCTCTAAGGCCTATGTTAACACAAATAACAAAAAACCCATCACCAACAAAAAAACCTACAGACACGCACATAGTTATTTAATTGAAACTATAGGTTATTGGCCCATAAAAATCCATTTGAAGTCCATCTCCACAACTGGTGACTGAGCTGACCTGAACTTCAAGCCCTCTTTTAAAATCACGTTGCAACACAAAATCCCCAGGACTAGCCCATGTGCTCACTAAAGACAGCAGAGACTTCATACTGAAATTCAGGATATACACACTGTGGCCACACCCCACAGCCATTAAAAACTGCTAACTTTAGGTCTAGCAAACTGAGGCAATTATGAAGTATTTCTGACCCTCTGAACAAGAAAAGATGGCGTGGTCAGTAGATGAAGTAACTTGTAAGTTAGTGTAACACATATTTTGTAACTTAAGAATCATTACAGCTCTTTTCCTCAACGTTTTATATGCTAGAATATTAGAGTGAAAAGTATTATGATCCACCCTCGGTCCAACAGATTAAAAGAAATAAAGTATTTGTAACATTAAATGGGGCTACTTTTATCTAAATAAAAGAAAAGCTGCTCACTTGTGCTAAAGAACATAATAAATTGTGTTTCCTGTTAGGAAGTAGCTTTATTGAAAATGGCAGCTATTTTCTCAGAAGTTATTTCCAGGCACCTGTAATCTAATGAGGTTTGTCCCTTTCAAAGAACAGTTGTACGTGCATGCCCGAATGCACACAACCTCTTCAGCCCAGAGCTGATAAAAGCATCTGCAAGCCATAGCTCAAGCACATTTAAATTATATAACTGGTTGGTTTATTTGTTTTAATAAGATGGGGCAAATGTGAATCCCAGTGTACTTCTAACCTTTCATTCAACCTGATGTTTTAATCATTTGGAGGAAGAGAAACAAAACAAAAGAAAGGGATGGCAAACAAATGGTAATGATTCATGTGATATTTGATAAGACAGCAACGGGAAGTCAAAATAAAAGCAAGCATATTGTGACAGATGGAAGGGATCTTAGTCAAATTGTAAACCTTCTTCAAGAAACGTAAAGGAAGCAGCTAATTAAGGATGAAATCTATTTTTGTATGCTCTTCATATATTTTATTCAAAATCAAGACAAAAGAGGATTTATTTTTCCACCAAAGCAGGAAGATAAAAACGGCAGTCTATCTTTTTAATCATGGGAAAATCATTTATGATGAGGTTGATTCTTTTTCAGAGTTTAGAGAGTGCGACTGAGAACATAAACCTCAGCCTTTGTAAAACGCAGTCATGAAATCAACTGAACATAACTTTCCGTAATTTTCCTTATAAAATGCAAAACAATTATGTTGTGAGGGGAAAAGACTCCTCTCAGTGTACAAGGTTAATGAGAACACTGAAGCTTTACAGCCCAACACTGAACAGGAGGGACAGAGGGATCTATACTGCCCTGACATTGTTACTTATAGCAAAAGTATATTATGTTCTGGGGAACATGGATGGATCCACTGCTCTCTTCTCAAGTAAAATTAAAGAGGAGTACAGGAGATGTAGGAAAGCAGGCTCAACTGTCGAGGCTTTGAAATTTGAGCAATTTGTGCTTATCCAGTTTTTATGCAAAGATGGGTGATTTCACACTGCATGTTCAATAAACTCATGCAAATATGAAGTATGTAAACATATTTGGCCAAACACTATCCTAGTTTGCCCTTTGTATAACACCAATAAATTAGTTTCAAATTTGCATATTGTTATTAATCATACACCTTTCATTTCTCTACTTAACATTCATGTACAAATATATTTGTCTTAATACCCAGTGCAAATATTCAGGAGACTGAGATGTTCATGTCTTTCTTTTTAAAATAATAATTTATACTTAGGAGATTTTAATTCTACATCTGAGTTTCCAGACATAAAACTAAAACATGGATGTATAAAAAAAGAGCGCCTAAACACCTGTTTTGCAGTTATTTTAACTATTGAACCGTCAGGATCTTCTTTCAGTAATTTTATCATGTGTTTTAATCATGAATGTATGTTTTCATTATATCACTGAATACCATGGGAGCAAGCTAAAGGTCAGCAATCTGGTCTTTAGTAAAGTAACAAAGTGATGGACTACCTGAATATGTCACCTTCTATTATTTAAAGATCAAATAGAATACACAGAGCTTGCCATTTTCAGCAATGAAAAGAATGAACTGAAAACGGGACAAATACTTCGAAAGAAATATATTTTAAAAAAAAATCACACTCATTATTGCCTTATGAACTTAGCAACCCTTTTTCTATTTGTATAAACAGAACAAAAGCACATCCAAAGAAAGACAACAGAACTGATTACTTACAAGCACTGAACCTGAGTCTCTAAGGCATTGTATTGTGTCACTTCCATTGGTAAAAAAAAGTTAAAATAATAAAAAAAAAAAGAGAAAAACTAAAAAAAACCACCTTCAACTGAAGAATCATGTGGAAAAGTTATTAAAGGATGAAGTCACAGCTAAATACGATCAGCCTGTGAGCTTCCACAGCTCATTGTGTTCAGTGCTGTTTGTAACACAGTGTGGATAATTCCTGTGCTGAACAATCTGTCCTGCATTGAACAGCTTTAAATTCTGCAAAAAGGTGTTCTTTATTTGCTACGGTATTTTCAAAAATGTAAACAACTTTTTTTTTTTTAACTATCTTTTTAGGAAGCCAATCAACAAGCAACCTTGGATCTGATAGCAAAAATTTGAGAAAGAGTCAAGATCTAAATATTGGAATGTGGTTTCTGCTGGACACCTTCTTTTTTTTCTTGTAAAGTCTTAATGGAAACAGAAATTACTATTCATCTTTTTAGACTGATTGCTCTTCTTTCCACTTCTCAATTTTGCCTCCCTTTTAGTGCTTTGCTCAAATGATCACTTTTTATGCAAACATCATCACCAAAGTAATCATAAATACAAAATATCAATCATAAAGTTAATCTTCAAACAGGCTTAAAAAAGTAATTTTTTTTCTGTCTGGAGAGGAAAAATTGGTCATAAAATGAAATCTGAATAAAATACAATACAAAACCACTGTTGTTGGAGCTTTCAGCAGTTTTTGCTTCTAGGTTGAGATCAAATTACAGAAAATATCTACGCAAAAACATATACAAGTTAGCAGTTCTTAAAAGCTACCCTCCATACACACATACAGAAACACACGCACAGCTCCTTTCCGTCACTGAACTAGAAGCTAATATTATTAGCATGATATATGTGTTTAAAATTACAGATCGCATAATAAAGTGTGCATTAATAAAGATCTTTCCTGAAAGACCTTTTATGAAAGTCTGGAAAAGGTAACATGAGTCATGATTTTTCTTCTAGAAACAGTTGTGCCCATGGTTAGTATTAGCAATCTATTGCTACCTTCACCAGGTAGTGTGATGTTTATTTCCTTCAGCATATACAAACCATTTATGAAGATGAGCTCTCCTGAAGTATTATCTTTTCTAGAGCTTTAGCACAGACTACTTTTTAAAACACAAGAAATTACTTATCTAATACCTACTCCTACACAAAGCATCTCTTCTGGTTCACAGAATCACAAACCTACCTCACTCTTCTCTACAAGCTACTTCTTTTCTAAACTAATAACTTTCATTTGATGTAATGACCCAATAACTAAAAGGCAGACTAGTGTTTTGTTGGTTTCAGATTAGACTTAAATCCCACAATTAATATAAGAGTATGATCTAGCTTTTCTTTAATCCCGGTCACTGAGATGTTATTTCAAATGCTGCAAAGGTTACTGGAAAATAGAGGCCATTTATAGAAAGCATTTAGCTTTACTACTTACATTAGCCCGCATACATCAATTCTGGGATGTGTGGAATTCTATTCTAATATCAATATCACATTAACACCACATTTTTCTTTAATACCCAACCACCCTTGTTCTCATCTGTGTGCTAAAACAGAGTAACAGCCCAATGCAAAACATGAAGAAATAGTCACATGCAGAACAGGAAGGAATGAGGCTGTAAAATAGATAGATTGCACAGTGGCAAGCTTATGGAAAATCTATTAAGGATGCATGGGATGTCAAAACATATGCAATATAAGCTTGCTGCTCTTTCTTAGGTATTTTGTATGAAAGCAAGCTTATGGAAGACAATGGCACCAAGCAGTCAGCACTCCAGAACAAGAGTCAAGGTGACAGAAACCAAACCAGAAGTCATGCCCTAAGAAATGAGCAATGAACTGAAGTCACACATAATCCTTACTACCACATAGAAATATGAATAGACCTTAATGAAGTTCCCAGGGCTTAGCATGAGCGACACAGCTACAAAACTGAAAAAAAAAAACCCACAAAAAAACAACTCATCATAAATCTGAGGACAACTTCAAGCTGAAAGATGAATATGGGGTTTAACCCAGTAGTTAGCTATTAAGCCATACTTAAGCAAAATGCTTTTGTTCCTATAAGGAATGAAAAATACTGGCATTTCAAATTACAAGTGAACTTTCTTTCTGTGACAAGTGCTACTGCTGACCCGGGTAGATTGTTTTTCAATTCATAATTCAAACCAGTTCCCCTAACTGACTGTAAACTTCCATCTTGGGCATATCTTCATAGATGCATTTAAGTACTGCAGTGACAAGCCAACCTTTCCTATTCCCTCTCAGTGGTAACATAATTTCAGATAGGTACTTCAAAATTATTATTCTACCCTCCCAGGAAAAACTCAATTAGCCTTAGGGCCAGGTGGTTTGAATTTGGCACCATTCTGTGTCTTTGCCAATAGAGATTCCTCGGAAAAAACAGCATGTCATGACAGACTGTGTCCTGGATGCACCCCACTACAGAAATCCCAGACCATATGGAAGCAGCATGCTTTCCCAGAGAGAACTTAGCACCATGGTCCATCATCAAAAAGTAAGCAAGAGAAAAGAGAATGGCTAAATTAAACCACAGAGCAGTCAACTAATGACTCCGGGATCAAGTGATTACCTTGGAGTCAGAAGAAATGACCTGTGCAAAATATCTGAAGTGTAAGATTTTCTTGCTTGGAGGTGTGATTATGTCAAGACAGAGGAAATGAAAAATGTTACTTTGTGGTTGCTTTTTCTCTCTCTTTTTTTTTTCCCCCCTTAGTTTCCCGATTTACACTGTTTATTTTCAGTAGCAACATATTAATGGCATTATACAAGTCACTTGCAGGACCTCTCCTGGAACAGCGCTTAGGATGCTGGTTACCCATGCTCAAGTTGTATTTAAAGTGCAATAATTTCAGTACAGGCTACTAGTATAATAGAAGGAATAAAGTCCACAACATGAAAATAAAATTAATTAGTATGCTTATCATAGAAAAACAACTGATTATTCCTTTTATATACATTAAATAGTAAAAAGAGACACAAACCAGCTCTGTTTTCTATTGCAGGAACTCAGTTCTGTTGTAGCCTTCTAAGACGAGAGATGTATCAAAATGGTCTTTAAGATGGCATTTGTGATAGAATAGCCTGCACATACAGATTTTAAAGCCCATCTAGTCCTACCCCTAATGCTATGCTGTTTTAGTAGGACGAGAGGCAAGAACTGAGTATATGCTGAATATATTTACTGAATATCTGGTCTGGAAAAATAGG
Organism: Gorsachius magnificus; assembly: GCA_034008185.1. NCBI lineage: Eukaryota > Metazoa > Chordata > Aves > Pelecaniformes > Ardeidae > Gorsachius > Gorsachius magnificus. The sequence goes on from CM067081.1 coordinate 44,821,473, forward strand.
CTTGGCTATAAAGTTAATTTGAGCTGGAAGATCTAAGAGAGTCACAGGTTTTGCAAGAATATGAAAAAACCTACAGGGAAACCTTAGTCGTTAATTCCTAAAATTACAACTTTTTTGTGCACTGAACGTTTAAGATCAAACTCTGGAACTATTGCCCATTTGAAATGGAATAGAACTGATTTTTGCAAGTTTTAATAGTGTTTTAGTATTTCAATATTTTAGCATTGGGAACCAGACTGCTTAGGATGGCATAGTTACTGCTGCAATAGTAACTGTGATTGTCATAACAAATTTGATGATAAGGTTGAAAATGGAACTGATCCTCCAGTGAGTTATACTACTTGTATGATGCTTCCAGTATTTCCAGTGAAGCCAAGAAATCTGATCCAACCACAATATTTTTATGTTCAATTCATCAATGTGCAAACATATTGTGCTCTCTTCAATGGCTATGAGTGTATCTTTGAGTTACAGTGTAAAGCTAAAAATGAGAGCAAATTATTGCTTCTTTTTATTTTATGTTTGTATTCAATATAGCTTGATTACTTGAAAGGACTTGTAGCCAGCATATTGCAGCATGAAACAATATCATGAAAAATACATGTCTTTTAATGCAAGGGTTGCACCGACAGTTTGTCACAGGCAAATTCCGCAGAATCAACCAAGAGACTAAATAAACAAGTCAAATCTGAATTATCTAATATAGCATTGTATATTTTTAACAATCTCTATTCAAATTTCATGCACATAAACCAGCACTGTAAATTTTTTGGTCCTGACTTCATAACACTTTGTTTCCAAGGCCAGCTGTAGCACTTTGTGATCCATCCTTTCTAATGTCCATGACAAAACACACTATTATGCTATTGCCACTTTTCCTACACTATTATAGGCTGCATCACTTTTAAAAAATAAGGCTGACAAGAATATAATAGAAAAAACGTTCCTTTTACCATTACTGATACACACTTTGTGTTTCTCAGCTAGGAAAAACAAAATGACATCACATTATCATTATATATGCTGCTGTCTCCCAGGACGTCCTTCAGGTGTTATGGAACCTTACAATGACCAAAATACTTCCTGTGAAGGGTTGAAAAGCTAAAGATTTCTTTTTAAAGCTAGCAGTCTATTCTATAGAATAGATTTTCCTCTTTACAAGCCAGCTGGCAGTTCACTGGAAGAATACTTATTATAGATATATGCTGACAGCAAATTTTAGCTATAGATGGAACGTGATGCTGGCTAAGTATTCCTTCTCAATGTGTTAATTTTAGTTCTACTTCCTTTATACTTACTTTTCTTAGTTGATTTATTTCTTTTCTTTTTTTCTATCATAGAAACTTGAGATACTAATAGAGATAGGTAACATTCCAAATCAAATCCATGGGAAAGCTGAATGCTTGAATTATACAAAGCCTAAATTGTTTTATGTTATCATTCTTAATTCTATCAATATAAAAATAACCACTGTTAGAAAACACTATTTTTAGAATTAAAATAGATTTGGTTGCTTTGCTGGTTTACAATGAAGCATTTATATGTCAGACATATTAAGAATTTGTTTATCTTAAAATAAAATACTACAAATATTTCCTATTTCTGAAGGACATAAAAATGTTTTGTCTTATTTTTATCATACTGGTGAAGAGACAAAGGACAAAAATGAAAATCTTTGGCCACTTTATAATTAAACCATCAGACCCTCAGGTAGTTTAAATTAATATAGCCTTATTGATGGTAAGGGTATCTTTTTTTTCTTTTTTTCTTTTTCTTTTTATTTTTTTTTAACTCACGGAAGAGTAATACGGCACTTGAGTTGGAGTGATATTTTAGGAAAGCAGTTGCCTTCTTACCTCTTAACACCACTCAAAGGGCTTCCTGCTTGATACAATCTCACCATACGGTTTTATTTACATTTTAAGTCTAACTGCTTGCTTGCCTCTTGAATAAGTGAATGCTGAACTCTCATTGTTTTTAACAGGACTTCTCACCCCACAGTTTGTTTAGTATTATAAAAGAGAGACTGTCACCTATTGCACCAAATGCTGCCACTCAGTAATATAGCACTTTTGATCTAACACAATAATTGAGGTAAGTCAGTCTATTAAATTTTTCTCATATGAAAATCCAGCATTCTGCCTTTATACAAAATTATAGCTATCAAGTATCTTCTTACTAAATCACATAAAATAATTTTCCATCTATTTCTCTCTACAAGATTTGAAACTAACTATAATTAGTTTATAATAGTTGTAAATTGCTGTATCTTGCATCGCCTCTTTTTGACACTTTTTAATACCTGGGATTCTGATCAGTTACCAGAGAAAATATAAAAGCAGAAGTTAATAACATAACTGAACTTCTATTGTGCCTTTCATCCAAGATCTAGAATACTTTACAAATATTAATTAAGTTTCACAACACCCTTGTGAGATACCAAAGGATTGGTGCTGCCATCAAGAAATCAGTAGACAAAGACTGCATAAAGATCTGGTTCTGGTTTAAGGCATTGGTTAAAAATGCACTGAAGCATGCAAAATGAGCTATTCCTTTACCATATAATTCAATAGCAAAACATCAGACCTAAAGCATATAGGCAACCAAACAAATGCTACTATTTTAATTGTGAAATTGATATTATCCATTTGTTTCTTTATTTGCTTCAAAATGTAAAATAAGCAAAGACAGTGACTTCTTAGCATATACTTCTTGTGACTGTGTCACATGCTACATTTATCCTTTGCAATTAGATTGCCTTGGAGTATAATTACAAACCCTGCTACAAAATGGATTTACTGTATGGAAAAAACTTTTCCAGGAACAACACCAAAACCAACAACACCCCCTCCAAAGAAAAATCAATTACTTTCTCACCTCCAGAAACTGAATTCAGCTTTTCTGGAATGTCACTGAGTTTACTAAATTTGTTTGTAGAGGTCTACACCAGAGTACTCTAGTTATGCTCCTTCCACAGACAAAGGAGAAATATAGACACCTACTTTATGATGAACTGTATTGTAGACATTTCTCTCCACTCCCTCCATAGAGGGTCGAGGGTGACAAGCACAGATGTAGATGTCTACATTGTAGACTTCTATGCTTCGACAGGTTAATTCAGTGCGTTTCTTGCAAGCAAAACTACATTTAAATGGAGAAACATTTACTAGTTGTCCATTACAAATTAGTAATGGTCAAGAAATGCAGTTACAGTAATATAATGCAACCATATTAGTAATATGATACCGTTTTCCCTTCTATACTTCTGCGATATTTCATCTACCTCTTTTTTCTACCTCTCAATTTATGTCCACTTTTATTCTTATTTCAGAGTTTTTGGAATGCTTCTTTAGACTCTTGTTTCATGCCTTGTGCCTCCCATGGTAGCATCCAATTGAAATAAATGCTGCAGAGCTTCAGGGTTAATGCAGAATTCAAGTTATCCTTTCTACATTTTGCTTCATGCAACTTTCAGAACTGTAGAGTATGGAAACATTACAGAATTACACCAAGCAGAAAAGGAATTGTCAGGCATGGATATTTTTCCAGAAGTGATGCACAATTACTCATTGCCAACATCCGTAGTTACAAGAAGTGACTGAAATGCAGCTGCTTGTAGGGTGTTTACTGTCACAAGCAATGTTGGAATTCTGAGGCAAGCAAAAAGGAAAATACACAACAGATGAGATTCATCACAGTAGCTTCAGACACCTGCACTGTAGATAGCTGTGTCTGAGCCAGTTTTGTAGACTCCCTTTATAATCAATGAAGAGACTTGGAAGGTATGATTCATTTTTTTCAAAGGCAGAGATCTGTCTATTACTCTTCATTGACTTTAATAGGAGTCCAGCCAAATAGCTCAGATAAAGACATCTACCCCACAAATGTGTGAAGTGAAACATATCCCTCCCACTGATATTGTTTGGGTATTTTATGGATAATTACATTGCCTCAGCAGCTATTCCACAAGTTCCACACCTTCATAATACACAGCAATATCTATACTGCCATTAGGGTATCAGCAAAGTTCCGCTATATCTTATCAGCTGAAACAATTACAGGATAATGTAGTAAAGAATATATGACTCTCTATACAATCTCGATAGCTTAAACCTCCTGTTTCTTTTATATAATGAGTGCTGTATCTTAAAGCACTCTTGAGCAGCTCCTACTTTTCTATCTCTGCCGGGCTGACTTTCTAAGGTATTGCATGTCTAAAATTAATTCAAACACATGAATGTGTTTATAAACTCCTTGTGCAAGGATTTAAGCATATGCAGGCATATTGAAAATGAGTACAAATCCATTGTGCTGTTTCATTGTGCAAATATAGTTTCTTTGTGTTCTAAATCCCCAATCATTTCCCTATTTCAAGAATGTTTTTATTATTCCAGTAATATTGTGCTTATCCTTGAAAAAAACAAAACTCTGTTTCACAAATCTTACTATGCACAGTGTTAACATTCTCTATAGAAGCTATTTTATTTTAAACATACTTGCTATTCTTTCCTCACAGACACTATTTCCAACAATATTAAGTAGCTGATACTTTACCTTGGGATTCTAGGTGGTCCCCTTTTTAAGTAATAGCCTTCATTTTTGTTACTGAAAAACTAAGCATCATCCTCTTACACTTATTCTTTTTGTGGAAATAGCTTTCTGCAAAGTACTTAATGTCTTTTTATCTCCTCACACTTCCATACTCAAATTTTGCACAAAACTTTAATACTGATTTTTTCTTTTTTGCGCTGCATATTCTCATTCTGGATGTCTAGCTATTTTGGATACTGCCTTGAAGTTGCTGATCACCACAACCTGTCATTTAACTAGGTCCTCTGCCACTACTGTCCTTTACAACTCTTGCTGTCATCAGCCTTAGTCCAGGCTCAGTCATTAAATGTCAGGCAGTAATTCACAAACTGTTTTTCCTCAACTGTTAGTCTACTAGAGTATAAACCAGCAGAGTATAAACTAATCTCATATCATGTGCAAACTCCTGAAGTATTTTAAATTTTAGCCTACGATGTCAGTTTCCTTTTCTATACATAATATCTGTTCTATAAAAGCTGTTATGTATCACAGGTTGACAATAATAAAAAATACCAAAATGTTTACTTTGTCATACCTACTTGTAAAATTAAAAAAAAAAAAATTATCATCACTTGACATGTAATTGAACTCACTTAAAACCCCTTGAAAACTTTTGCTAGAGTGAGTAGGGGTTCTCAATTTTAAATGTTGCCAGTCAAAATGATGCAGAATGTGCAATAGTGTGTTTGTTTTTCAGATACTGTAGGTCTGAAGAGATTTTTTTGTATACTTCAATTATAAAAACATTTAAAACATACAAACTTGTGCAATTTTTATTTTAATGAAGATGAGAAGTTCATTAACAAAGATAAATATTTCATTAGATGTTAAATAAAACAAAGAGATTTTTTGGCTTCTCTCAGCACAAAATTCCTTTGAAAGATTAATTAATACATGCAAATTATGCAAATTAGACCCATGCAAATATTTTATGAAGACAATTAAGGGAACCATTAATTACTGCTTTTTTTTGCTTCAGTGAGATTCATTCATTTAATTTTAATTTCACTTTAACTGTTTTGATGTATAATCTTGCAGCTAAGAACTTTATCTTTCCTAGTGGGTCACTTAAACTTATAAATTTCATCAAGTGAGCAGCAACAGAAATCTGTAAAGATATTCTCTGGGCTATGTTTAGTATCAAGAGAAATTTTTGACACAATGCACTCCTAGAAACTGCAAAACTGGAAGGGAATGTGAGCTCATTCTTGGACAAGGTTCAACTGCTGGAAAAGCAATTAATTTGCTTTGGCTGTGCTAATATAGGGGAATTAGAAAGTGTGACACAAGACAAATAGAAATAATTAGTTCTCCAAAATGATGTTCTCATTAATATGGTTTGAACAGTAGAAATAAAAAACATTATTGTGGCATGTCTGCATTCTGTCCCTAGCCACAGGAGGTAAAAAAATGCAAGATACGGCATTTTTTCACCTTTGTAGTTTGTGTGGTGGTGGCATTTATTTTTATTTTTTATTGTAGGTTTTAAGAAAAGAAAATTGTGGACCTGATCCTGTTATCTAAAACCTACTGCACTTGCATAAAGCATGAGGGATCCCTAGGTTTCCAGACTGTTTTCTTCCTGTGAAAATATGAAGCTATAAATATAACTGACTAGGCTTTTCAGAACAATATACTCAAGTTCCTAAATTGAAAATTTGATTTTAATATTGTTCATTTAAATATTATTTTATGATACACAATACACAAGGTTTAATATGTTTATTCTGTAGTTTAAGCTACTATAGCAAAAGACTTTATGATCTCCTCTCCAAATCTGGTAACATAAAAGAAGTTTTCTTCTTCCATAATGCGAATACACATGCATGCATTTGACAAAGTATATAGAGGTAGATTTTCAGTTGCTCTCATTCTTAACACTTCTACCAGCACAAATCAGGTTTTTTACAAGCAGTGAAAATCATTAGCTGGTACTGTTCACAAAAACAGGCTGCTAGAAGGCTGTTAAGAACACTTGCTCACTTGCACTCTAAATTTCTTAGCTTGTTGCAAAATCAAAGGTAATGTAACATTATGCGGTCCCCTCAAAATATTAACCATTTTTTCCCCCTGTAGGTGATATACCTTCCGGCTGTTTACCAAGTTCCAACTGAAGGCACCTCCCTTTGAAAGTTTTACCATGTATGTGCCTTTTACCTGGAATCAGATATTAAAGTGCAAGGATTTGATTTAATTTATTGCTTCTTTCAGTTAGGTGGCAAATCTACTGCATCTGATAGAAACTGAGATTTTCTCTTTAAATACAGCAAGGGGAAAGAAAATCTGTCCATGCCTGGTTTGACATTTTTTGATACATGACTACCATTAAGAAAATTCTCAAGTGCAATTACTACAGAGGTTCAGCAAAAATATCCAAGAAAATTTCCAGAACACACATTGTGATAATTCTCTATAAACAAAATCCTGTCTTCAGGGAAATTGTTGATAAGAGAAAATGTAATGAAGGACTTTAACTTGAAGTTAAAACCTATGAAACTTTCCTATTCTTTGAATAGTCATTTATTCGTTAACAACATGGATATAATACTGCCATGTTCCTAATTCGGTAAGAAAGTGTCAGTTAAACACAGAGATGAATGCCCATGATACTTGCAAAATGCTGGGAAGTACCTTCTTCCTTGACCAATTCTGTTGCTAGTCAGCTTTTTCTGCAAACTTTTACTAAATGTGGCTGGCTTTAATGCCTTCTTTCTAGCCAAATCTTAGAACTAGCACCTCATACCCTACCTTCTAGACTTTTCTAGACCAGCCTTTGATAAAAGGTTTTTGATATTCAAATACTGTTCTCCCTTTGTTAGGATCTTCTTATTCTCCATCCATATGGCTAATTTCTTTCTCAGTTTGATCTTTTTGGCTTCTATCTCAACTTTCTGTTTTAGTTTCTCAGGGCTGCGATCTTCCTCCCATTGTCTCCTTCTTGTGCTTGGTATCCAAGTAGTCTAATCCACAAACAGTAATTCAGCCACTGTATACACTTTGATAATGGACATAACCCTTTGTGCTCCAGGTCTATTCCCTTTTGTCTGACCTAAAACCTCAGCCTGCTTTTCTGATTCTCTCTGTGAATGTTTAGCTGCTATGACAATCTCAGGTTGGGAAAACAGAGCTGTTAACCCCACTACTACTACTCTTAGTCACTATGAACCACTCTTTTCATCTGGTCTGTCAGTGAAGTCCAAAATCAAGGTATCCTGTTTGTTTTTTACTTCTGACTCTTCATTACAACGTAGGGTCTACATCTCTTCTCATAAAAAGTGTCTGCCCCTCATTTTCCTATCCCTCTCTCTAGCTGTAAATTCATATGCTGTTTCTCCTCACATCTTACCTACCAAAGCTTACTTCTGTCTGAGCTGTATAAACAAATTCATAAGGCAAAAATATTTTCCTAGTCTGCTGCTTTGAATTGTCACTCCTTTTTAATTCCTTCACTGGCTCCTTCCCTTTAACAACTGGAAACACTGTACTTGAAAGGTTTTGCCTTACCCTTCACCTTGTGCGTTACTGCTTATCAAAATGCTTCAAACTGGAGCAATGCTTCCAAATAAGCATCCTCATAGGTTTTTTCCCTTACCGTTCTCCACAGTTAAGACAACCCTCATGTAATGTTCACAAGACTAACTCACTACAATCCTTCAGGCTTGAAATCTGGATTTGTAGGTAAATCTGACAGCAAGACCTGAGATCAGGAATGGTACCCGAATCAGGAATCTAATCAGCAATACGGGTTCATGAACACATATCACTTCCCACATAAATCAAAGAAGTTCATTTACCAGCACGGTCACTAATATCTCATAGTCATCATCTCGTCTCAAAAAAATATTTGTGTAAAGCTTTAAGGGAAATGACATTACTTGGCTATATTCCTTAGTAATATTTGTTTACCTTGGTCACGAATGGGCACAGTACTTTCAAGAATATGGTAGGGGATATAGGTAGGGATCATCATATTGAAAGGTTTAATTAATACTATTGCACCATTGCTGCTGTAAGATGGGTTTACCTCATAGAAGAAATGCATTGAATACGCTTCCACGTAAATGATTGGCAATTCCTTTGCTTCTTGCTGCTGCCATAGCATACTTGGGGACAGATTTGCATTTGATGACTCAGGTTTAATTAAATGTTACATCATCTTTGTGTTTTTGACCAAAATATTGAAAGGAAAGCATGTAGCAATGCATGCATGCTTAGTCTTCAGCTCCTGAAGTACAGAGAGCTAATATTGGTCTGTCTTCATTTCCATGAGCAGAAAAATATAGCAGGTATCAGGCCTGTCTGTATTCCAGGAAGCTAGAGAAAGAAATTCAGTGGAGCTTTGGGGTTAGGAAGCCGGCAGAACCTACTTAAATTAAGTAATCCATTCCCTATTACTTTACTCTAGCTTCAAACCTTTCACATGTCATTATGCAAGGTATTTTAACCAAACTGGGTATGTTTATGTAGAAGTAACAGAATCTAAAGTTTCTGCCAGGACTTTTTTACAAAAGCTGAACACATAGGGTCAACTTGATATTTGAGGGGATTAAATAAAGTATTAATCAAATGCTAGGCAACATATGTTGTATGTGTCTAACATAGCTGTGTCTAACAAAGAAAAGACTTACAGCAGGTGCACTTTGTCATTACCCTGATATTTACAGAGGCTAGCCATCAGTCTGAGCAAGTGCAGAGCAAGCACAGATGATGTGTTACATGTGTTCTGTTAGCATGAACTTTTGGGACATAAAACCTAGCACCAATATTCAAGTGGGTAAGTTCCATCTAGTTTTGCATATGTCTATACAATGACAGAGCATGAAGGAACATGCAAAAGGGAGGGCAAAAACATGAAGGCAAATTTTAGCTTTTGCAAAGTTTAAGTTCACTCCCTGATCTACCGCAGATTTCCAACATATCCATGATCAAGCTCCTTAGCTCTTCTATGATATAAAGGTAATTGCTTTGTTCTGCATCACAGGATTATCTCCTGATGTGAAGATTAAATCCATTAAAGATTGCAAAGTTGTTCAGACATTACAATGATAACTTTTCTACTAACTTTCCAGTTGCTCCTGACATAGCTTAAAACAATTTTTATCTGAGACAGACCACAAGGCTACAAAATGGAATCAGTAAAATAAATAAATAATTGTTTACTAAAGCTTACATTCATGCAGAAACATTATAACAGATTAAGTATCCTCTAAAAATAAGTAACAGCAGTTTAAGAAACTGGTTTTGGACTAGATGATTTTGGTAGATTTAAGAAATTTGTGTTTTCTCATGATTAATCTGCCCTTAAAAAGTTTCTCAGAACTATTATGCACAAACATGCTTTCTTTCAGCTTGATGTCTGATTTTGTTCTCTGTTTTGATAGAAATATTTACACTAGCAATTCTAAAGACTTATACACCCTTAATAAATTAATTCTGTTGAATCCCTGCTAAAGACCAACTTTACTTCTTTAGCTATTTCTTCATATCATTACTTTTGCAAGCTTCATGGGGAAACTGAATTCAAAAAAGGAAGCAGCTATGGAAAGTTAGTAGAAAAAGATAGAAGGCAAAGATGTTTCAAAGAACAGGGAAAGTACAAGAATACTCTAAGGCATATTAACAAAGTTCTGGGCTGGCATATCCTGGGCCAGCTCTCTACTTGGCCAAAGGACCTGCATCACGTATGGTAAAAAATATCAGATCTTTTTGAAACTCAATGAGTTTGGGCTTCTTTAAAAGAAAAAAAAAAACAACCACAACTTTTTTTCCACATCTCACATTTTCATATCTGTGTCAAATGCTATGTAAAATACACATTAGTCCACAGACAACAGGAGAGCAAGATCTAGAGAAATTATCTCATCAATGTTTGTGTGTTTTCGCCAAAAATGCTAAGAGAGTGGCATAGGCCTTGCCTTTGGAATTTATGCAGTAATAAATATTTTTTTATTCAAAATATATAATAATCTATAAATTTCCATTTAATATATCCCATTCAATAATGTAATATGTTCAGAAGTGTTCAAAATGGGCAAAAAGGGCTTGATTCAACATAAGTCAGCCTTCCATACCCTGCATGAATCTTGAAATTCAAGATTTGAAATCAAACCTGTATTTGATGTTTCTTTTTACCTACCCAAGCTATAGTACCTTTGAGGAGGGAGACATGGATCTCCTTGTCTAATAGATTTCCTCCTGCATGTGCTAAGTGGATATAATAACTTACTGACTACTAGTTTGTACTAGTAGTTGTCTAAAGCACAGTACTTTTAGCAGAACTGAAAATTATCACTGTTATTTTTGCATAAGAGTTGTCTCCCTCATGCTTCACACAACAAGTCACAAGGGGAGCACAACTATTAGAAAAATCTCAAACCATTAAATATTTTGAGGTTTGTTGGCAATAAAGTATTAATGATTTCATAGAAGAATGCAACACTAATGTTGACAGATGAAGTTCCTTTATAAGGGGATGCACTAATATTGACAGATGAAGTTCCTTTATAAGGGGATGATACACAAACATCAGGCATTTTTTAATTTCTACAGTAGTTTAAAAAAAAATGCCAAGAAACAATCTTCTTTATGACACACATTACAGCTGACATGATGCCACTTTCCAGCACTTGTCTAAGAAGTAGTAAACGTGGCTGAGGGGAAAAAAAAAGAGAAAAAGGGACAGCTCTCTACACAGCGTAGAGGCACATGCTGATAAACAGCTTCCAGCCAGCCAATCTAGCTCCCCAACCAATCTAAAGAGGCACAGGATTATAGTTCAGTTGTGAATGAACTAGAAAACCACTTTTTTTATGCCTGTTTCATGATAAGCTATAGAAACACCATTTCACTGAAATGATGTTGTTGTTGTAGTTTTAATCAAATTTTCATCCTGGTTTAATAAATAAAGTCTTTTAGTTCTTTCTCTAGAAGGGAAAGTGATTTGTTTTTCAGCTGATGAGCCTATGCTAGAAATCTGTGTTTTACCAGCCTGTTCAGGTTTCAGTTACCTTCTGAGGGAGAAGATGAAGGGAACAGAGTACTTATGCGAAACATATATAGGTAGGATGGTGGCTTACATCGCCCATCTTTCCCAGGTAGCAAGACAACTGGGGTGACCTCGGAAGTCTGTTAGGTAAGAATTCATCCCTCTAACCTTCCTTCTTTGAATAATGTGAACATGGAGGAGGGAGGGAGTAGGAGATGGATGAAAATGAAACAAGTCAAAACAATTCTATATGAAGTTTTAATAGCCTCTTTCGTTCACAATGTGTTTTATTTAATATTCTTACTGTCCGGAATTTTCCCACTTGACTCTGTTCATGCTTAGTCATTAATTTTACACATAGTTGCTTTAAAAGTGCACTAAAGTACCATGTTGGAAGAAAGCCTCTGATTGATTAATCATTTATCTCAGTAGAAAAGCCATGAATGTATTTGATTTCCAGCAGCTTCGTATATATACAGCTATAAAATGAGATGTAAATTGCAATAGATAGCAATTTCAAAGAAAATGTGAACAAGTTTATGTAAGAGTATAAGTGTTGAATGAGGGGGCTCTATAAGAATACTTTGCAGCATGTACGTAACTGTTTATTAACTCTATGCCTTTCCTTTACTTTTTGGGTGACAGATAACAGAATTATGCACCCTAAAGTTTAAAGGTGTAGCTAACAATGACCTATGAACACTATGAAACAATCGTCTATTTATAGGTTACTGCCTGCAATCAATACCACCTTCTGTTTAAGTTAATCAATGTTGTCTTTAATTGATTAGCTTGGGTTGAAAACCTGCCAAAGTGCTGGACTCCTGGGCAGGGAGATAGGGAACATACTTATTACTGTTTGGTTTCCATGCATTGTAAGATAATTTCAGTATTTATTCATGGTCAAGGAAATGTGAAGCAAAATAAATCTTTATTGTATATTTTCTCATTGAGTATTCAGATTTCAACAGTAAAAGACAGACAAACTGGCAAGAGATGTCATAAATGTCTAATGTACAATCTAGGTTTAAAATCTGAACTATACTGGATTGTCTGCCAAGCCAAAAAAATCAGTAGAACAAATGTCTTTAAAACTTTTAAGGATTACTCTTCTTAGGGGAAATAAAATATTTAAATTCATGTACAGGGAGAGAGCCCGGCTCTTTCTAAAATGTATAAAAATTAGAGCACCTATTTTCAGAGATACACCTTCTGCAACAGTAATGAAATTCAAGGTGGTGCACGCAGATTAATGTTGTTATTTATTATTATGTATATAATTCTATTGAAGTGCATAGCACTATACAGATGAATAATAAGTGCATGACCCTGACATAAATACAAGGCGTTACACACTGCAGTCGAAAAGCAGCTGAAGTTTAAGGCACTAATCTGAAGGAAAATTAAGCGTTTTAAGTATGTGTTACTGCAAAAAGGAACAATGTTTAACCAGCAAATATTTTAGGAAGACTGAGCAAAACCAAAATAGAATCAGGTGGACTAACCAAAGGGAGTAAAGTAGTTCCACTAAATGTCACTGATGGTTAGACACTGAAATTCTAACAGTTTCCCCCCTTTAACACCACCACTAGACCTGATTTATTTTTTTTTTTAGAGCATAAGAAAGACAAAAGAGAAGACCACTGCAGAAAGCACACTATCCTTCAGCTTCTAAAATTGAACAGTGCACATGCATACGTTTTCACCAATGCATCAATTTGTTTGACACACTGGCATGCAGAGAAGGATCAATAACAAGACAGCAGACATCACTCCCTAGTGGGTCACTACAGCAGCTTTGCTCCATTCTGTTGCCTTTTTCACACTTTTGTGGTAGCTCAGATCACTGCTCTTACCTAGAGGTGCTAGAATAACCTAAGGAGGGCAGTCACATTACAGAGACAGTCCTGTCTTATGTCTGCAGTCAACCAAAGCTGTAGACACTGAAACCAGTTGTTTTACTGAACTTCAGAAATCTTAAGAATGGAAAACTTAAGGAAGAAACTTGATAATCAGGCAAGAAAAAAGAAAAATGCAAAATCTGTCAGATTGCTGAAAGTCAAACTCTCACAAGACATGGTATTTCACAAATATAGACAGACCTGTTTGATGACTCCTAAGCTGAAAAAAGACTTTTTGTTGACAAATTAAATGGAAAATATTAGTTTTGGATTTGTTGATTTTTGTTTGTTTTTTTTTATCTGTCCTAATGGAAGAACAGGCTAAGTGGCCTAAAAGTCACAGAAAAGTTCATAAAAAAAACCCCACAAAACAACAAAACATTACACACTTTTATCATTGCTGCTTCACAGAACCTTTTTATATTTCTATGGGTCCAGAATAGTCAGCTGTTTGTTTCCATAAACAGCCTAGCTAAGTAGCAGATGTTTCCTTGGGCAGTTATTCAATATATCTAGAAAAAAAAATCCCTTTGCCTTCCAGGCTTCTGACAGCTTTGTTTCCAGCTCCTGACTTCTTTTCCCTGCTGAAATGTTCAACCTTTATAGCAGGCCTGCACAACAGGTGGGCCGTGGGTCTCTTGCAGCTTGAAAAACCATTTGTTTGGCCCATCAGCTGCTGAGAAGAATCATGTACTATTTGATTTGCCCAGCTGCCAAGAGGCAGCAACAAGATGTCCAGCAGAAAATGCATATCTCCTAGCTTGTCACTGATCCCTCAGAATGCATGTATCTCCTAGTCAGCCACCTGGTCAACCAGCAGACACATAGCTCCAGATCATACGCACACATTGCCTCACAGGTCAAAGAAGTAGCATAATAAGAAAGATTTGCGATATTCAGAAGTAATATTTGGCAGGGGGGAGGTTGAAACAGAGGTGGAAGGAAAATGGGAAAGTAACAATACAAGGGAAGCTGAAACAGTGGTGAAATGGATCAGCAGAGAAGGACTGTCACATGGGAAAGTGAAAATGTATTTTCATTCTGAAAATGACCTGATAAACCCATTTGAGAATCCTGACTCTATACTAACCTCAAGCATCTTTCTGCTAGAAGTTCCATGCAATAATAAATGAGTAACAATAAATCCATAATACTTACTAAGTAGCAATAGAAATGTAATAACTGATGAGCAAGTGTCAATTGAATCAAAATACAGAATTTACAAGTTTTTATACATATGTATGCATTTACTATTTCTAAGAAGTTTTAATGAGAAAAAAGGCAAGAAAAAACTTGGTAAAATGTATAAAGAATTGGGTGTTTTTCTTTTCTTGGTTTTAATCAATTAATACTGTAGAGTATATATGACCATCAGTTTGCATAGCATTATACAGATAGATGACCTTCGTCTTTGAGGAGCTGTGGGAGCAAATGGAATTGCTTTTGATTAAGAGGAAGGGGGACACAGATAGGAACAGACAGAAATGCAAAGACAGGAGATAGAAGCTCTGGGAGAAAGATGCAATTATTGAAGGGACACTATAGAAGGATAATGGATAAAAGAAATGGACTTGATGCTGGTCATCACAATCAATATCATGAGCAAAATAAATGAAAGAAAGACTAATGAAAAGAAATTTTATTTAAATGTGCTGCAAAGAGAACTGATGTCCCCAGAAAAGAAATAGATGTCCTGTCATTTGAGGATATTGAAAACTATTTTTAAATATCATTAGTTAATTTGAGAGTAGCCTTGCACTGGAAATGTATCCTATCTATGATTAACAGCCAACAGTAATCTTCTCTAAGTCTAAAAACATAAACTCACATAAAACTTAAGATTTAGAAAAATTAGGACAAGAAATCTGATGCAGTTGGAATTGGAAATAAAGACAGAAAATGTTACTAGGGGAAGTGACTGAGACTTGTTAAACACAGCCAGAAACACAGAAAGCAGGTCTTTGGAAGACAGTGTGGAAGGGAGCTAGTAAGAAATGGTTGGCTGACAGTAACTCAGCCTGAAGTTGGGGGACTGAGTGGTTTGGACTAACTAGACAAGAACAGGACCCAGTAGTTGAGAACAGAAGGAAAGATGGGGGACAAAACACAGGGCACGAAAGTCAGGTAAAGTCATCTAAAGTCTCTTAGAGGGAGAAATCTTGACAAGTAACGGATGCAGAATATGGAATTATGACTGGATATAAATAGAAACTTGTAATGAAAGGTGATACAAAAAAGAGGCAAGAAAGATATTGTAAAATTTAAAGGATATTAGGACTGATACAAAGCCAATGGAATGAGGCAGAAACAAGAACAAGAAAAGTTGATGGAGATACTGTTAAGAGTAATACAGGTTGCAGGAAAAATGAAAGGAAGATTCTGTGCCCAACAGCATGAAATGTGTCCCAAGATTGCCTTTATTTATCTCAACAAGTATCTGTAAAAGTCCCATGGCAAAATGGTCATTGCTTAGACCATGTTGCTCATAATAAGGCATTAGAGTTTATCAGTTACTTTGTTAGCTTTATCACTGTGAATCTAAAGATTCAAGTCCATAAGGTTTTCAGATGTCATCTCACAGTGAAAATTCTGACTTTGTATTTACTTGTTAAAAAGAAAACTCTAAGGAATGTTTATCTAGGACATTACTCAAATGGTGAAGCAAACCACTCAACTGTTAGGAAATGCCAAAATTGAGATTTAACATATGAAAGAAATTGAGATAATCATTCACACCTCTTCTGTAAAGCATGATGTCTAATGATGAAAGTATTATATATAAACCAGGTATTATATAAAGCATGAGAACACACATTGAGCACTGAAGATAAAGAAAATATTGGATAGATATCCATTTATTCAACTACATCCTTGTCCCCTGCACTGAATGAGACAGGGTACTGTGAAAAATACAGTATCTAATCATATAATTAAAGATTATATCATGATGCATACACAAAGACGGTTGAACAAAGGTGCGGAAGACAACCTTAATTCTACCATTTCCTAATTTTGGAATGCTTGACTTTACAGCCTTGATAATGGCCTTTTCCAATAAAGTTTTTGATCTCATAAGAAATATCATCACACATTTCCACATGCTTTTGTCCAAGAGGTATACATCAGAAATGGAACCGTGTGCACAAGCTTCACAAAACCACCAAAAGTTCCTTTTCAATGTGGAAGTCCTTCAGATAGCTATCTTTCAAACACAAATAGAGCAAGAAAGAATCAAGGACTATCGTTTGCTGGGATTATTACACTGATTTTGCTTGTTGAAAACTAGATTAAACAAGATTCAAACCAACACAGAAAACAATTTAGGTTAGGTTTTCAGGCAAACGACTGAAGCTGTATCAGAGCAATTTTTATTAATGTGGAGGGCAGCTGCAGGGCAGCTTTCCCCTAGTACTTAGGCAGCAAAATGCACACACTAAGTTCTTGGTATGGGCAAAATTAAAACATAATTTCTTTCTTGCTTTTCCTCAGTAGCCTTCAAAGGCCTTACAAGTAATTTCATATAGGACTATGCAGTCAGAGTGCTGAGTTGCAGTTGCTTTCTTTCCCTATTCCTGGATCTGCTCAACTTCTCCATTTCCTGCCTTGTCCTTTCTGAGAGGGAAAAAGACAGATGGCTCTGGAAGCTTTTATGTGCATGGTAGCTGAGTGGCTCTTTTTCTTACATCAGGAAAGCACAGTCTGAAGCCACTTAGCATTACACTTAACTGCACTATTTAATATGAGCCTACAGAAGAGGCTGAGAACTAGAAAAAGGCAAAAAAACCCCAGTTGGTGGGAAAGGGCATAGAAAGCATAAGTTCGTTTTGCTAAGGGACAGGAAGAGTAAGATAACAGACTTATTTGGAGAAAGGCTGATAATGTGCTAGAAAGAAAAAAATATTTACAGCAGAATAAGGAATTGAGGTATGAAATTTTGATTGACAGACACAAAAAAAAATTGTGCTAGAGGAGAATGTGTAGTTAAGGAAAAATTGACTGAAAGAGTGGAGTACCAGAGGAAAACTTTGAGGACAGGCGAAGTGCAAAGAGTCTCTTGGAACACAAAAAGTCATTCTGGGGGAAAAAAAAGATAGGCTTGAGAATTCCTGGGAACTGAACAGGGTGAGAAGACTGTTAGCAGAAAATGATGGAGCTGGTTTCAGAAGCAGCTGGAATGATGACATGTAGGAGTTGGAAATTAATTGGAAGAAAGTAGAAAAGGTACAGGCTGAGGCAATTGCTAGAAAATAGGAAAGAAATGGAGAAGACAAACAAAATAGCAGCCTGAGAGAGAATTTGGTTAAGCTTCCTGTTCTTACCAGGATAGCTTTGAGAGAAAGGCACAAAACAATTTGGGAGTGATTTGGGAAAAGGAAGACATGACAGGGACACCATATGAAAAGAGTGGTCTATGGGGAAGACAGTGCAGAAGTAGAATATTTTTAGAGGACTTTAGATAATCCGTAAAGGGAGTGGTGTTTAAACGGAATGAAGATGAATGTACAGGACTTGGGAGGGAAACTACTGGGAGACAGAAAACTGGAAATGTGGGATTTATATAGGAAAAGAAAAATTAATAATGTAGGCAGACAAATACATGGCAAGTAACCAGATGGGGAAGAAAAATTCAAAGGAAATAAGAAAGTAAGAGCGGCAGTAAATGTCATTGTTCTAGTGCTTAGTAAGAGGTCTGTTAACAAAACAGTATATAAAAGTCAAACATTATCTTTGTATGGTACCTTTTTGTGTGGGATGAGGGGGTCTTGGGAAACCGGATTGGGAGCTAGGCATAGGCATCTAGTGAACCTACAATATGTATGGAGAAGAGGATAATCTGCTTTATTATTATTTTAAACAGAAGCAAGAAAGAAAACATTTAAAACCAGTGTCTACACCAGTTCCTAATAACATAGTATATGTTTGTATCTGTTAGAAAATATGAGACCCATAATTGGGTTATTTATTATGATTATTTGTTAGCATTTTATGGATATTCCAGCAAACTGTTATCCACTCAGTATTTTAAAAAACCCAAACCCAGGCCTAAAATATCCTATATTGCTTCTTTTTGTAATATCATATTCAAATCTCTTTTTATTATCTCTCCCATTTTACAAAAGAGTTTACATGAACTAAAAGTGAATCTGATGAGTGCTACATGATGCAAAATAGAACAGAACATAGACCCCTTATTGACAAATACAATTATCTTTTATATTAGTCCTACTCCTGACTCATACAAGTGATAGCTGAAATATCAACATTAAATATAACTTCAAGTTGACAAGTATCCTTTTATTTAAGTAAATAGTAGATAAAATTTTATTTTTAATTGTTACTTCCCTGTGCAATATTTTCTTAAATGCTGAAATTTCACTTGGTATTTCAATTATTGCACTTCCCCACAGAATGCTTCAGCTTTCCTGCTTTTGTTTGCTTAGTTATAGAACTGCATAGCATGCTTAATACAGTAAGTTGAAAAAAATTTAACGATTGTGGATAAAGAGACTATTACCCTAGACATGCTTTGATACTGAGATAGAGATGTATTTTTGAGAGGAATAAGAAAGGCATTAGTATTTCCCTAGTAATTATTTTTTCCAGAACCTGAAACATGAACAAGATAGTATTCTATTGTTTATTATGGAATATATTGTATATTATATATAATGATTCTTCTATAGTGCAAAATAACATTTACAGATAAAAGGTAAGGACATAATTGAAATTTTGCAAAATTGGAAAGATATGGTCTTTGTTGCCCCAATGAAAATTCAAAAAGCTGATGGAAAAATCCCAGTTTCACCCATTGGAAAGCTTTTTTAGGGTTTTGCAGCTAAATTCTCCAAGAAGCCCACCTGTACTGAGCATGCTTTATCCCAGAGCTGCAGGAATGAAGCAGTTCTTTCCCTTCAACTCTCTCTCCTCATTCCTGCAATCAACTGCCATGCTAAACATTGAGATAACAACAGAGAAACTGCCTTCGCTTTTCTCTCAATGCATGTCTCCCTGACATCCAGACAGATGCAGAAGAAGAAACAGAATGTGTATTGAAAGCAGTAGGGAACATGAGCTTGATGGGGAGGCAAGGGGAAGCAGAGAATACAGGCAGAGATGTGGTACCAAACAGGAAAGGCTGGTAATGGGGAATGCCAATGCAGCACGGTTGAAACAGCGGCCAAGAGGAGGAGGAGGAAACGGGAAGGGTCAGTCAGAGACGGGGGCTGGGGGTCACTGGGAATAGACAGAGCTTGCAATTAAAGAAATAACCAGGGAGACATGAAACTGAGTTCAGAAAGAACACTGGGAGAACGTGAAGTCAGGAAAAAAGAAACACAATGTAATGTAGAGCCAGGAAAGAGTGAGATCACCATTGACAAAAGCTGGAACTGCAGTGAGGAGGAAGAAACTAGGAGGAACTGGGACACAGAGATACAGGAGTAAGAGGGATATGTGCTAAGGTGCTAAGGGGGACACAGAGAAAAGCGAGTTTATGGTGAAAGGGAATCCTCCTTCCAATACTGGAAGTGAACACAAAGAGTCCTGACACTTAGCATTACTCGTCTGCCACTAACTATTTCTTGAACTATTTCTGAAACCTGTCAGCCTATAATAGCTGATCCACAATGACAATAAGCTACAGTTACATTTGTGTTGTAGGGTTACATACTGTGGTAGATCTAAAAGTTCTGAACTGTTCTATGACAATTAAGCTGAATATATTAAACTATAAGAAATTGCAACTCTATTTCTTGCTTCTTTTTTCCTTTTCCTTAAAAAAAAACCCTATTTTAATTATATGTTAAGACTGCAAAGTAGAGACAGGAAATGTCAGAATTAAGGTTGCCTTAGCAATGTGATCCAATATCACGATCAGAATATATTATGGTCCAGTCTTTAATTAAATAATCATCTGTGGGTTGTGGGGTTTTTTCTTCCTTGCACCACCTTGGACAGATAAATCTAGGAAAGTTCATCATTACTGAGAAAGCTGCTTGTAAGTCCTTGATTTCATTTGTTGTGGAAATGGAAATGTAAGAAATAAGCATAAGTAGGCAGAGGATAGCTGGAAAAGAATGGATAATAATGGTTAAAAAGCTGAAGTGCTGCTCCTATGTAGTTTGGCATAAGTCCTTTAGACTACATACTTCCAAAATACTCAGTAATTATGTGTTGCTTATTTCATAAATATCCAGCTTGGTATCTCAGCCCATAAATGAAACTGAATTCAACAGGAACAGTGATTTTAAATACACTGAATACATTTGCCAAAAATGCAAACTATCCTGAAAAAATAGGTCCTAGCTACTCAGAAGTTAAGCAATTTGTCACTTTAATCTTTCTGTGACTCTATTTCCCAGCTTTCAAATGGGAATACTCCAAACTTCACTTACTTGCAGGAATGCTCTGAAGATAAAGTAATGTTTGCAAAGAGCTCAGTTACTGCAGTGACTAGCATAATAGAATGGCCTCCCAAAAAATTAGAAGTCTGTCTTTGCACCAAACAAAATAACAAAATGACTGGATTATCACAAAGTGACATAGTGACTGGATTCTTACTAAATGAATTACGTCAAATGGTGCTTTGAATAAGGCATACATTTTATGGGAAGGAAAGTAGGATTCTGGAATAATAAACCTCATAATGTGTACCCGCTTTCCAGGCAACATTTAATCTGGCATACTCCAAGTGCCGAGTTATTGACTTTGCAGACATAACTTGCTTTAATCTAAATAGTTTTGTTTATATACATGCGTTTATCCTACATAAGAAATTATTGCCTCTTTTGTATTTGTTTATATGCCCAATACATTAAAAGCTTGTTGACTTTTTATTCTGTTGTTACAGCCTCCTTGTGGCACATGAGTAACAGCTCTTTAGGAGTTAGAAAAAGTGGTTAAATAACACACAGAAGATGTCAAATGATACTGTTAAGATGATTGACTTCAAAATGCAAAATAAAGGCAATTGAGAGCGATTACTGGAGCTAATAATTTTAGGCTTGCCTCTGAAAAATGCACCTTCATTTACAATTGAAAACAAATGCTATTTTTACTGTTTAGTATTCACGTAGGTAGATTTAGCCTGTTGACTAGAGAAGGCATTATAACATAAATACTATCTTAAAAATTTGCTCTTTACTAATATCTTGATGTTTGCAATATATATACACATTTAGATTCACAAGGGAAGTAGGACAACTCTCTTTAGTATTTCATGTATAAATTTACTCGGCAGATTTGGTTTTTTTAAATGTAAATAATGGGATACAGTAAATGAAAAATCCAAGAAGGGAATAAACAGATTATTTATCGTTAATGCTCAGAGTAGCTTATTGAAACATACCTTTCAGTAACTGCCATTGAGTATTAGCTATGAAATTCTCATCATGCCTTGAATGTTACCCATTAGATTTAGCCATTTGTATAGTTAAAAGGCTCAAAATGTTTCAAATATGCCTTTAAAACCACTGTTATCTCAAATCTAACTATACATATTCACAAAAACTGCATTCAGCATGTCTGAGATTGAAATTAATTATTCTTCTTTAATTGCTCTGTATAAACAGAAATGACCTATTAATTTAAAGAAAATCTATCAGCACAGAATGTATGCTCTCTTATAAACAAGCAAGATGAACTTGACCTTGTTTGAACTTGTTTTGATGTGGCCCAGATGGTAGGCTACATGCTTGAATAGCAGTCTAAAGCTGAGGAAAAACTCATATAGCAAGATCTAGATTTATAGCCTTTTGCAAATTCCTACCTTGTATTGTCCTTTCAGCATCTGTTCTGCCCCCGCTGCGGTCAGCTTCTATCTCTGGGGTCAGAGAGTCTAGAAACATAGAAAGGTAAGACTGACACATATTTCATTCGATTCTTATAGCCCTTTTTACAACCTGTTACTCCAATGCTGAATTACAATACAATCAACCTTTGTCAGTTTTTTTAATGTTGAACAATGACTGGAGGCCAGGACAATTTTTTGTTAGACTAGGAAGATTAATGAGCAATAGATTTTTCAAGCATAAAGGGGGGGAGAAAAAGAGGAAGAAAAAAATTGACTTCTCAAGCTAATAATATAAAATTGTCCTAGTTTGGACATTCTCTCCAGTGAGTTTATTTGCACATACTATATAAAGTAACAAAACAATAAAGGGAGAGCCATCACTTGAATGAAGGAAAGAAAAGAGATTTTTTTTTTTCCTTCCCATCATGTTGTAAATTTTCAATATAACAAGCTGCTTTTGACACTTAAATTGAAAGTTAATGGCACAGAGGCAAAAACTGGTTTCTTACCATTTAGGACCCTGAGACTATCTGTTGAAGCTGCTTGTTTCAGTGTCTGTTCTGCTTGCTCCCGTCGCTTAGTCTCAAATTCAAGTGCTTCCTGCAATTTCCTCTTTGCCTTCTTTTCCTTCTTTAGCCTTTTCTGGATTATTGCTAGGAAAAAAGAAAATCAGTGTACTCAGATTTGGATCTGAAACTTGGCTACATGATTACCTATTAAGGGTCCCAAGAAATGCTACAACTACAACAGTTCATAGAAATTGATAAATTATACAAAACCAATTTAAATGACTTGAAATTTGCTGGAATCACTCTGGGATAGTCTAAGAGCTACTGTTTTGTACCATGATATTAAAAACTGAAGGGGATATTCAGCTATAGCATATATTTTTTTTATACACCAATGAGAATCTGTGAATGTCCCAATCGGAAAACCTCAGAACCAGCAATGAAATGTACTTTTTGCGTCATCTGACATAGATATGCCTCTGACTCTGGAGGCGAGGTGTTTTTTTGCGATTAAGCCCACCATTTTGTTATTGCCCATAGCACACAGTGAGTGTACACATAGCGATGAAGTCTTGGCCTACCTGCCTGCAGCTTCTCTCCCACAAGAGGGAGCTCTGGCTGCTTGGGTGCCCGGGATGCTGGAGGAACTCAGTCCTGCTGTGGTCCTCATTCCTTAGGGAAAGGCCCTGAGCTTTCTACCTCCCTCCAAGCTTCTGCTTCCTGCAAACCATCTGACCTCTTGGTGCCCGGTCTCTTCCCCATATTTATTTCTTATACACATGTCCCTTTGTCTTTCCCTTTTCTCTTCCTTGCTCTCTGTCGGCTCCTGTCTCATCAGCCAGCTCACCTTGAAGAACTCATAGCAAATTCTTTACGGTGCTGGATCCCCTAGCCAAGTAAACATTACTTTGCTCTGTCAAATGTGTGGGAAAATAGTAGGAAAGGAAGGAGTATTTTAAAATTAAGCATCAGAAGGCCCTGATTTAGAAAAATGTTTTCCTTGTATCTCTTCAGCTCAAATTTTACAAGGAAAAGGATCTCAAGATCAGAATGAAACTTCATCACATTTTTCGTTCCTATGTTACCAGTGACTTACAACCACAAAATTAAGACTTGCATCATCCCTAACTGAAGGAACCTATCACAGGTTATGTTCCTGATGGAAAAGGATAATGTGAACCAAATTTTATACTCAATAAAAGCCAAAGTGAGCCTCTAAAGAAATCAAAGTCGTAGAGCATATCATTACCTCCCCCACCATGCCCCAACCCTTCTTACATAGCATATTTAGGGTTTTCAGAGATGTGCAGGTAAAAAGCTTATGTCTTATAAGACCTTCTTGGATAAGCCTTCTCCTGGAGATTCTGTTATTTTGACACTAACTAAAAAAAAAATCTACTAAACTACTCACTAAAGAATTCTTTGCACACACTAAAAGAATTATCCTTACCAAAACCAGATTCTAGGTGATACTAAGTTTGACTGCCAAGATCTATCTAGCCCTGTATCTCACTCCAAAGTAACCTCTGGTACATGCCTAGGGATGAAAGCTGGAAAAGGTAAAAAAGTTCTTCCACCAGTTCACTCTCCCCATTTCCAGTAGTCTGTGATGGTGGTTTCTTTCACAAAATGGAAATAATGAAACTTTTAAAGGAAACTATCATGTGTTATTACTATTTAATTTATATGCTAAGAATAACCACTTTTTGGATGATCTTGGATATTTTGTGTTGCTACACAGAACTGTTCAGACACAAAACGAAAATAAGCACATACCCTGTAGTCAGAATCGCTACATAATTTACATCCAAGACTTTGGAATTTTGGTTCTTTCTCATTTTGTATAGTACCAACCACTTTACAGGCTAATTATCAAAGAACATCTAGTATCTATACAAAGGCTAAACTAAATACATTTTGAATCATTGCACGGTTTTAATGTTTTCATTATGAGTACTTTGAAAGTGATTGCAATAAATGAGAAGGAAACATATGTTGCTTTCTGAATTAAAATGTCATCATGGCTGACACATTGTAGATGTGACTACAGCAGTCAGAGCCAGAATTAGCAAGCCCTTACTGTGTAGCTGCTCACAGAAGAGATATTATCCTACTTTCACCAGTTGATGAGACACATCCTACAGCCTTAGGAATCACTAATTGGAATATTTACAAAGAAGGAAGGAAACAGTACAGTAAGTAAGCAGCTCTGTAGAACATACAGTAGCAGCAGTGAATTTACTGTTCAAAAAAAATGGCAAAAATATTCAGATGTAGCCACTAAGGAAAAAGGTATTTGACTTGTGTTAACATGTCGAGCAAAAGATAGATGTTGCCTAATGCTGAAGATCCCATTCACCTAATGGGTTTTGACCTGTATGTGACACAGTGACTTGTGTTTCTATGCTGTAGCTTTAAGTGTATTTCAGTTTTTTCATATGGTATCTCTTAACTTAACAGGGATATGGTACACTTCTCCCATCTTGCTCATGCTTCCATTAAGACATGTGAAACTTTCTTTAAGACATGATGCTTGCTATCTGGAAAACTAATAGTAGGTAAAGCCTCCTATGTATTTTTCTACATTTAATTGAAGAATAAATTCTCACAATAATTACAATCTGGTCTTATTTTTTCTCTCCTACTTGGATCTGTTCATTTTAAAAAATAATCCATTACTTTTCTTTCTTTTTTACAGAAGTATCCACTAGCAGAGATAGTCACCCTCATTATATTTGCTTTGCTGCATACCACCATTAAGTGTTCAAATCCATTCGTCTCTGGTCTGACTCTTTTACCAGTACAATATCATCATTAGAGGGATACATACAAAAAAGCACGTAATGCATCATGCTGGAAATAACATTGTCAATTATTTCAGTACCCTGAGCAAAATAAAGGACTATCCCATGGTCTTTCCTGACATACAACTTTGAGCAAAATTCATTTTGCTTAATTTTAACTTCTCAAAACATGTGTCTAGTCGAGCCTAGTGAACAATACTCCCTCTGGAGTTAAATGGAAGAGAAAGAAGTCTTCACAGTGTAATTGATCCCACCTACCTGTCTGAGAACAGGATATACGAATCTCTTTATTGACCAGAAAGGGAACTTATATTAACTTAGATGAGGTGCTTAACTTCTAGATGGCAAAACTCAAACAAGGTCAGATGGGTCCCTCCCAACCTTTTCTATTGTGGATATGATTGCTTAACTCTAAAAAGAATACATATTTGAGCAGTTGTGAGACGCAGAGATAGAAGGATGTGAAGAATAACCAAGCTCTTTTGCAAAACTACTTTTAAAGTGTAAGTAGTCAATTGTACTAAAATAGGCCAGTTGTGGACAAAGGGATGATTCATTGCACAGCTGTATATTGTTAATAGCAATTGTCTTTAAAAATGCATTCTCAAAAAGTAAAAAAAGGGAAATTAATGATGTGACAGTCCTAGCCTTTAATGGGTCAAGGCATGAAACAGGATTACATTGTGTACTTACTGCTAGCATGTTAGTTAAAGGTATAATGATACTGGTTGTGAATCCAAGTGTTCTTGAGATTCCCTATTTAACTGGTTCCCAGAAAATTAAACTGGACAAGAAGAGAGTTATAGCTCTAGCCCTGCAAAAATACATATCTGACTCGCCATGTTCTGTGTTAAACAGCAAGTGAGCCCCAGAGGTGAACTGTCCCTTGCAAAGTAATTAGACATCATCAAAGGGCAAGACGTACATATACAGAAAAATGGACCTATAAAGAAAGATGGGAATGTGCTTGCAATGCAAATAGTTAATGCAAGTCACTGTAAACTGCCTTACCTTTACTATCAATGAAATTTTTTAAGAATCTTTAACATGTATGTGCTTTACAGTGGGCTCATGTTAATGTTTGAAATGCCATTAATGCTATGGCCTTATCAAGAAGAACCTTAACTGTTCCTTCTATAAACACATTTGATCTACTATGCACTATAAGGGGCTTGTGTATTACTATTATCTTTATATTTATTACATACAGTTTGCCTAAATAGGCAATATATGACCCTAGAACATAAGAGTTCCTAAAACCTTGCAGATTCTTAAATTTGATACAAATTGTCTTTGTATTAAGTAGCTGTTCTTTTTCATAATGATCACAACCTGCCAAAGTCCATAACAGCACCTATGGTATTTATAATTGTGTAGTGTATTACTGATGTAGTAAGTAATATTCAAGAGAAACATTGAGAAAAAGGAAGATCCGTGTTCTAAATCTCATTAAGATCCTATGCAGAATAAGGCAAGCCGTAAAACTTCCTGCATTGCAGTCAGCATGGACATAACATGACGTAAGGGGGAAAAGTTTTGATCAAACACAGGTGTTTGATATAATATGAGGTTTCCTAAGGAAATAAATTACAAAGTGTTTATGTCTGCTTAATTAAGATACCTCTGTTCTTCTGCTCCACAGCCAACTGTTTTTCAAGCGTTTCCCTCAGTTCTCGTTCCCTGAAGAGCTCCATCTTCAGCTCTGTCTTTTCCAGTTGGACCTGTTTCTCTTGAGCTCTGGCATTGTCTATAGCAACCTTTAGTAGACCCTGTTCAAAGATAAAGTTGGATAATGTTTGAAGAATGTTAGAACAGCTAACATAATAAATAACTTCTGTTATTTTTCCTTGATTAGTCATGTGAGATTTACAAATGAAATAGTCCTGTTACTGGGTCAAAGCCTCTCAATTATCAACAGTGAAGTTTTACTGGAATTAATTTTAACAGGTGGGCAAAAATCTGTAAGAAGATGGGATTTGAGTTTTCCCAGAAAATGCAAACTCACCTTTGACCGTGCACATAGCTAATGTGAAAAGTTAGAGGGATAGGTTTATTCTTTGTAAGAGATAAAAGAGACAAACCTACATCAGGCACTTGTCTATGACCAAAACAAAAACCTGTCCCACTGAAAAAGAATTGGCTGTCTCACAGTCACATCATCCACAGAACGGCAAATTCAATCTCTAGCACAACTCAAGCCAATGGAAATTACTGAAGGGAGAAAGGCTCTTTTAGAGGCTTGCCATTTTGCTCCTTATTGTTGTTAATTATTATTATTTTCAAATATTTTCATATTTCAGGGAGTTTCCAAGGAAGATAGGGTTATTAGGATGCTATGCAGAGGTCAGCCACAAAGTAGGAAGATACCTCCATTTCAAAAAGTACATTCTCTGACCCTGTACAATTGTTATTTCACACCAGAGAACAGAACACAATCATCTCTCAATTTCTTAACCTGGGATGGTTGAAATAAACTCTACATTTCTTGTTGTTACTGTATCAGAAAATAATGATTCAACCTATTCTAAACTTCTCTTGAGGATTTTAGCTTCACAATTCCTTCTTTTTTGCAAAGAAACAGGAAGACTCCAGCACAAGATAGTTAGGACACTGATAGGAATGAAAAAGAGGAGGAGAAACAGAATTGAAATAAATGAACATGGAAAGAGGAAATATTTCCTTTTCCATTTTCCAGAAGCCTGGCCATCAGGCTCTTAGGTCTACACCTGAATCTCTCCTCTTGAAGCTATCATAATAGAGTAGATAATTAAGCATGGATATGCATATACGAACCTCCACAGATATGAACCTAACTGTTCTGTATCCTAGGCAAGTCTCCTCACAACTTAACTGTAGAGATAACTTGATCCAACAGAGATTTAACTTCTGATACAAAGCAAAACAATGCCAACAAGAGAGACTGAAGCGTAGTCCCCAATAGCTCTGCTAGGGAAGCATTCAGCTAACAGATAAAAGGTTCACACTCAAGACCTGTTTTCAGAACCACCACACTACAGACATGAAATCATGTCCCCCAACTCCCAAATAAGCTTCCTCACCTCTCAGGCACACTTCCTGAATTGGTTGCATGTTTTTTCACTAAAATTGTTTGAAATATCTCCAAAAAGGAATGGAAAAAGAAGCCAGCATGATGATACTTGAGAAATGGCAAAATATTTTATAGGAATGTTAGTCTGCACACTTATCTCCCTAGTCTTCCCAATGTCAATGCCTGCTTTGAAATTTGTGTCCTTCAAACTCCTCTTTTAAGTCTGTTTTCAGAGCCTGTTATTTTCAGTACTCCTCATCCTCATTCTTACTAAAGCATTGTCTCATTCAGAGCTTACTACTTTACAGCTCTATTACACTTCAATCTATTAAAGTCCATAGCAGCTGAAAGAACTCAACACCTTCCAACTTCAAGGCCCAGATGGTCACCAAAATTATATACACTACATAAGTACAGAACATATGAAAATATCTAACAATGGTAACACAACAAATGTGCTTACAAATATGTTTGAAGTTTTAGCAGTTTTCTTTAAAAGAAGCAAATGCTATTCTAAAACAGCTAAAACACAAAGGTATTTTGTGTTGAATGCTAAACCTGAATGACTACTAATGAAAACCACATAAAGCCAAATATAAAGCTCTACAGACATATGCAGAGTAAAATACAATTTGAAATGTTTGTAAAGCCTTTCCAGTCTGTTTTTTAAAAAGTTAATATCCACCTGAATTCTGTTCCCTTCCCCCGCCATGTTGTCCCACATTTACAACCATCATAAACTATGTTTTCTGTGTGGGATGTATTTGAAATAGTGAGAAATTGAAGTAGATGGTTTTTATCAATACCTGCTTCTGGCTTACGCTTAAACTCTAGAATATTTTAATCTCCAATTCATCACTTTCCGGGACATGTGTTTCAACCAAATCACTAATAAAGCAGATCAAGTGAAATTACATGAAAAGTATTTGTTGATGAAAAGTGTATTGTCAAGTAAGTTTAAAGCTGCAAACACCCTCCTCCCAAATTCTTACAATCCATCTTGTTTAACAACAAAATCGAGCTGCTAAAGCAACTGCCATCTTTACTCAATTCAACTACATTCATGTACATGTTTCTTCTTCATCAGGAACAAACAATTAGTAACAAATGAAAGAGATCATTACATCAAGTGCCCTTTTAGATCACCCCAATTAAAACTTTAGTTTAGCTGTATTTTAATTCTAAGATACCAAATTCTAATTTTCTGCTCTGATTGCTCTTGTTGACTTATCTTTGAAAGATGTACTCTCAGTGCAAAGCCTAGAGATTATTTAGCAAGATGCCAATGTTGGCACCACTTAATGTGTTGATTGGTTGTATTATCAGTAGCAGTTTAAAATAAATTACTATTAAACTATTATTGTCCTTGGCTGAAAAAACACAATATTTTGGTGTTCTTTAAATATGAAACAATCATTATGAATAAACATGGAGAATAATGCTAGAGTGTAACACTGATGTGTGTAATTTTATATTAAGAATTGCTGCAAAGTACGAAGTTGCTAAAAGCATATTACATTTTCTATTGAATTTCTACACCACACTTCCTCCCCCAACCTTTCTTTTTTTTATACTTGCTGCTAACGTAGCTAATGGTAATACATTACCTATTGCTGCTGATTATGTCTGAAAAATATTAGCTTTTTGGAGCCAAGACCCACTAGGGACTACTTATAAGCTACACAAAATTAAGTTTCATTTTTAGAAGTTAAATCAGTGCACATCAGTAGGCGTCCAATGTGAAAAAAAATCTGCAGTAGAGCCAAACTGATGCATATGCAAAAGTACTGTTGCTGCCAATGACAGCTCTAATGCAAAAATACTGGAAACATTCAATATCTCCCTGTATTCACTGCAGAAGGGGGTGAGAAAAAACAACTAAAAAGTACAGCATCTAAAAATCATCAGTGCCCCTTGGAACAGGAATAGCAATTTCAGAGTTGCATGAAATTCTATTAATTCTCCCAGTGGATCAGCTGTAAAAGATTATACAAAATACAGTATGTCCAACTTGTATTTGCTATGGCTAATCCTCTAACCTGATATTAAATCAATATGCTGCCAATGACAATGGGAAATGCAGTGCAACACAGGACATTAACAAAAAGAAAATATTTCCCTTTAGGGAAGGTCAAATGTTATGGAGGCTGGATAATGATAATTGTAGTGAACATGCTCAGGTTCCAGATTTGTTTTTAATACAGTATGTCTCTATCTGGAGCCAGGCTTTAAACATGGCATGCCATTCTTCCCCTCTGTGTCACTGTTAATAATTTTTTTTTATTTCAACATAATGTCAAAAATGGACATTTTTCCTCTGGAGATTTATAGATCATTCTGATTTGGTTTGTTTACTTTAATGCACTTCTTTTAATAATTTCGACTGATAAATTCTTCAGAAATGCCCCAAATAAGAAGTTAAGCTGATATATGGTTGATGTTTCTTCCCATTCTCCGGTGTATCCAAACCCACCATCATGTAAGGGTAATCTACTGATCCTATAGTAATTAAACATATATCAAACCTCAACTCATCCTTAAAGCCAGGATTACCCATCATTATTTTAAAAAATGCAAATTATGTGTTGCCTATTTTGAAAGGGGTGGAAGGGAAGGTATATAGAAGCTCTTTCTCTTTCTAGCTACATCTACAGTGTGTTCCAGCTGACATAATTTAGTTAGCTACACATTTATATGTGATAACAAAATGGCCTTACTAGCTAGTCCACTGGTC
Source organism: Gorsachius magnificus (assembly GCA_034008185.1). Taxonomy (NCBI): domain Eukaryota; kingdom Metazoa; phylum Chordata; class Aves; order Pelecaniformes; family Ardeidae; genus Gorsachius; species Gorsachius magnificus. The sequence goes on from CM067081.1 coordinate 44,852,836, forward strand.
TGTCTAGAATATCATACCTTGTTTCCAACAATCACCCCCAGTGAGAAAACCAGGAGAACAAGGCATGCACACAGGCAAATCTCCCAGCTTCCAGAGATTTCTAGCTCAGGGGCTTCCTTTTGCAATATTAGCTATTCGTGGTGAAAACACTTTCAAGTAACATTGGTTCTTTTTCAGTCAGGAAATTATATATAATTTCTATGCTTTCATCATTAAAACTATCTATCTAGTGAAAGGCTTGCAAAAAGAAAAAAAAAAAAATCAATGTATACATTTTTAGTTAATTTCACTTCCCAGGTTAATTTTTGAATGTTTGCTATTTATAACTGACTACTGACTTAGTAACATAAGCAAGGTAAGATAACACAGCTTGACTATCTCTACAGGTGACTCTAGAAAGATGTTTTTGTAGTATCTCAGATTGAGTATCTCCATCACAGGCAAAGGCATATTGCATATTGCACAAGTATAAATGCCATTTCTCCATTAATACTTTCTGTGAAAAATAAAATAATCCTCTTGAATTTTAGTAGAAGATAAATAAAATAACATGAAGTAAAACTTTGATTTTTACTTTATCCAGTGTTTGCAGTATCAGTGTTTGCAGTATTTTTCTCTTGTGTATTTAGTCATGGATGGTAACAGTGCAGGAGACTCACAGCAATAAAGCCAGTAGTTTGCTTTGTTTTCATAAGGGAATTTAGTTTTTAATCATGCATTTATTTTATTAATATCAATGGGATCTGTGCAACTTATTTTACATATCTTTTTAAAAAAATCTTAGCACCAATACTGTGTCGATATAATACAGTCTTGATAGAAAAATATAGCTATCAGTGTGCAACTAATTCATGCCTTAGATATTAATGGAAATTCAGCTCGGAGACAGTAAAGATTCAGACTCTAAAAGCTTAGAAGAACACTACTATTACCCAAGAATATTGCAGTATCATGGAAGGCTGTGGCTGTAACATACTTTGGCATAATCAGGCCATGACTCAAAAAGGTGAACTTATGCAAGGGGTATGGAAACATCTTTAGCCTTCTCATTAGCACCCACACAGCATTTTGCTGTGACCCACCTTCCACCACCCTTCATCCTCCTTGCAGCTGCATATAAGACTTCCAGCATTTAATCTGGAAGAAATCAACAAATATACATTGGGAAGGAACAGACATATCAATTAATTTAAGCTCTCTGGAGAAATTTATTTTCTTTTCTTTTTACATGTGCAGATATACATCTGAATAAGCAAACATGTCCCCAATCTTATTTCTTTATTTTATGTGTGTATTTTCTTAATTACATTTTGTTACAGTTTATTATTTGCATTTCAGCAGTCCTCAGCAAGAAATATACATTGGTTGTTCTGGGTACTGTATATTGCTATTTTCTTCTCTTTAAATGTACAAATATTTAAACATTGTACTTTTGTTTCATGAAGTATTTATGGAGAAATAAGAAAAACATATATACGATATACAAAATGAAATAAACCCAACTAGCAGCCCCTGGTGACAGTGATAGCAAAAAGGCTTGTCTAGCATTTGCCTAAAATTACAAATTAGTGATTAGGGGCTATTCATTTAACTTTAGTATGGATGGAAGACACAGACTTGCTTGTGTTTAGTGGCCAATTTTAAAGAATGACTCAGACTTCTAAAATGGAAGTAAGCAGGGTTAGGCACCAAGTTCCATCACCTAAGCTCTTCAGCACCTGTAAGAATTTTAGCACATTTTGATTTCAAATATCAAAAGTGTTTAGCAATTTTTGCTCACATACCCCAAAGCCCTGTCCTCATGGCAAGGTTTAGGATCCCACTCACCCTGACAAAGGTCAAAATTAGAACACTTACTGCCCATACAGTACCCTAATTCTGTTCTATATTAAACCAGGATAGGCTCTACAACCTCTTCTGGAGCCACCCATGGTCTGTATCACACAGATCCTCTAGATCCTGTGCCTCACACAACTGAATATACACAACGGGAACTGCCATCACATCCATGAACACTGGTGTAGCCAGAAGCTTCCTGCCTATGTATTCATGTGACCATCACATCCCTAAAATCCATCACCACATGCGGCAGGTTGTGCATGCACCCCAGTCCCATGACCTAATGAAGATGTACACTTGCATTTCACAAGCAGACATATACCCTTTCTTTGAAAGGGCACATCTGTATTTTGTAATGCATGACCCTGGGAAAAAAAGAACAGCATTTACCAAAACCATTCAACTAGTCTTTGGCCAGATTTCCGCTATTTTCTGTTTCAAAAGCACCTTAGTACAGGAGGCAGGGAATGGACTGTAGGTCAGATGATCTTTTCTAGAAAGTTAGATCTGCTCCATTGCTAGCATAGCTGCAACAAGAGAAGGGTGAGGGATCCTACTGCTCCACTTCCCCTTTGAATCCACACCTCTGTACTGGAAGGAATGCAAAATTCATCTGGACCAAAGGAGAGCAAAGAGGAATTTACCCAGTAACAAGAGTCCTTCTGACTCATGTACTAAATGCATCATGGGTTTCAGGTAGTGGTTATGCATTTCTTAGCAAAGTCGTAAATCTTTGGGGGGGGGTATGTGCGTGCAGGAATGCTTGATGCTATATGAAAGGATTTCCAGAGATCCATTTAACTATGTAATGTGACATGGGGACATACTTAAAAAAATCCAAAGGGACTGATGTCCCACCTGTTTACCCTGATAGATGATTTGTCGTGATGTGGAACCTCAAAGTAAGGAGCAGTAAGTACAAAAGCACAGTGAGGGAAGGCATGAAAAGGTCTCTGGTTTCTCTACAATGTTGCCTTTAATTTTAGCTCTTTACCCCAGATAAGTTTAGGCGGGGGTTATTTAAAAAAAACCAAAAACAAAAAAAAAAAACCCAAGGCAAATAAAAAGCAATGACTGAATTTCACGTTCATATTTTCTGTAAAACAAAACTGAATGCATTCTTGGCAAATTAATCCTGGTCATTTATCCTGAAGTAGTGCAGCACTAATATTCAATCACAAGATTAGCTAACCTGTTGATGCTGAATGCTTTGCTCATTAGGTTGCTGTCTAGAGACATTGAGTGCACACATTCGTCAAAAAAATTACTAAGAACTTTCCTGTACGTGCATGCACAGCTAAAACATTACATACTTTGCTAACTGTATGCCTTCCTTTAGAAAAAAATGCATTCTTTCCAGCAGATCTGCTAGAAGAATGCTAACTGTTGCAGAATTACCTTGGTTTATGATTTAAATATTTAAGATCCTAAGTCCCAGAACCACAAAAAGCAATCACAAATATGCTCTTTCAGACCAGGCAGGTACAGCAATACTTAATTGTTAAATAGCAGTATTTTTTCATTATTAGATCTCAAAATGTCACCGATTAATGGATCGTATACTTTTCATAAAATGGGTCTGAAGTGCCATAAACTTTAATAAGATTGCTTAAGAAAGTAAAGTGAGCAGGATTTGGACCTACTCTGTCATAGCCTTTGCTGAACAGAATTTTATGTATTTGCAGGAATGAGCAGGGAAAAATATCGTGACAAATATATTTGAAGCTCGTAGTTGCACAGACAAGGCTTATCTGGAATGAGTACAATATGGCTGCAATATTTCCTGTACTATCATTTTGCTTCTGCATGCAACATACAACCATATAGTTGCAAAAGTTGCATCTGGGGAACACATGATCACTGAATTTGTGGACAAAAAAATTCTTCACTCTAATATGAAACACTAATATCTTGGCTCCAAGCTGCATGCTAGTGTATACCTTAAATAATATTTGAATCAGGCTGTACTGTACACACAATAGACATCATGACTACCGAATAGGAAATCTGCAGAAAATTTGGTAATACCCTTTGAAGTCTATTCTTTGAAGACAGTTCTTTAAGTGAAAAATTTTTTTTGGGACACATTTAAATTTAAATATCATTTCCACCTTGGCACTCCAGCAATTTAAAACAGCTATTTATTAAAAGTTAAACAGTAAGATGCATTTCATTAGCCTGTAATAAAAAGAGCATTTAAGACAAATGTTGTTAAAAACACCAATGTAATTTTCATCAAATTCTCTGCTGTGGTTTAATATACAATCTGTATTTTTATGTACTGTATCTGACAGCTTCTAAATTCATTTGTTTGTTGTGGTTCCTTTAAAACCTAAATTACTAGAAAGTTTCAGTAAATTAGTTGATCCAAATAATCTTATGAACTAATTAAGCTAGAATGGTTGTATTAATTTAGACAAATCTGCAACTGGCTCCTCTCCATCCTTTTAAGCTGGTCTACAGAAAGGCCTACCTGGATGTTAGTCAGAAGGGTCTCTATGGAGGACAATCCATCAGGGAATAGAAAAGGAGATGGAAAACCCGGAGGTAGTGGTTGCCCATGCCCAGTTAGAGAAAGTTTGTCAAGGCTGTCTCTTGCGGTTGGTGTGGAGAGCGGGGTCTCATCTGTATGTGATTGAAACAAAAATATAGAACAAGTTACGCTTGTCTGTTTTTATTAGACCTCAGTAATGGCTTCCCTAGTGGTTTCCAGAACATTTATTGCAAATTGGTTCCTGCTATCAGGAGAAAATGCTTTCTGCTGAATTTTCTTTAATGAAAAAGCTGTGGAGATACAACAAGATAACATTAATGAGTAACTTTATAAGCCTTTTAAATGCAGTCTCTAATGAGACTGAGTTTACAGTGCCATAGAATCTTTTTAAAACAAATATTATCTCACATATACTTGTGATAATATATTCAGGCTGACTTTATGGGTACCTTCCCAATTATCTCATTTTAGTTTGTGTTCTATTTGGATTGACAATAGAATATTTTCTAGCATGACATATATTTTGTATACGAGAAGTATTTGAATACGAGGCTTCCCATTCAATTAACCCTTCCCACTCTTAATGGTTTCACTTACAGCTCAGAAGATTCTGCAACACCAAGAAAAACTACAGCTCCTCAATGCATTTTTAATCAAGAAGGTACACCTGATTCCCACTATTGAAACATGCTCTGAACAATACATGAAATTAACAGCATGGTTACAATCACTGGCCTAATTTTTTTAAGCACGGACATCTTCTAACAATTAGTGCTAAACTCCTTAGTGGGATCTTTCTAACAATCAGATCTGATCAGTTCTGACATCACAATGGGAAAAACTCCCACAGCTTGAGGACGTCTAAGATTAAAGTTTCACAGATAATCTGTGAACGGATTATAAACTAAATGCAAAAAAAAAAAAAACCAAAAAAAACCAAAACCCCAAACCCCACAATTAATAGAAACTTCAATACTCTTTTTTTTTTTTTTTTTTTTTTTTTTACTTTTTGGAATATTTTTAGAATACTGTGGATATGATACAGAAATTTAGGTCAATTTCTTTGCACCAGATGTTAATCTGAATTCTTCAAAAGGAAAACTATCTATACATATATATAGATACATATATCTACACACACCCTTATTACCAAGGGCTCAGTCACTAACTGACACATATTGATCTATCTCAACACAGTACAATGACATCAGAATGCACTCTTGGTATAATGCAGATTTCTGCACAGCTATTTGACTACAGAAGAGTTTGTCAGACTTGCTCTTTTCCATTTGGGCTTTGATCATTGTAAGATATATATGTTTGGGGGTATTTTAATTTCTCTTTCTTTCTGCACTTTATTTAACTACAGTTTCAATAAATAGTTACACTTCTCTAGTTATCCTATCATGTACCTCAGGAATTGTATTATATGAAAGTTCTGATCCTAGTTGCCTAAAAAAAGCTCTCTCTTCGATTCGGGTGCAGTATTTTCTTAAGTAGACATAGTCTAGGTCCAGGAAAATTGAAATCTGCAGCAATAAAGGATTGGAGTATAGGTTTTGATGACCCCAGGACCAGAAAACCATAACTCTGAGTCCCAGTTCATTCCAAGATCATCCACCACTACTCCAGAAGGAAGCAATCTCCATCAACCATGTTCAGGTGCAGATTTCTTGCCCCATCTCCTCACCAGCTCTGTCATGTTGCCAGTATTTACAGTGCTAGAGTAAAAGCCTCACCCACTATGTCCCTCCACAGACACACCCAAACAGGCATTTGGACATCTGCTGGTTCCACTTAGCTCTTCTTCTTCTCTCTTAGAGAAGCAGACATCAGTTTTAGACATCACTAATCTGTCTGAACTACCACAGGCATTGACTGCAGGAGGAGACATATCTTCCTCTAGAAATGCCTGTTGACTGTACGAGAAGCCTAAGCTACCTAGCTCAGATGGAAAGATCTACTTTTGGTGAGATGAGTCTTACCATAGAAACTGCTCTTCTTACTTCTCTCTGGTTCAGGCTGAGAGTAGACTACACAAGGACTAAGACCCTGTTTCATGTCACCTATTTGTCACAATTACTGCTTTCTCATAAAGTCAACATTCAAAAGCTTGCCAAGGTAAACTTAGAGAAATGAATTGATGTTGACCAAGAAAAGCTTCAGCCCATTCAGTCACAAAATATTTTTTTCAGATGTATTTAAATTTTCCACTCAGGTCACAAAGTGCTGAGAAAAACTGGCTGTAGATTCCTGAACTATTTCCTATCTACCTTACCGAGATTCAAAGCAGGCTCTGAAAACTTACTCTGTGGATGTACCCCTCAGCAACATGGATATCTCCGTAGTCATTTTGTATTAACATACTAAATTTTGCCCTAAATCTGAACTTTTTCTTTTCTTCCCAACTTTTAAAATATTATATAAATAGTCACCACTTCATTAGAAAAAATAAATTAGGTATTCCTGGATATTGCAAACTAGCTTATTGTTCTCAGATCATCCTGCTAGTTCATCTTCTCAAATCCTATTCTAGTGTGAAAAATCATTACCAAATTTTTTTTCCAAACTGCTGTCAGAATTGTTATGCTTTCATTAATCAAAAGAAACAACCCAAACCTTAAACAAAACTGGTTAGACAACAGATTGATAAACACCACACAATATTATTGCACAGCTGAAAACTTTTTTTCATTTGCTGCAAATATGGCTTTCCCAAATGATTCCTACCCAACATTAAAAAAAAAAAAAAAAAAAATCACAACACATCTTCTTTGTTATGTCACTGAGTTTTTGGCTAAAGGCTACTTTAGATCAGTGGTTCCAGTGAAAGTATTGGACTTGCATGGTATAGCAAGGAAGTCTAATCACTAGTATATGTGGTGGAGCTGATTCATATAAATGAAATAAACTAAAAAAGGGACATCATCTGCCTCTAGGTTTGTCAGAGAAATGGACTAATAACCTCTCATCCTTTCTAAGGCAACTTAGAATAGCACTAATATTTTAGGTCTCAAATTGTCAAAATATTTTAAAACACACTAGATAAAATTGACCCACTTAAAAATTCCACAGGCCTTAATTCACTTAAAAACTATGCTCTTCCATGCAATTGTTGAGATATAGAAAGCTCCTAACACAGGTCTTGTCATAGAAGCAAGGGATTAATTTTTTTACTCTATTACTACTTTAAAGTTAAATATATCTTAAATTTGCTGTACTTTGTGCATGCTCAAAACATGTTGTGAATTTGCAAAGATTTTCCTAACAATGTGTGGCATGGTTTTGCAATAGGCAAAGTAAATCAAAAAAGGTTAAAGTTATACAGAATGGTATGAACTCAAAATAATGTCCAAACTCTTACTTTATAATAAATAACAGAAACAAATTTACACTGAAGGTTAAGACTAGAGAGCTGAACTTACTATGAACTTACTTTAATGAAACATTGACTCAGGGAAAAAAGTCAGACTAATGTGACTTTGTTTTCTTGATGTCCCATGTGAAATAAACTTTGAGTGTGAGTATGTTTGAAACAGAGCAAATGTACATATTATACACAGGAAGCATGGATGTTTGTGGATGTGAGATAAGCGATGATTGAGGGAATCTTGAAAAAACGCATTTTTAAGAAAAACCACATTGTAAACACAGCCAATTAAAACATACCACATATCTTAGTAGCAAAATAATATGACCTCTTGTAATTAAGGCTTTTTAAGATCTTCCATTCCTGTAGAAGTCCTCTTTTCTCAATACAATGACATATCTTTGTTTCTAAATAATCATTAGCCTAACATCTTTTAAACTGTTGCAGAAGAACTATGAACATTCCTCTTAACCTACTAGCAGAGCAACGCTGCAAAAATGATGAGTCCTTGCTGGGAGACAGAGATCTGGAATTTTCAGTCTGAACGCATCAAAGGAAGCATTCGAAGACAAGCCAGGGCAAGAGGGGAAAGAGGGTCAACCTACAATTCCATTGTCGGAGTTGGGAGCACAACAGTGTAAAGAAAAGGGAAAAAAAGGAAACAAGAAGGCAGAACAAAGAAGTGTCCAGGCCTGCCTTGGCTTGTGCTGGGAACTGAGATGTTATAAATTAACAAATAAACAAGGATAAGACAAGCTGTTACTCAAGCCTCTACAGCATGTGAGCAGAGATGAATATGTGCCTTGACATACGAACTAAATCACCATAAAAGGCAAGTCTCAATGCGACACATATCTTTAAAATATTTTTAAATGCTATATCCACTCCATCCATTGTTACTGAATTTCCAAAATTCACCTGGTTTTGTTCAAAACAGATTTTATCTGCGAACAGCAGCTGGTTTGGGCCAAATACACTGAACATTTTTCACTGTATTTGGTTTGTTGCCATTCTATTTTATTCTTTCACCAGATAACATGGAAACAGACATCCTGGAAGATGTGACAGCTATTTAAACAATAATAGATGGATAGAGGTAGCCGTTCTCTTGTCTTTGTTCCTACAAGCAAGTAGGATAAGTTCAGACCAGCCACCAATCAAACTGGAGAATATTGATATTTCCAGGATTTGAAAGCAAGTGATAATAGCTGGCTCCAAAAATACTTTACAGATTACTGCCTTTCTGTAATCATTTAATGTTTTTTTGTAATGCATCTTGATGCTTTTTTGTTCTCTGTAAAATATTTCACATGTATTTGTTGCTAAAACAGGCTCATTCTTATCATTTGAATGATGAAAGAGGATCCTATTTTCACTTTTTACTATAATAAATCTGGTGTATACATTTTCGTGGAAACAATCTATTCCATTTTCCTTAACATGATTTTGGTTTATGTTGTCAAACACCCTTTAGTACAAAGTTTTGTATTTCACCTTCCTCAAAGTTGGAGGTTTCAGGTGTGAGAAGCTCTTCTATTTTAATTCATGTGTAATTGATTTATATTAACACAAAAGAATAGGGGCTCCCATGTGCTGAACTGAAATGTTTACCAATTCATGCGGATTTAAAGAAAAAATGAAGTAAAATCCTCTTGCTCAATTCATGTATTACTTGGCTGCTTTATATACTTGGTCATTCAAGATTCACCCTGCACATAACTAGGGGCAATGCGAGATGACTGTAAACTTTAAGAGGAATATACTAAAACTAACTCTTAAAAAACCATTTTTTTTCAATCTACATTTTAGTTTCTTCTTTTTATGCTAAAAACAGTTCTCCAGGGCACCCAAATACTCTGAAATTAAAACAGTTGCAACTGTGGCAGCTGGAAATAAGGGGAGAATATCAAAGATACAGACTGACTAACTGGTTATTATTTCTGTAACATTTCAAAGAGGCTGGTGCTCTCACAGTTAACAGTACCACTGTAAATGCTGCCCACCGAGTTCTATTTCTTGGCTTGGTATGTTTGCCTGAGGACTTTGGGAATAGTAACTCACTGATAATGAAATATGACTAGAAGATTAAAAGCTTACATGGAAAGGACCATAGCTACTAAGGATGTGTTTCTCGGATGTGTACATTGTGCATGATTGCTTTACACCTGGTGCAGTCACATATATTTGTACAAATAGGTCTTATAGAATTCATACATCTGTATATCACTTCTACTATTACAGACCATTTTCCTAAGTGGCATGGCTTCGCAATATGCACACCTTCACTTGATGTAAAGGACTACACAAGACTAAAATCACGTAAGGATCTAGTTTCACACATCCACTTTAGAGGTAGGTTTAGATGCCCATCAACAGTAGGACTTGTATTTACTGACAATTCTGTCTGATTTTAACCACTGAAAATACAATATCCTAACTTGATGATTCCTTTTTGGAAAAAAGAGTTTCAATTCATGCATTTCCAGTATTTCTTTAATCCTTTTAAAGAAAATGCAGCCCCTACAGATCATTCTTCGCTGCTGCACAGGGTCACTGAGCATACTGAAGTTGGAGTTGTCTCCATAATGGTAAATTAGAGCCAGTGGGAGAATCACCCCTTGAACACAAGATTAGGGACCTCTCTTTCTCCCAGGTTCAGCAATATCCCTTCTGTGCTGATACCTTGTAAGCCAATTGATCTATAAACATAGAAGGGAAAAAAGGAATGTATTGCTGGCTGGAATCAGGACGTGGGGGTTTGGAAACAGGAATGACTTGACAAGGAGACAGGGACTAATCAAGAAGTCAGGGAACGCTGAGTTGAGAAAACAGGAAAGGACAGTCAAGGTGGCTGAACACTTTGGAAAGGGATAATAGGATTGGGATTAAGTGGTGAAGGAGGGGAGAAAGCGTGCCCAAGAGCAAGAAATTTATACTGACTCAGCAAGAAATAAAAAAGCCAAACTGTGGTTTTTAACGCAGCGTATTTTGTATAATTCTTGTAGTATTTCAAGAACTGTGGTTCAATGCAAATGAAATTTATAGCTGTCAATACCAAATAGATTCTATAAAGCAAATATGCTCTTTAAAGACCATGTGTTTCAGTTTTGTTAAGGAATTACTGGTATATCATCATTATAAATGAATGGAAAGAGTTGGCAAAATATACCCAAAAAGCAAAAATGTAATTAGTGGTGATGTTCCAGCTGTGAGGATTTCTTCAGGCTTTTTGGAGTAGATCAAGTTGAGTTTATTCTTCATTTTACATGTCCCTAGGAGGGCCTCAGAGTCAATCAGCACAACTTATCTAATTTTCTCTTTCAATAAAAGGATTATTTTAATAACCTTTATCTTATTTTGCAGCCTATTACTGGGGGGGTTCTAAGGATTTCACAATATTTCAGAATAAATTATCATTCACGTTTTTAAACAAATGTATTTTACCATACAATTGAATGTTAAAATGCCAGTAATATTTCCACGTTGTGTACTTTGGCATCATAACACATAATGTGCAAAACAAAATTATATGGCTTCTCTGTCCCCATAATAAAAATTATCCTGTGCACTCACAGAATTTTTCACACAATTTTTTGAAGTGCATAGAACAGTCAGGAATAAAAAAGAAATGAGACAGGGATGATTCTGCATATATCTGATAATTATATAGTACAAATATCTTGAACACCTGACAGCAACTTACATTAATTAACCTTAAAGAAATATAAATTCCTAAAGATAAAATGATGGTTAGAAAAGTGCACTAAATATATTTATTGCATTTTTTAACAATATATTAGTACAAATACAAGGCACTTTATAGTATTATAACCTGGAGTTCTTAATTATGAGAACTATGTCCATTACTTCTTTTTTAAAGATCCTTATATGCTGCTGGCAGGGATTGGATGCACATTAAGGCCATCTGTGCTTTAGATGCTGAAAAAAGTATAAATGTATTTTACTGGTTCGTGTAAAATGTCCCAATTAGTACTCTGCTAGCTCTACTCCATCAGCCAGGCAACACTGAGTGCTAAAAAGAATGTTTCTTGGCTTCGCAGCAATTCTATGAGAACGGCTTATACGCGTAAGTGTATGTGAAGGGTTGTGTAAATGTGTATCCCTATAGGTTCACAAGAGTCATTCTGAGCTTTTTCTAAAGTTGTGCTGAGGGCTGTGCATAATCATCTACGTAGTAAAGGGATACCTGCTTAGGAAACGAAAACGCGCCATTCATGGTACTAGCCATTTAATCTTCTTTACTACGTTGGCTGCAGAAGCTGGCTCCCTCACCTGTGCAGCCTGACTGCACATCTAGCTTTCCTAAATTTATGCAGAATCAAAGATCAAGTCAAGTATTTTGAGTCTGAGCTAAATTCCTGATTAACATCGAACTTTAAATTAGGGATTGGACTTAAACACTGCATAATTAATGTACACTAAACCTCACATTTTCAAAATTATGAACATAAATACACACATCTCAACTGATAAAAGCAATACACAAGGCAATACATCCACAGTATGCATACTTATTTTTGTGCTGCCTGTTCCTCCCTATACTTTAACTGTCTCCGTATGGCTACTGCAAAACGCAGAGAAAAAGCATTGCAGAATGTAACAATTACATTTTGCTAGAATTTATTGGATCATTTCAAGTGCTGCATGATTTAGATTAATAGTCCTCTGGACATGTTTCATGGAAGTTGAAAAACATCTATTATTTTGGGATTTAAGGTGATTTAAAAAATAAGGAATATCAATAATATTAGCATTTTTGTCATTGTCAGCTGAAATAACACCACTCCTTTTCTGTAAGCATAATAGTAGTGAGAAGGGAATTCTTGATAAGAGCACAGCTGGTAACTTGTAATTCTCTGAAGATGAAGGTTTTATGGTAATACCTGGAACTGCATTGTATTTGCACTGTTTTCCTTGGTCTGTGTTCAGTTAATAATTCTACTACTCATTCTCTTACAGAAAAAAAAAAAAATTAAGTCGACATTTTCAAGAAGTCTAGCCATGTTGCAATTATGGGTGCCTAAGCATCAATGCTCCTGCTGCCTTGTCACATGGCCCATGTTCTTGGTAATCTGCTGACAGCATGAATCGGATGCCCAAACAGAAAATGATAGATGGTGATGTGTCTGCACAACACTCGTCAGCTGTCGTTCATTCAGCAACGCATAACCTGTCCCACACCCTAGTCCCCAGAGTGATGGCAAGCAGATGAGGTTGACCAGGCATGCTTGGCACCTGCTGTAAAGTGGCAGCACAGAAGTCAGCAGTACTTGCATTTCACCAATAAATATGTCAGAGAAGTTCAATAGAGAAGACAAAAAAGGCTTAAACTCTTTGCATTTATGATAGCTTATACCAGTAATCAGAAATTATCTGGTCAGAATTTGTAGAACTATATCTATTGATTAATGTGTTTCGTTTAACTGAATATTCATACAGAATACTGTCATGTTTCTTCTTAAAATGACAAAAATATCATATTTTAGATAAATATATAAAATGTTCAGTGACAGTGCTTTTTGCAGAAACCCAGTATTTTTAAAGCATGTATACTTAAACCAAATATACTTATAGCAAAGATCCTATTGATGCCCATGATTTTAATAACTTCTTTAATAAAAAGGATACTATCAAGGACCTCTAATAATCAGACTGACAATATATTAATTAGGCTACTGAATAAGATGACCAGTCTAAAAATGCATAGCAAGACAGAAACATATTAAGAAAACTTGTTCCCAAGCTTTCTCCATGCCAAAATCCCTCCCCCAGATATATTAATGCCTCACTCTTAGAGCCAAAAATGCCTATAAAATAAAATAATCAAGAAATAGTCAGATGGACTCACCCAACACAACTGTATGGGGCTACCAGGTAATTGGTTCAGGAATTCTTAAATACTCAAGGAAAAGCTACAAACGCATTGGAAATGCAGGGGAAGAAACTGCTTTGAAAAGACAGCACCGAGGGGACTGTGCTGGTAAAGCCCTGCAGTCACACATCAGAGAGGTTAAGGGAACAGGTGTTGTTATCATCAATAGTTCAGTAATGTCTACTCTTTATTTAAGTACCTGAATGTCAATACACACTCACTTTTTACAGAAATATGTGATCTAGTAACTCCAAGATTTTAACTCTTCTCATAGCTACTACAGCAATTGTTACTGAAAACAAAAGGATGTGAAGCATCCCTTTTTGACAAAGTCTCATCAGGAAGGGTAAAAAATGAATGAGCTGGTTCAATATCATGAAGCAGTAGAACACAGAGGCTTCCTTAGATTTGGGGTTTAAAACCCCCACATTTTCATAAGAGGCTAGCAATTATATTTAACTCACTTTTTAATATGACTTCACAAAATTTAAGAAATATAATAAACATCCTTGTTTATTGTGTCTATGTGTCTATCTATGGAATGGTTCCAGTACTCATGCAAATGTTGTAGACAATAATTGATGTACACATTTTGGATTATATGGTTATGATATCCTAATAGAAATTTGGCTGACTGCCTATGGGAGTTCAACATGAGTTTCATAGTTTATAGCATCAGAAACAGTCCTTTACAATATTACAGCCACATTTCTCAACCCATTGCCCATAGATTATATCCTAATATCTGATTTTCACACAAATCCATAATAATAAACAAACGAAAATCCTGAAACCCCAGCATTCTCAGAAAAAAAAAAAAATCAGAATGAAAAGGCAAGCATTTTTACATCTGATATGATTCCTCTTGCAATTCATTCATCAAACATCTGCAACAAGCTGCCAGAATGTGTCCATTAGTGAAATTTCTATGGCATTCACTAGCTTGATGCTCACTGATAGAATAATGTAGAAGTTTTACCTCTAATGTTTTCTGCTCCATTTGAGGCATCCACTTTAAAGTGAGATTTGGCCTGCATGTGTCTTCATGTCTTGGAATATGTAATTTATGCTAATATATCAGAATATGTATTAGAGAAGACCAAAAAATATCCTTTATGTATTTATACACTATGGGTCACATTCAGCACTTATTTAAGTAGAAAAAAAATAGTTTGGAGTCATCATATAACCTGGATCAGTTTGGTTTACATTAAATACAGGAAATTAAGGTACCTTACACAGCAAACATGCCATATACTCGCTGATAAATTAAAATCTTAAGGTCCAGTTTAAAACCTTCATGCAAATTAAAACATTGCATTCAGCCTTTTTTCTATATTCTATCATAATATCAAGGAAATATGTGTTGTAACTCCATCACAGGGACAGAACTTTTTACTAATTCTGTTTCACATCAAAATTTCTGTAAATGTTTCAATGCTTACCCCAATAATGTGTTTGAAAAAATATTTATTCCATTCCTTAAGCAATTATAAATGCTATGCAATAGAAGCAAAATACAAATCCTAGGGGTCATTCAAATGCTCTCTACTACTTTATGATAATTCATGTATGTGGTAACTGTACATAAACAAAACAGGAATCAAAAGATCTTTACCATTATGGTACTGTGAAAACAGTTACTACCTAAAAAAAAAAAAAAAAAAGAAACAAAATGCACAAGCTTTATTATCTTAACCCAATGAGCTCATTGTATATTTAAGGATAATACTTTTATTCAGTATCCTGATAGTAGGTTGGCTTTTAGCCCACCTAGAATAAGAGCAAGAGCTGAATCTGGAAAGGACTGCCCTGCATGGTTTTATGAACTGTTGCACCCAGAAGATTGAGACGAGCAACTCACCAGTTTTTGAAAGGAAGTCAGTGCTAGTGATGAAGGGTCTTTAACAAATTTCAGTACAAGTCAATGAGTTAAAAAACTACAACCCAAATTATTTTTTAATTATTTTCAGAGTCACTTTCCTTTGTCTTCCATTTGTCCTAGCTTTTCTGTAACTCAGCATATTTTACTACTTCCTACAATATTTTCCTTACTTCTCAAATCTTTTTCTCAGTAACACTTATTGTTTCTAAAATTTCTTTGTTTCGGTAGTTTCTTCCCATTCCAAGATATGGATATTATTCTGCATGTTGAAATTTTGAGTCTAACTGAAGACCAGAGGAGAAAAAAGTACAGTTAGAGAAAAGGAAATGATTGTGACAGAAATCTGAAGGGACAAAACAGCCTAAATAATCTCCATATTTGCAAAAATAAAACAGAACTTCTTTTCTGCTTATTAATTTTCACATGTAAAACTGTGAAAACAAGATCTGAATCATTATCAAAACAGGTAAGAAACTGGAAAATAAGTTCTTAAAAATGCATCTTTAATTTATGCTCCATTTTCCTATATTTTGCTGTAATCATAACTGGCATGGTCCTGATCTGACTTTTGACTTTTTTTTTTTTGAGTATGAATAATTCAAGCCAATATAGTTGTGTTTACATGGGAATGTGTAGAATGGTTCAACATTAGGTCCAGTGGTTTCAAATATAACGAGCGTTTTACTATGCTACTTTACTACCACTTTGGTCTATGAAAGAAGACACCACTATGTAGCACCACGCCACTTTCAGTGTGGAGTGTAAATGAAGATTTGTTGAATACAAAAGTAACAGACATTTTAGACATCAAAACAGCAGAGCTTCAGCTGGCGTGGATCTGTTCATTTTTGTAGAGGAAATGAATTTCAGTCAATGATCTAATCCTATGCCTAATCACAATTCCCCAGAAGATTAGGAGTACAGAAGCCATTTCTAAATCCAGGACTTGCCTCACAGCTCTTACACAAAGTGTTAAATGTGTGTTTCAGGTTAAGAACAGGAAGGAAAAAAACCCAGGGGAACACATTCAGAGAAACTTTGCTTTAACCCTATCACTATTTTTGGCTGTTCTGTGTTTGTACAGCATTAAGGGTGGTATTGTACAGTCCCATTATACAGTGGATGTTAAATGCGAAGTAAAATAGTTGTAAATGATTGATGATCCTCTTTAGTATTTCAAAATAAGCCCTGATTATTTATATAGTTTTGGACACTGCTTGAAAGCATCATATTAAACCTAAACAATTGATCCGTTTTTCAACGGCTTTTGTGTGTAATGTATTATGTATGTTTTTACATTCTTCTGTGTAAAAGGCCCTGGTGTATGAGAAATGTTTAGAGTTTTGAGTGCTCCACCCAGTCCATATGGTAAGTTTGCTCTGTGTGTAAGACCTACCTTTTTCCACCAGGTCCATATGGCAGGCTTAAGCTAGCCAGGGCCTTCTATCCTCCACAGGGGCCATATGGCAAAGAGAGCTCGGTGAACACTCATTTACTGTATATTAATATTTTACATGTCTCTAGCACATACACATACATACAGACATGTATACAGTGATCAGATTGGGTACAAAAGACTTAGCTCCTGAAAATACTTTAGCCACATAATCAGTACACCTATGACAATACAATATGAGATGTGGATTCTTTTTTTATGTTTTATTAAAAAAATGAAAACTCAAATTAATAATTTATCAAATTATTTGATAAACTAATCTGATGGTTTTACAAATTTTGACAGAGTATTATTTAATTATGCTAACAAACTGGTAGACATGACTGTAGACAGGAGTTCAGTATTAGTTTTTAATATTACCTTACAAGAACAGAACCAAATCCCTTGAATCCACCCACTACCACAGTGCGCATACTATAGACAGTGAAAATATTTGTTTAAAGACTCATCTCTATGCTGCCCTACTAATAGCAGGCTTTGAGTAGGTTACTGCTCTCTTACTATATTTAAGCAAAGTGGCAATAAAGCAAAGAAACAATAATTCAATATAGACAGTAAACTAAGTTACTATTTCCTGCAGACACAATACCTCTACCCTTACTACTGGAGTAAAAGGAAGAGAGTACGGTCTAAGAGCCATAGTATCTTCCTTATACTGTCTGTACATTTCCTGTACTGGTAGAAGCAGATGCAGGGCTACAACATGAGTAAAACAGTTGCGTTGGGTTGGATGATTAAAGACATGGATTTAAAATCAACTGAAAAAAAAGATGGTGACTTTAAATTGTAATCCATATTTTCAAAGTAATTACTCTAAAATTGATACATTGTTATAGCATTTACAACTCAATCCAAAGCTTTGCTGTAATTCTGAAGTAATTTAGGAACCCTCAGCATTTTATTTATACAGGAAAGATGGAAGCAATTTGTAACATGTTTATGAAAGTTTTATTGCACCTACAAGCTGATTTAAGAAATGGAACAATATTCCACAGTAGTAGAAATTTTACAAACAACTTCTACTTATTTGAAACTCAGAACATTATGAAATGTAGAAATTATAATATATTGGTTTTATTCACAGGATTTATAGTGCTTTCATCTGGTTTCCTCTTGTTTCAGTTCATGTAAATAACTCCTATGTTGTCACATGAATATTCAAATATCTCAAAGAACTATCAGTGTTGAAAATAAATAGCATAAAGAATTCAGAACAAGTATGCACGTACATGCTTTCATAGTTTATTTTTGTATATGGCATTTATGTTTTGTTCTGCAAACAATCAATAAAATATGGAAGAGTTTTCCACCAGGACTATATCTCCTCATTTCAAAGGAGCCAAAGAACAATAAGCGTTTTAAGAAGCCATGAGTATTTTATTACAGATTAAAAAAGGCTAACGACTATGCTCACGCTTTTTCTTCCTGTCTTCCTGCTTTTGATCATAGCCAAATACAGCCAAATCAATGGGGAAAAAAAAGCTTTATTAATTTCAGGGGTTAAGAAACATGATCCCAAACTCTTTGCCTCTAACTTCCATTGTAGGGAAGGCATGGTATATAGCTTTAGTATTCATTTATCCCCTTTGTTTCAGTTATTCTTTTCTGACATGTTCTATATATATTGCCTTTTGAGTGTTCTGCTTCTGTTTCCAATTTACAATGTATAGGTACAAACTTTTAATTCTGAATTTTGAAGGATTTGTCTATCTGCATAATTGCTCATAAAAACACATACACACATACAGGGCTCACTTTGTGATTAGTGGGTTTTACCAAGTGCCTAAAAGAGACAAAGGGTAGAATCCCCCTGCCTAGGTTATCCAGTCTGCCAGGGAAGCAGTAAATCTCTAAATAAGGGCCTAAATTCTCCACACAACAAAGAGAAGGTAGGTGTCTATCAGATGCAGCTGATAAGACGCTGCCTAAACCTTAGATTCTCCCTCTTGAGGCTTTCACATGCACCTTCCTCATTTCATGAGTCATGCAAAGAACTAAGAGGACTATTTGAGAAGTCTGTGTTTCAACAGCATAGATCCAACTATATAATTTGGAACAGACTAAGAAGGAAGATACCTAGATAGATAGATAGATCAACTGATTGATCAATCAAATACTTATTTGTTTAATACAATTTAGAGATGAAGAATCTAGTCATAACTAAAATTGTTAGTACACTGTTAAGATCCTTGTCATGTTAGGATATCCCGCAATTTTAAACGCATTCTTACAAAAGTATAAACTATAAGTCTATGTTTTCTACTTTCTCACTGAGTCAGTAGTTTCCTCTTTTGGGACAACATGTTAAATTAATTAAGCATCTCAATTAAATTCCGTATACATACATACGTATAACGAAAGAAAAGATATGAACCTGACTTCATAAATACAATTCAGTGGGATTTTGTTAAAGTTTAGATGTGTAGATTTGTATTTGAAATCCTCTGAAGGTTACAGGGTGAAACCTTCCAACAATATCTCCAAGTCTTCAGGGACCAAATCCCATTATGTGGAGTTCAGTGAAGAGGGTAAACACTACCATAAAGAAATACAAATTGCACATATTTCCCATTTAGCCAGTGTCACAAAAGTTCACCATTTAGAATTCTAACCAGTTAGGACTTATTCTTGGAGGTCAAGTACCTTGTGAACCTTGTCATCTCACTGATGACATCATATCCCATCCATCAATTCTTTCAGGAGCACACTTGCCATCTGCTCAGTACGCTATAATAACTTATTAGACATATTCACAGGGTAACAATCTGTACAATGACACTGTTATCTTAATGCTGGCACATAGAGAGATAGCAGCCGTCGTTTCCCTGTCACAGCACAATTATTCTACCTTCCAAATTTAAAAGAGAAGTTACTTGGATATTTTAACTTCTTATTAAATCACATGGAAACAATGAATTCTCATCAGAAATATATTTTTGACTTTGTGGTGGTTTTTGTTAGGGAACTGATAAAATAAAGCTACAGCACAAAGGACTAAGGTCAGTTTGATACAACTATTTTGCACCTTGAAAGTTTTTGCAGTCATACTCATTTTTAGAGTGTAAAATAAATAAATAAAAAACATACAATACAATCAATCACATGCATACAAATAACACTGAAATCCAACTTATTCTTTGCAATCATGTTAACTTTCTGGGGCTAATACTTATTATTTCTCTACCTGTTTTAAACACCTCTTCTTTCTTACAGCAATTACTAGGATATCACTAGGTAGAAAGAAAATATGCAGCCAAAGTGCTCATGTTAAGCCTTAAGACTTTTTGGAATCTAAAAGCAATGTGAATTTTCATAGATGTCTATATATTTTTGCAGCTTTTGTAAAGCATGTTAATATTGAGCATGGTTAGCACAGCTGCTGTCACAGCACTTATGACTTAAGTCCACTATAACTCTCCCTCAACCTCAAAAAATATTTTCAGAAAAAGGGCAATATTTATTTTGCATTACACAGAATTCATCCTCTGTTCCTTCTTTTGGCTCGTCATTTATTCCAGCTTACACTGTGATCAACATTGTACTAAAATAAAGTCAAGTACAACAGCCGCTCTCTGCCCATCAAAACTCACAGACGTCTGCCAAGCACTTGTAACAGCTGGTGTTACATTAATTAGTTTAAACTATTTATTTCATCCATCTCCAGAGCAGATTGAGCAAAAACATTAGAGATTATTCTAGCATCTGTAAGTGCCCTGCAAACATTAACCAACCAAAGTTAGAATATTAGTCATTAACTTATAGTATATGTGATTTAAGATTCTATACACTATTGTAAATAAAAAAGAAAATTCTGCAGTTTAGCATAGCTCTAGCAAGTTTTCTTTGACTGCCTTTCTAAAAATCTGAGTTCTAAACTTATATAAGACTTTGTGCCCATAAAGTTTCTTTAAAAAAAAAAATTATTACTAGAAAGCTATTATAATTCCTGGCAGCATGGACCATTAAGCAATATATGACAGGGACTGGGTGACTCAGTGGATTAGTCAGAGGTTTTATGTCCACTGTTGGAATCCAGCCCTAAATACGGTGATCAAAACAGTGTTATCAAACGGTTGTAAAAATCTCAATTAAAATCACTCCTATAGCCTCTACTAAGTTTTTAGTGGACAACATAATAGATCTTTCTCTATTGACAGAGTTCTCACAACTATCTTCTTTCTTTTAATAGGCTGAGAATGGATGCTGGCAAAAGAATGATGATTATAAGAGGTCCTAATGCTGCATTCCCTTCTCAAATGGCTCAGAAACAGAAGCCAATGCAAGGATGGCAGGAGTAGGCTCACAGCCACTGTCCATGGGCTCACCTCCATCAAAAATAAAAAGCTTCCAACATTGCTCAATGAAATACTTAATGTGAGAATACTTATTTTTAGTGCCTAGGGCTCAAAAAGCAAATCAAAGTCCTGTGCAAATGCTTGAGAGGCAACTCCTTCCTCAGAGAACTTGGCTATATGTAAATAAGCACACAGGGAAACAGAGGCACTAAGAGGTGAAGTGCTTTGCCCAAAGTCATACACACCAAGTCATTGGCAAAGCCTGGCAAACACGATCAAAGTCTCCTGACTCTCACCTAGTTCAGAAACATTGCTCCATGAGGACTCCGAAAATAACATCAAAATCCAAGAGCTCACTTGCAGAATAAAAAAGGAGCTAAGTGGGTTTATCAATACATGAAGTAGAATCAGACTCTTATACAATAATGTCCTCAAGTCTGACTAGATTCTTTTTTTTTTTTTTCAGTATTATACCATGGAAAGGATAATGATAATGATGATGATGATGATGATGATAATAATAATAATAATAATGTAGTTAGTGATATTAGCATCAGATTTAAGTAAATGCAGCTAAAAATAATAATCTATCAGTTTAGAAAGCTATACCTACCTTCAAAATATTTGTATTTACAAACAAAACTAATTAACAGATTCAGTTTCACTATTCAAACAGTGAAGTGAAAAAAGCCCCCTGACATTTACATTTAGCTAAAATATAGATCCTGGTCCTATGCTATTCCAGTCCTTTAAAGCTCTGACTGACTTGTTATAGCTTGCTATGGCCATGTAAAAATGAGTGGAAGTGATGGAAACTGAAGAAAAAAACTATCAGCTATTTTCACTTTTCAAACCTTGTCCCATCTCCGGTAAACATGATTTTTTCTCTTTCCTTTATTCCTTTGACATCCCTTTTTTCTCTCTCTACATCTCTTTTTCTCTCTCCGCATGTACGTAGGTGAATATATATAAGTATGTGTATGTGTGCATGCGTGCATGTATGTATCTATATATTCAAGATACTGAAATTTTTTCTGCCCACTGCACAGTGGCTCCTCTAACTTACTCCACCAGCCAAAAAGGCAGGCACACAGTTAATGCCAAACTTGCTCTAGACCATGCAAGAGAAAGTGCCAAAACATATATAAGAATGGCCTCCTCAAACAATACTAATAGCTCTTTTTCATGCTCACTCTTTATTGGCCTCGACAGACAGCGAGAGCCAGACACTCTTTTCTATTCTTAGGTTCCCAGAATTTATAACATGCTACATCTGCCACATATCTGTTAGGTTACATGGGTACTGCTATTCAATTATCCATTTTTATTTTTATTTTTAGTACAAGGACGGTTATTGAAATAACTTGTTGGACGCCCTGTTCTTAAAAGACAAAAAACACGACAATCACAAAACTTCCGATCAGATGAGACAGTGCTCTGACTTAAATCCTCTCTCAGAAAAAATGGTATATCCCCAGTCCATTTTGCTTCCGAAGAATAATTAAAAAAAAGTATACTGAATCTCATCACAGAAGATGGAACATCCGATTGTTTAACTAATGCCTTATAAATGATTCATTAAAAAAGCCTGTTTTAACCAATGTTCTTAACTAACACTGACCACCAGGTTCTGTTTTCATTTACACCACAATTGGTGCGTAAACAAAGGCAGCAGGGCCCCTCGCAGATATCTTCTGCTCAACTCCCCCTTCAAATTCAAGTCGTACGTTGCGTTAGAAAGTCTCTCTGTGTAATACATTTCTTGCATGCTCATTTTTTTAGTTAGCATTGCATGCTCAATTTTTATTTTCTAAACAGAACCCCAAGGGAGTCATGTACATTCAACAGAAAAGTGTTAACATGTTCCCAGTTCAGTATTCTACTTTACCTCTTGCAGTGATCAGTTTAAATGTACGAAAGCTACCGGCCAATTCAGATTTTTTTTTTGCCTCCCTCTATTTCTTTTTTCTTTTAAAATTCCTCTTTGCAATAGGAAAGTTAATTGTCAAACTTTGTTACAGAACCCTTTGTTCTTGCTGAAGTCACTTTGCTTGTCTCTCCTACTGTAAGGACACCAAATCCTAAAAGCTGGCAAGAATGCATATGTTTATTTCACCATTGCTCTGCAATTACTGAATGCCACTTAATTATAGCAACAGATGCTCGAGTGTAGGAACCAGAAAAATCAAACGCCTCATTTCCAGGTTATTTTTTTCCATTGCTTCTGCCAACAGCAGATGTGTGAGCCCCTTGTGCTCTGGCGTAAATACTTATCAAATCCTAACAGGTCACCTATGTCACAAACAACATTTCAGATGCAACTGTTTCACCTGATAATAGGCTCTGAAAATAAAACTGTGAGCTGTAAATACAATGTATTCGGAATGAAATGCCATAATGTGAAATTGCTTTTTCTCCAGCTACAACAGAAGTCCTTGACAGTTTTTGGCAGTGATAAATCACCCTCCCATTAATTGTCTCCTCTCTCATTGTGAGGTGAGCTGCTAAAAGGGGCAGTCAACAAAAATGACTTAAAGGACAAATTTTGGCAAAAAGACAATGAAGAAATCTGTCATTGCTAAGCCTCCAGTAAACTGTCATGAAACAATCAAAATATATGTAGCTGAAGTGTTTATGTCTTTGTTAGAAAGGTTATAGGATGATAAGTTTATAGTTGAAACAGGAAGCTCAGAGAAAACGAAGTTGCAGGCCCTTGAGGCACCATTTCTCCCTGTGCTCTTTAAAATTGCATGCAAATCCCATTACGGCTTTGGTTTACACAGTATTTGCTGGTCTTACCGACCTTATTTTCTGACTCTTCTGCCCCCTCACCCCAGACAATGGAAAGCCCCCGTGAAGGCATGGCGCTGGCTACAATAATTCTTGCGCCAGGTTTGAAGAGCCTTCCTTTTCAGGGATTTAAACCAGAGAAGATGACACTTAGCACCTCACAGAAGCTGACCCTTCCTTCTCATCCCTCCATGCCCTGGTGTTAATCAGAGAGCAAGGGCCTCTCAACCGAGTGGCTTCTATACATTTAGAAGCAGCCTTTGCTTCCGGTAGAAGAGGCAGCATTACCAGGGCCCATTCGTGGACCCAAGACCAAGACGTGTGAAATGACGCCTGCTGCCTTCTCCTCGGAAACCACACAGGCTTCACCTAGCCTGGCTCCATTCTGCAAATAACCCTGCTGCAACTTTTCTATAGACTGAACAAAACTGAATCTCTCACCTCAGGATTCTGCTCTATAGGAGAAAGAGTTCAGAATTTGGCAACAATCTATTTATTTATTTATTTTATTTTTTAGGGCTGTTAATATATAAGAAGTAGAGAGATGGCTACCGGTCTTTATTACCCTCAGGCTGCCTCCACCTCTATGGCATGCAGATGGCAGATGGTATGTTTAAGACCACAGGTTATCCTATGCATAGGAGCGGCTCGACCATGTACAGGGGATGCCTGTCAGATGCACGCCTCCAGAAAGGGTAACATTTCTCCCTTTAGAAACAACATGGTGTTGTCATTTTATAATTAGGGGTGTGGTTTGTTTTTTTTTTAATTTCATTTGTTGAGGCTGGGAACTGAAAGTATTCTGAGAGGTAAAGAAAAAAAAAAAAAAAAAGAAGAAATTTCTGTTTACCTGTCAGCAGATGGTTGGAAATTTACCATAAGCAAGGTTAGAAAATGATTTGTTACTAATGTGCCTGTCAAGGGCAACGTCTGGAGTTTGGTTTTATATTTATGTTTGTAAGAAAATTACAATATAAATATAAATGAGTTGCATCAGGTATTTAAACTAGACTGGACAGGGCACTAGAAAATATATGTCGGGAACATTTCCCGCACCAGCAGGGAGATGAACTAGCTGACCTAGCATGTCTTTTCCACCACAGATTTCTACCGTTTCTGTATTAACCGAGGATGATTGATACCAAATATCCCTTTTCACTTTGCTGGGTATTTGTATGCTTTCTGGGGGAGCTGATATCTTAGGAGAATGGCTATGGGGAAGTACTAAAGGGGATTCTTCATCCTTGATGTCTGAGAACTGAGGAAGGTCACTCAATAGCTTGTGTAGCCATAGCAGCTTTGTTGTCATGGCACGAGAATCCTTCGTCAGTTCTTCTGCTTTTACAAAGGAGCAGTCATCTAACATTGTGAGGTGTCTAATGTAAAGCCTGCTTTTTTGACATGGTTATCACAAGCTATTTTCTGTCCAGACATTTACACAGACCTTGTGTTATCCATGATTTATCCACAATCCGTGTTCCTCAATTGTGCTTAAACACGGTTATGGTTGTAGTAAATCATGTGTTGAAACACCTAACTAGAAGGAACCATATAGTTATCACCAGCACTGGAACATTAAACAATAATACTCCATTGAGCACCAGCATCATCAACAAGTTTCTATCAGCCTGATCCTGCAGTCCTAATACAGGTATTTCCCCCTCTCCCCTCATCTTCCTCTTCTACCTGGAACTCTTTCAACAGTCACTTAAGGACCACATTACTGGGTCTCTGTAGCCTGAGCATTATACCCAGCTCAAATTAAAAAAAAAAAAAAACAAAACCAACCAACCACATCCAAGACTTAACTTTCACTTGGGAAGACTACAATGGATTTTGCCAGGAAATTGCACACCTTCTCTTCTCTTTCAAACTGAGAAAACATAGTGACAAAGTCTATATGAACATTATAACTTAAACTAAGGAAAATACAGAAACAGGTGGAAGGCATTTCAGGAAACAAGGACTGTCTTCTGAAAGAAAATGTAATCCAATCAGAAGAAAATGGAGAAATTTCCAAATTTCCTAGGTATGCTCTAATCACGTGTGACTTAAATTTTGATAAATGTACTCTGTGTACATAAAACATCTCTTGAATGACAGAAAAGCAGAAGAAATAAAGTGATTGAAGTTTTTTGTTTTCTTTTTTTTTTTTTTTTTTTGGTGATGAGCCAGTTTGATAGCTTACTGTGAGCATATGGAGATAGCATATTTGCAAGTCCATCTCTAGAGGATTGCAAAAGGCCCTTAGCTTGTGAAAAACAGCAATGTTATTTTTTTTAACGTTCCCTATATTTAGAGATTAAATCGCTCACTGCACAAACCCATTTGGAACAGGCGAGAAGGTGAAAAGGATAATCAGTACAGTCACTGGTCCGTGTTTCCTAAACGCTTTTGAAAACATTACTGTGCGCAGGCATAAAATTAGCGGCAGGACCTTAAAAAGGCTGGCATTTAGCATGACTTTTTGGAAAGTGACACCCTCATTTTTTTCTTGTAGGATATCATTAAATTTCAATCGCCCTATGGCAGTGCCTTTCCATTAATAACCAATTCACTGTGTCACTTTGGCTCTCCTTTGAAATAATGAGCCTTTGCTTCGCTTTAATAAATTTAAACATATTCTCAAGGCCAGGGAAGATAGGAAACCGCAGATGGGCTGAGAAAAACACGATTCATAAATCCTTAACTGCCTGAGATCGTTGAGAGCAAAACAAAGTAACACTCGTAAAATATTAAACAATCCCAGCTGTATGAGTGAAGCTTCATTAACAAAAATGGACTATTTACTGCCTTCAACAGAGCCTGTGGGTGGAAAGATTCAGAGAAATCTTCTTTAGAAAAACACTGTCATCCTCATTTTGATTCTTTAAGCAACTGATGGCATGGTAGATACTTATTTTGCATGTCCATAAATTTTAAAAATTAATGATACTCTGATTACGTTAAATACCACAAATCATGTTCATATTTAAGCACAGAGAAATTTAACAGATATTTTATCCTTGAGGAATTTGCATACCAATAGAAGTAAAACATGACAAACTTTATTTAAATCATAAGGGACTTCTCTAGCACTCTAAAGTAAACATAGCAATATGAATAATGGCAGAAAAATCAAGTGATGCCGTTGCTTCTGCTAGGAAGGCTTGGCAATTTATTCTACAATGTTATACTTTTTCTTGCTTTAACCTTTATTAACATGAAGCTAATTTTGTTTATATACCTATTTGGTACACAAAGGAGCAAATCCTTTTCTTCATTCTTTCATGTTTACTATTTATTTAAATTCCACCAGAGTTTTGCTCAAGGAAGGAAGGCAGGCTCTGACACAGACTTTGGTTTTATGCACACAAAGCTAGACCCTCAGACTCATGAAGCTGATTTTGTGCTGCCTGGTTAATATACACGAATTCCCACCAAATTAACCAAAGAACTTGTGAAGACAGCCCTTGCCTCCCGGGTCTGCCTCTAACTCCAGCAGCTCTTTGCTCTGCCTCCATGTAGGTCCTGCTGCTTCCCCTTCCTCACCAGCTCTGAGGCACAGAGGAGTTTCCTTCCAGTAGCACAAGCTAAAACTATTCTACATGTCCCCCTGGGAACAGTAGCCCATAATATTCCCAAATCCCTTTTCAAGCTGTGTTGAGACTTAAAACTAAAACTAATAAGGCTTATTTAATAATACAAATTTGGAAGATCAGGAAAACAACCATAAGGATAGCATAGAATTTTTAAAATGTCCACAGCAAGAATAACCTTTCGTGGTATCATGGAGGTTTTTTTAAACCAAGGATTGCATATGAGTTTAAAGAAGAATAGAGATCAGTGTCAGTTTACTAAATGCTAAGAACCTGCAAGCTCTATCTCTAAAGACAAGCTGACAATTGAGTGGACAGAATGTCAATACTTCTAAACATTTCAAGGGTAAAAATATTGCTTTTTACAATCTGTGTCATATTTACTGCAAGAAAAGAATTTGGATTTTTTTTCTTTTGCTGGCTGTCAGCTTTTTTTCCTTTTATCCCAGGGAAGGGCATAATTAAAGTATTTAGCACAAATACATGGTGTATTTTTTCCCTAAGGAACAATAGTTTCAGCCTAAATGCAAATATGAACATCATAGCTTTCCATATTTTAGTTAATAAATATAAAAAAAAAAAAGCCACCAACATTTGGTTTATTTATTTCAAAATATTTCTCATGTTTGTGAGAACCACTATGTACATTTGAAAAAGTGAAAATCCTTTTTTAACATTTAAAGGGGCATTTTGACCCCTGCAGAGGCATTTCTCCTTCCTGTTCAAAATGCTAGAAATGCACTTAGCCCCCACAGCTCCCACTACCTTCGGTGGAAACCCTGAATACTGCCCAGGAGTTATCACCTTATAATCATTAGAGCAGTCATTTTTGTGCTTAGTAGACCTTCACTGTAGCTGATTTGTATAATCAGGGTTAATCTATTCTGATTGCAAACATCCATACCGTAAAGTTTGAATGAATTCGCACTGATGCTCACTCAGCTTAGCATGCCCCTAAGACTTCCACGGAGATACGCTGCAGGATTTTTGTTTGGTTTGGGGGTGTGTGATTTGATCCAGCATGAGTAAAGCTGCTGTGAATTTGGGGAGAACTAACTCGTTCTATCAGGTACATGAAGGAATGGGGTACAAAAAGCAATGGTAAAGCATTAAAGCACTATCAGCAGTGGTAAGTCAGTAGCTCTAATGCTGAGGTTAGCTGTATGCATGAAAGCAGCAATTAGGCTTTCGACAATAACAACCTCAGACAGACTCGGAAAGCAAAATGTATTTGCCTCAAAGGTTTTAAGTGTGGGTAGGAGAAGGGCTATAGGCAATGTGTTGTTTAACCTGGCAGAGGAGGCGTTCATTCTTCTCTCTGCACACCAAGAAATGCTAGTACTAGTTTTTGGCTTCTGCTTTCAGAAAGAAAAAAAAGATCTAATCCTATTAGAACATTTACGAAAAAAGTAAGAAAGACCCTCAAATTTCACAGTCACTTACAAGTTAAAGAGTAAATGTAAGCCAGTCAGGAATTAATTTTTCTTTTCATTAATAAAGATGGTAAAAGTTTCCCTTTAAGCATATATGAAAAAATGAAATTTCTGAACATGATTTGTGTAATGCCCTTGCCCTCTGCTTTTTTTCTTTGCTGTAGTTGTTGAATTACGACAGACTGAATGCTTCCCAATTTACAGTCTTACAAACTAATATCCAGAATGGCAGAGAATGCTTCCACAGACTTTTTCCTATTGATGTGCTAGTTGTGCAGATGCCTTCTCCCAGAGGACAGTTTGGTCTCTGCCCTATCGCTGTAAGATCCCCCTATCAAGAGTGTCTATCAGCATAAGTTACTGTGGTATTTATGATGTAGATACCTGTCTACTCATTACTGAAGCGAGATCACTAACTTCATTTCTCAAAACAACCAAAGAGCCAAAAGGTTAATAACTTTTGGCCACTGTCAGTTTGCAGTAGGTTTGGACTGGCTACCTAGATTTTTTTTTTTTTTTAAAAAAAGTCCTCTATGCTCCATTACCAGTGCTTTGAACCATCCAGTCACATGTATTTTGATGTTTTGAGAGGGTGAAAAGAATGCAGATTGGCATGAGAATACCACATTAATTCAGCAGTTAAATGGTTCTTTGAGAAGATTCACTGACAGAAAAAAAGCATAGCTGTCTTTCTAAGTCCTCATCCTCTTTGGGCTTATACGCATTTTCTGTGAAAAGTTGATTCTTTTCCTTCCTCTCCCCCACTTTTTTTTTTTTTTTTTCAAACAGCCTTTTATCATCTAACATGTGAAACAATTGTAATGTGAGGCATGTGAGCAGAGAGCCTTTGCCACTGGGCCCTCATAAATCTTGCCAGTTCCCAGTGAACAACACCAAATATTTGCAGCCGAGGAACATTTGGTCTGGCTTAAATTAACATATCTCAGCAGTCAGAAGTCATTAAGCTTTGCCAGTGATTTGAAACCATTTTTCCATTTCAAAAGCGACACTGGCTGTTACTTATTTTTCTGGATGAAGAAGGTGGTAAGGAACAAAAGCAATGAAATGAAAATGGGAGATACTAATGAAAAAAAAATGATAAAAGGACTTTGAACTACCTTTGGTAGATTTGTTATTAAGACTCTTTTTAAATAGCAGAGCACTTACGTATAAGATCAAATAATAATTCAAGACGATACACATTAATTTCAGTGGCAAATTATGTGATTTAAAAGCTGTGAAAATGTATACTTATTTTCTTCCTTAATCCCTTGTGAATATAGGCACTATCAATTTTAAAAGCTGATGAAAGCTTTAAATGAAAAACAATAATCCAACCTTTTTCAATTAAAGGCTGCAAGTAGATTAAGTACTGGAGTAAAGAAATGTGCTTTGCAAAGATCACATCTGATAATGGTCTGTTCAGATGCTGCGGGCAGGAAAAACACCTCAAATCCAAAACACCACAGTGCAAAAAACAACAAGCAGGGAAAAAAAAAAAAAGCCCATCTGGTTTTAATGCAGGTAAAATGTGAGTTCAGATTTTCCAAACCTGTTACTTCTGTATTATTTACATGGCACATAAGTCCCCTGTTCAGTTGGTAAATAAGTCTTCATCTGAAAATCCGTGACAGCCACCCAGTGCCTGCGTTGTCAGAAAAAAAAATCACTTCCTCACACTTGGAGTTATGATTACTGGTCCACAATTATATAGCTCTGTCAGAAATCTGTTTCAAAAATGGTTCATTACAGACTCTGAAACATGTCTTGCCCACTTTTTAAGAAGATAAATATTGCAAAAGATTTTGATAAATTTTATACACTGATTCCAATGCAGTTATGACTTCTGATTTATGTGTGAATAGTTATAACTGAATACAGTTATTCAAATTAATACCTCAATGGTAGTTATAATTTTTCAGCCTCCAGTTAGTTTTTTTGATAAAGCTTTAATAACCTTGAATGTTTTAGAGTCATGCTACTTTGAGAAGATACAAACTTACAGTTAAAAGCATTCAAGTTTACGTAGCACTATTAAAGAAAACAGTTCCATGTTAAGATCTTTCTTAGACTTTCAAACTTTTTAAAATCTCTGCAGCTTTAGTAAAATCAGTTCTGTGTAAAAAACCCAGATATTCTGTTAACCAGATTTAAAAGACAAAGAATTCTAAAAAGAAAACATTTACAGCTAACTAGGGCATGAAAAGGTTGCTAGGATAGCTACATAGTCAATTCATTTTCTAGGTATGCTTTTCTTTCAGGGGATTTTATTTTAAAAATAATAATAAAAAATAGAAAAGCTTTGAGAATACAAATGGTCTGCACCATCAGTGCTATACAAAATGAATTACATGATTCCTTAACCACACATAGAGAGCAAACCATGGCCTATGGATCCCGAAACATAGGAAACAAGACCAGAGTGTTTGAGAATATTAAAATATTAGACTAAATGCGCCTTGAGTTCTCAGATAAATGGTTTTGGTTTTCTACTCCCATAAGAACGCAGCAAAATGAAGTAAGCATCTCATTTATTCATTGCTTCTCTTCAGGTCATGCTACAGTTGAAAAATAGCAGAGGAAGAATCTTGATCATGTTTTCTTTCATTAACTACTGATACCATTTCCTTACCAATTTACAGAATCACAGGATGGTTGTGGGTGGAAGTCACCTATGGAAAACACCTAGGCCTGCCCCAATTCAAGACTAAGTTCAGCTGGGTTTTGAATACCTCCACAGAGAAACTCCAGTATTTTCTTATGTTTAAATGGAATTTCCTGTATCTCATTCCCTCCTCTCACTATTCTGTTTTACTAGCCATTCCACCATTCTCTGTCTTTGATTCAATCCATTTGAATATAAACAGCATCACCCTGCACTCAAGAAATAGAATAGCTCTTTGAAGCTCCCTCACATTATACAAGGTTACCCTAGCAGATGCCTTTTTGGTGGTCACAAGTTGTAAAACATTTTCCAAAACCTACACACTAATCTCACTGGGAAAATCAAGAGGAACAATCCTTTAAAACCTTTGAGAGCAAGTTTGTGGGAGTGAATTTCCTGCTCCATCCACTTTCTGCGTAACCCTGTATGTTTAGACTGAACTAAACTGAAATAGATGCCACAGTTTGGAGTTGGAGAGTGCGAATGAGAAATGTTATCACACACATGCACCAAGGAGAAGAACATAAAACTAAAACCCTGAGTTAGGAATAGTATGATGGAAGCACACAGCAGGTCTAGAAATCAAGTAATCGCATGCATAGATACTTTGACAAAAATATGGCTGCTTTCCAAGATCTGTTTTTCCAAGATCTCCAAACCTGTCATCATGACTGTTTGGTGAAGCAGAGCTGTTATGTGGGAGGACCCAATAAGCTGCTGAGGGACTTCCTCTAAATTTAATCCTAGTTCTCAGTATCTATTTATTTAAGAAATCTCTCCTTTTATTTCTTTCCCCCTAGAGGAATAAGCAGGATGAAAGTAGATAGAAATTAAACAAAAATCAGGGCTACTTTGGCTTTCTGTTTCTCTATTCTGCACCAAGGAAACTGAAATCACTGAGGATGGAATCAGTCCCACCATTCAATAGAGAATTTTTCTCCAGCAACATAGCCCACCATCTGGTACATGCAGGCTACTAACTGGCTGCAGTAGTCACAGTTTGTCTTGCAAAGCACTCTTTAATTGCTTAAGAAGATGAGTATTTTTCTTCTCCCATGTCATATGGTGAGGTCAGGCTTTCAGGATGTTTACTTACTTTTTGTAGTTTACTGAGCAACAATATTCTAGATGCTGTATTTCACATAAAACATATACCTATACCTGTTTGAGACTATGCATACAGTATGACTGCATTGGGGTTATTTAATTACACTTCTCAAACTCCAAACATGTCTAAACACTGTTGTATTAGTGTACAACATAGATCCTCATTCGGCAAGATTTAGACATATTTATATTTCTGGAGCTCAAATAAATATCAAGCACAGAAGATACTCCTTGAGCCCTGTAGCTACAAAAAGTATTTCATGTGATTTATTATAGCATAGGAATATACGTAATGATGAAAATAAGCCGAGAAGTAGAGGATATGACTTTTTTTTATCCCTTTGGAGACATCATAGCTATAACTTATGGGAAGACCAGTCTAGAGTGAATTGTATGACTCTATTATCAGCTGTGGGGTAAATAAAATAATATTCCTTTTAATAGACCTGACAATAGCTATTTAATTTACATCATGAGATAAAGGCTACTTCTTTTAAAATGAGCTTACTAAAGCTGAAGTTGGGAATAGTTAAAAACTGAAATGTTCAAGTTTGAAAGAGTATATATGGAATTTACAAAATTTCTAGTTCTCATTTTAGATTTGGTGTTGTGTAGAGGGTTTTTAGCTTTGTTTTCAGGGAACGAAATAATACTGTTGTGTGGGTGGGGTGGTTTGGTTTTTTTCATTCTCCTTCCCAAAAAGAAAATGAAAAGAGATAGACAGAAACTGAATAACAGCAATGATTAAGTTCAGGCCTTATGAAATTGGTGCTACCAAAGACAAAATTACCAACTGAACTTTAACTTTTGCAGTATCTTTGGAATTATGCCACTTTAGACAGATGTTCATGGGCATAGATAATGCTTAGAGTTCAGACTTTTAAAATGCACTAAAATGGATGTTATTTTTAAGGGAATTAGAACATTGCACAATAGTAATTCACTTCAAGTAAAGATTACAGTTTAAAAATTCCCCATGAAATACACAAGCAAACTTAACCCACTTACTTAAGCAGTCCTCTTCATTTTCTTGGATGTCAGCTATTTAAAACAGTTACTTTGCCACTCAAACAATTTTGTGTCAACAGGAAATGAGTTAGACAATCTTTAATAAACACATAAAGAACAGCTCTACAGATAGTTGTTTAATTATGAAAAGCAACTAATTGAAGCATAAAAATGAAATGCAAGAACTTAGGTTTGGGCAAAGGGCTTGGAACTCAGGTAGGAATGTATCCATTTTCATCTTTCCTGGCAATATAATAGCTGCCTATATTTTTTAACTGCCATTTAATTCCTGTCGTCATTATTATATTTGTGGAGCTATGTTTATGTTATTAAATGAGTTGAGTATTACGAGTAATCAAGGTTTCATTTTGCTGTGCTTAGAAGGGAGTATAGATTTAGAGAAAAAAATTTAAGTGCAGAGAAAACCATCCACAAAATTATTTTTCCACTTGTGTTAGCTTCAACTGCAGCTGAAATCACAGAATGTACTTGATGTGCAGGATAGAATATACTTGCTCTTCTTTGAAACACTGTAGCAAACAGCAAAATACATAATGAAAGTGCATAATCAAAGTAGATGCAATTACATAGGCCTGCAATTCTTGAATGAAATTCTGTTTTCATAATTCTGATTTCAGGAAACAAAATTGCTGGGATCAAACCTAGGTCTTCTCTTTGTAAAGTTCCACTAGTAAGTCATTCTCTTACCTCCCTAATAACTACATTACAGTGGCTGCATTTCTTTCAAAACTAGGAGCTGTAAACCAAGTGGAAAAGAAAAAAAAAATACCCCAAATCAGGACAATTAAGAAGTTGTTCATGTGTTATGTGAAAAACAGTTACAGAAAGAGTTCTTAAAATAATTCTTTGGGACTTCAGATTTTTCCCTCAGAGAGACTAAACAGGTCTATTAATCATTCCTTCACTGTATCTGTCCAAGTGCCCCACAAGTCTATGGGGCCGGATGGGATCCACCCAAGAGTGCTGAAGGAGTTGGCAGAGGAGCTTGCCAAGTCACTCTCTATCATTTACCAGCAGTCCTGGAGAACAGGGGAGGTCCCAGATGACTGGAGGTTGGCAAATGTGACGCCTATCTTCAAGAAGGGCCGGAAGGAGGATCTGGGGAACTACAGACCAGTCAGCCTGACCTCAGTTCTGGGGAAGATTATGGAGAGGTTCATCCTGAGTGTGCTCACCAGGCACATGGAGGACAGTCAGGGGATCAGGCCCAGCCAGCATGGGTTCATGAAAGGCAGGTCTTGCCTAACCAACCTGATTTCCTTCTATGACCAGGTGACCCACCTGGTAGATGAGGGAAAGGCTGTGGATGTTGTCTACCTGGACTTCAGCAAAGCCTTCGACACAGTCTCCTATAGCATTCTCGTGGAGAAGCTGGCAGTTCATGGCCTAGATGGATGTACTCTTCGCTGGGTTAAAAACTGGCTGGGTGGCCGAGCCCAGAGAGTCGTGGTGAATGGAGCTAAATCCAGTTGGCGGCCGGTCACAAGCGGTGTCCCCCAGGGCTCAGTTCTAGGGCCGGTCTTGTTTAATATCTTTATCAATGACCTGGATGAGGGGATTGAGTGTGCCCTCAGTAAATTTGCAGATGACACCAAACTGGGTGGGAGTGTTGATCTGCTCGAGGGGAGGAGGGCTCTGCAGAGGGACCTGGACAGGCTGGATCGATGGGCCGAGGCCAATTGTATGAGGTTCAACAAGGCCAAGTGCCGGGTCCTGCACTTTGGTCACAACAACCCCATGCAGCGCTACAGGCTTGGGGAAGAGTGGCTGGAAAGCTGCCTGGTGGAAAAAGACCTGAGGGTACTGATTGACAGACAGCTGAGTATGAGCCAGCAGTGTGCCCAGGTGGCCAAGAAGGCCAATGGCATCCTGGCTTGTATCAGGAATAGTGTGGCCAGCAGGAGTAGGGAAGTGATCGTGCCCCTGTACTCAGTGCTGGTGAGGCCGCACCTTGAATTCTGTGTTCAGTTTTGGGCCCCTCACTACAGGAAAGATGTTGCATTGCTGGTGAGGGGTCTGGAACACAAGTCATACGAGGAGCGGCTGAGGGAACTGGGGTTGTTTAGTCTGGAGAAGAGGAGGCTGAGGGGAGACCTGATCGCCCTCTACAACTACCTGAAAGGAGGCTGTAGCGAGGTGGGGGTCGGACACTTCTCCCTGGTAACAGACGATAGGACGAGGGGGAATGGCTTGAAGCTGCACCAGGGCAGGTTTAGGCTAGACATTAGGAAAAACTTCTTCACCGAGAGGGTTGTCAGGCTCTGGAATGGGCTGCCCAGGGAGGTGGTGGAGTCCTCATCCCTGGAGGTAATTAAAAGACGGATAGATGAGGTGCTTAGGGACAAGGTTTAGTGGTGGGATGGCAGGGTTAGATTAACAGTTGGACTCGATTATCTTAAAGGTCTTTTCCAACCGAGGTGATTCTATGATTCTATGATTCTATGATATAAAAATATGTTATTTTTTATTATTCAGTATTTTTAGTATTTTTAAAAGTTAAGAAAAAAATGTCGGTATAGGTTTCTTTCAGTTGCAAATAGGAGTATTATTTTAATATATCAGAGAAGCCATCTATGGAAAGAAGACAAACCTCTACTGTATTGCACATTTTCTACTACAAAAGTCTGTATTAAAACGGTTAACGTATCTTTCCCTCCTACATTTTTTCAGAACAGCTCTAATTTAGATATGGAAATTTTTCAAACTTAAATCAACAGTAGAAGAACTTGATTGAGTCTGTATTAAATTGTGCTCAATGTTAAGTCAGGTAGTCCACACATCTCGTATTTCTAATTAAATTTTTATGTAGCACTTAAAAATAGTGTAATATAATATTAACAGTTAATTTAATAATTAAAACCTTATTTTTTCACAGTGACTTCATGGCTAGTGTTTACTTTATTTCTGTATCTGTATATTGCAAGTGAAAAAGCTGTATAAGGTATTTTTTATTAATATTATATATTTTACTGGGCCCACACACATACATACACACTCTCACACACACAGACACACATACAAAAAGGTTGGCCAGGAAATTAGACATCTTATCTGTCAGCTTGCTAAATAAGGACCAATAACCTAGGTCTGCAGTACTCTGTGTGATAACTGCTTTTACAAAATGAAATTTTGACTTTTCCACAGCTTAGCTACAAGT
This sequence comes from Gorsachius magnificus, assembly GCA_034008185.1. NCBI lineage: Eukaryota > Metazoa > Chordata > Aves > Pelecaniformes > Ardeidae > Gorsachius > Gorsachius magnificus. The sequence goes on from CM067081.1 coordinate 44,889,827, forward strand.
AGACACTATCAGTAAAACTGCATTTCTGTGCAATATGATGGGAAGTAAAAGATTTCAACATCTGACAGGAGAAAATGAACAACTGATAAACAATCTTTGAAATGTTCTCTCACTGCAAGGCATGCTTTTGATGATGATTTACATTTTTATTATTGTTGACTTTCAGGATGGGGCTGATGGTTGGCTAAACATACAATAACTGAAAGAACAAACCACATAAAATGCAAACCAAATCAAAATAAAAACATGAGTGGCATCATCTGCTTTAAAAGCTTTTGTTCATTTTTCTCCTTCATTTAGGTATTCAGTAAATGTAATGAGAATTCAGTTCACTGGGACAAGTGAGAACAAAAATTGTCATCATAACTTTCTGATTCCAGAATGGTAAACACACCAATTCCTCTTCCACTTTTCTCCTCCTACTCACAACAAGAATTAAATTCTAATTCTCAGTCCAATGCACAATGAATGAACTGGTACTAACACTACACTCCTGCAGAGACTTCTGTCAACATTTGATGTTGTGTACTAATCTGGGATTGTAGCTATGTGAAAACCCGGTGTATAAGTTAAGAAAGTTAATCGTGCTGAAGTGTCATTGAATAAAAACTCTGGTTTTGAAAAATTGTGTTACTGTCTTGACAGTGAACTCATCAAAAATTTCCTGGTTCTGCACTGAAGGGTAATGCAAGAAATGAAGTCAAAATTGTTTGTTAATTCAGTTAATGTGTTCAGCTGAGTAAACAAATTGGAGGAAACAAAAGCATAAGCAATGATTTGATTTTTTTTTGCTGTTTTAAGACAATCCTTGAAAGGTTTGGGGTTTTTTGGACAATGAATTTTTTATTGAAATTAATTAAGATAGTTATCATTTTTAAAGCAGTAGCATAACTGAAAAATGTATCCCTTTAAAATAAAAAAATAATAAAAAAACATTTTAGGTTAAAACAATGTTAATTTGACTAAAACCTCATTCCCCCTGTAAATTCCAATTAAAATTTTACATAATTGTTTCCTACCTGTTACTATTTAGTGCACAAATTAAACTGAAAATTTCATTAGCCACCCAACTTTATCTTTTAAATTGAATCAAGTAAATTAAATAAAATTGGTTATAAATGAACACACCCTCATCTTAGTTCCTTAAGGTTTTAATTATAAAAACTTAATGTTAAATAATCCAAAACAGAAAAGAGGAAAAAAAAAAAAAAAAAAAAAAACAAACCACAAATGTTGTAGTAGAATTTTAAGTAAAGGAAATGTGTAAGACAAAATAAAAAGTTCTTTTATTTATGTATCTATCTGCAATTAAAACTGTTCAACATATTTATTCCATTCTTAATCATACCTATTTGTAAGGAGTCAACACATGGGATCAAGTTGTATCTACTTATTTACTGTATTAGATCATTTTAATCAGTGCTCAGAAGCACTGACACATAATTCAGATCCTGGAAGCAAGGACAGTGATACTAGAGATTATCATACAAACTATTGGGATGATGGTCTAACGTAGGCTTGCTCCGCAACTCCTGTTTGGATTGTTTATGTAGACTCATGGGTGGCTGTTGAGAACTGATGTAGGAAGGGAAAAAGGAGTAGCAGTGAAAGGAAAAATATGGTAGTCTTGGTTACACAACCATTTTTTACAGTGTTCCAATGGTGTTGAGACGTACAGCTCTTATAGGCCAGTTAGAAATATGTATTTTACTCTTATGTCTATTAGATAAGGTAGAACATAATTTTTAATATTTAAAGAAAAAAAATATTGTTCAAAACTTGTATTGACTTTAAGCGTAAGAATTATCTCCATTCACTGTTTCTCAAAGTAAATAATTAATATATTACCTTGATTCTTCCACCTCACAAGTTACAGTGGTTAAAGTATAACAGAGTGTCTAATGGAACAACAGGAAAGGTTTCTCATGCCATATTTCTGATAAAAAAAAAATCAGAACACAAGTTCAGAACCAATAACTGGCATTTTTATTTAGAAATAGGCAACCAAGGAACTCAATTATTCAGTTTCTGTGCAAATTTCCCTTTAAATTTCATACATCCCACCTTGGCTAATAGCAAAACCAGAAATACTATCTGACTGACATTTTGCACAAACGCATCAAGTGCAACCTGGGGATAATGACAGGCTAAGGACTCGCCAAAGATAAAGTGTAAAAACAAAAATTCCCTTTGTTAGCACTATTGACTGGCTACAGCAACTGTTTTCTAATGGGTAATAATTGGGTACAAGAGAGTATCTCTAGTGCAAATGTGCAAGTTTAATGTGGTAGGGCTCTCTTAAGGTGAAATGAATGGACAAACCCCATCAAACATTTTGCAATAAATCCACAGAAAGTCTGGGAAATGTACAACAGTATGTGGTTAGGAAACTTCAATTTGAAAGAAAGCCAACTCCTTGAAATCATAAGTTGTATAAAGGGAGTCTGCAGATTTGAAATGTGGGTCTTAAACATTTTCAATATGAAATGACAGCAAGCAGAGCAGGGAATGCAGTCCTAAAGATGACAGCATCATAGATACTATTTTGCTGTAAATAAGATGTTCTGTTAATAAAGTCATGGCTCAATATCCTTTCCTGAAACGAACATTATTCCCTTGTGTTTGGATGTCGTAGTGCTAAACAAAAGGGCTGCTATTTGATCTCTGACCATGCGGCAAAGTAAGATTTTCTTGTGTCCACATTATTTAGTGCTATTACTTTCTAGAGCAGATGTGTTTTGGAGGGAGCTAATTGTAGCAGTCTAAACAGAGCCAGGCTAAAAGCTAACAATTAAGCAGTACGGACAATCAAGGATTCAGTGCTTAAGCTCACTCCCTAGCTCTCTTTTATTTAGCAGAATTTATGGCCTGTTACATTGAGGGTTTGCTATGTAACAAAGGAGAAACGTGCCTTGAAAATGCAGCTAAAAAGTCATTGAAGTTGTATTTTTATGAGTTCATACAATGGGAAATGGACATGCCTTCACTGTCCCACAAATCAGACTGCTACAAACCTAACATGTAGTTATTTTGTTTGAACTGCAAAAATTGCATGCAGATGGAAACATAACTTTTCATTCAAAAAAAATCTGTATTTGAGCAGATCTTTGCTGAACAAAGTCTTAAATCCCTTTTTTTTTTTAATCACAGGTAAAAAAGATGACAGATGCAGACCCTCATGCCAAGAAAACCAGAAGGCAGGCACTCCGGACACAGGGGAGAAAAAACTTCTGCATGTTCTAAGTTCAGTATTTGGAGAAGGTAGGCTAAACTTACAGCACAGAGCTAAACACTTTCCTAAAAATTCTTCACATAGAAGAGATATGTGGGAGGTTGGTTTTAACCAGAATTATAATCTAAGATAAACCTCTTTAAACAAACCTTTGCTCTTCAGGTTTATTTATTTAAATTCCTCCATTTGAACGGTATTAAATCTTAGCTCTTGATTTAAATCATTGGTCGCAGGAAATTTGAGTCTTGCTTGTTGAGAAAAAAATACATAACTACACTGGCCAGCTGAATTTCTAAATTCATATATATATGTCCTTAACCTGACCCAGGATGTGATTGGTTAGGTTTCATACATGCTGACTTCCTTAAAAAAAATAAGAAAATAATTCCTGCATTAACTTTTCTGTGCTCTTTTAATTGGAAATACTCAGAAAAAAAAAAAAAAAATGTGGGAAGAGAATTGTCCTGTATTATTTGCAAAAAAAAAAAAAAAAAAAATAATGTAGCTTTAGCAAAATAAATATCTATTTGTCCTAGGTTACCAAGTGCTGAAGTGTCCCTACTCCTAGTGATAACTTTAACAATTGTTTAAGTATTTTTAGCTATATCTGCAGGGCTGCAGCAGCGAGTCTTTTCTCGTGTGTACAAGAAGTGTCTTACATTGCTGATCTCCTTTTGCCTCACTGCCAAGGTCACGACCAAGAAACAGACTGAGTTTTTCCCACTTTGTTAAACTAGGGTTTCTGGAGTTTTTTAGGAAACGCAGGAAATTCTACATGCCTAGTAAAAAGCGAGTCATTTGTATAACAGTGGGCAACGGTATCAAGTGTTCTGCACCTGTTCTACACTCCAGCACTGTAATTTCTGCAAAGTAAACAGTAGATCTCAGGGTCAGATTACAAATTCTAGTAGGCTGTTTGCTAGATTGCCGCTTTGTTTAACCTTTACACTTTCATTTAGAAAGGAGAAAGTATCATTGTCACACCAAGAGGGCAGTTAAAGAGTTTTAATTAACTGTGGAGGTAATTAGACCTCCCAGTTTAACAATTATCAGACAATTCTTTTCTCCTCTAAGTCCTTTAAAGTTGCAGAATTTTTTGTGAGGAACAAAATTCATTTCATAAACACTTCCAACAAAAAGGTGAATAAAAGACTAAACAGAGAGAAAAGCTGATTCCACTATGAAATTATCTATTTCCTTTTTCTAATTTAATAACAAGTCAAAATCTATCAGCTTCTCATCCACCATTCCCTGCCAAAGACCAATTCTAATCCAATTGCTCCTTTTATTACACACACACCCACACACACACACCCCCCTTTCAGTCTCCTGAGCCTCTGCTCTTTGGCCCAATATGATATTCACATGTATGACAAAGGTAAAAGAAAAAAACCTCCCTCTCCTTTTTACAATAAAGTTTTCTGTTGACAGCTGTAGTTTAAGCAGTGTCTTTCCTTACAATTATTTGAAATCTCCAATCCAGCTCGCTCTCTCCCTGCAGAAGACAAGATCTGTAATCATGGGAGACATTGCTCACCAGTTCTGATTCTCAACTTCATTTTTTGAGATTGAAATACACTTCAAAAAGCAAGTAATAGCGATCTTATGCCCAGAGTCAAGGCAAGAATCCACAACATCAGCTCTTCTGACCACAAAACAATTATATATTTAGATATGTTAAGTATAGAAACCTAGGTCCTTTAAAGCAGTAAAATGGGAAGTAACACAGGACTTTGTTCAGTGGTTCTTCTTAAAGAAAAAAAAAAAAAAGAGGGGGCATTCTTTTGCTTGCATTGATCATTACAGCTTCACCTGAGGCAACTGCACAACAGGTGTGGGCTCTGGGCATCTGTCTTGCATCGTTCTGCTAAAACCTGTATTCCAATATACAGCCTCTGCTGAGCACGGTGCCTGTTATACTAACTGTGTATTTGTATGCAGCTAGAACTATATTTTACTCTTAATGCCTTCCATGTGAGGCTCACACATTTTAAGGATATGATTAAGTAAATCTCTCACCAGTACAGAGCTGGATGCTACAGATGAAGACATGATTTGAACAGGTCACAAAAACACTGACAGAGGGGCGACAGTGACAGTGACAGATTGGAGAGCTGAACCTAGGTCTGTACATATAATGTGTGTTTCTTTCACCAAAATATTTTTGTAGCATTTAATTATTAGAAGATGTCTTTTGGACAGATAGATAGGAATTTGAAATAATATGAACCCATGCCGATTTTACTTCTATTCACTTTATAAGAAAATTCAGCTTATTGGCGACAAGCGAATTATCATGCTTTATATTTTAATTGGAAGTTGACAGGATAACCAAAAATGGACAAAAATTAAAGAAAAGCAGGAGGAAGCTAGAAAATCTAAATATCTGAAAGTGCTGAAATGATGACAGGAGACAGCCAAGAAAAGAACAGCATTTGGCCACAAGGAATATTTTGTCTTTTGGTTGAATTACTGTGTGAAATAAAAATGAAAACAGAAGACCAACATCCAACATCAGCTCAGGAGCTTGAGGTGCCATCATAAACCTCCTGAGATTTGCTCTCATTATATTAACCCCCCCAAAACCACAGTGTAGTTATAAGCCTTGTGAATTCTCAGCTTATCATTTATTCTACATATAATAAATCCTTATTTGTAATATGCACCATATAATGGAGTAGTAAATATTTCCAATTAGCTGTAGTGTCACAGTCCTCAAAAACTGATGCATTTATGTTAATATAAAAGCGTACATGGAACATTTTATCATGCATTAGAGATTTTAATCAGGTAATCTGCACGGCATCTGGAAACCTAAGCAGAGGCAAAGTCTGCTATAACAAAGGCACTGTAACAGTTCACCTTCAGTGAAGAACAATAATGCATTATTAAATTCACTTTCCTGCTCAGTGGTTACACTTAGCTGACCACAGCAAATTTGCTCTCTGCCTGGTCTTCACAAGTTGGCAGAAAAATAGATTCTGTCACATTTAACGGGTTCTGAAAATGACAGGATGCCTCTCTTGGTTTAACTATAAACCATAATCTTTCAGAAGTAAATATAATTACAAATGCCTTTTGTCACGTAGTTCTTTGGAAGGATATTATATGTGGGTTATTAGAGTAGTAGATCTCACTATGTACTTGAATATCATTAGAAGCCAGAACTGATATTGCACAACAACAACTTCAAAAAAAGAATCAGATTTCTATTTTCTTTGATCCTAAATGACATCATGATTCTTAGAAAACAAAAATACAGACTTTCCTTGAGTAGGGGCAAACTGTTACTGAGAGATATTACACCTTAAATTAACATCAAAGAAAAAACCCATGTTCTCTTTTGTCCAAAATACTGATTTAATCTTATTCTATATCTATGAGTAATTTGCTTTGTTTTACATGCATTAGCATGTTGTATTGAAGGAACTTTTAAGAAAACTGCCTTAGACCCAGGATTTAGTGATGAAGAATTATTGGTTAGGAATTTAATTAGCAAAAGTCACCATAGTTATATACAACAAAACCTGATTCTTTTTGGTTTCCAAGGAGTTTTATCATACTGCAAGCATGATAAGAATCTGCTCCATATGATGACATTCACTTTCAGGTAGAGGTTTTGAATCAACACTGTACACCACTTAAGTCCTGGTGAAGTGCAATTTAGGTCCCAATTAGTATCTGTTAAAGAGTTTAAATTAGCTTTGTGTAGGTAACTAGTTTAGCAATTATAAGACACATTTTTCTCCTGTAAGCCCCTTCCATTCAGATAGTTTTATTAGAAATATCGTAGCCCTAAAATGGGAAGTATGTAGACTCACTGAAAGACAGGCTTGGATTCTGGGATCTGTTTATGGCTTTTTACTACTTATTTAGGTACAAAAAATAAGGTTTCTTAAGTCCTCAGAGGAACTTGGGTATTACAGTTACACTGTACTCAAAACTCAGATGAAACGTAACATAGTCATCTTCCACCTAAGTGGAATTACCAGTGTGTGTTAGGTAGTCTGTCCATAACATATTTAGTTTAGGTGCCTAGATTGAAAATTCTGAAAATTAAGAAGGGAACTAAAATGGCATGAAAAGTCTGTAGCTTAAATCCACCTTTTGTGAGAACAGCAGTGCCATACTTTGGACAGGACAACTGAAGTTTTCCTGGACTTTGAATAAATACTTCTGGGAGCCCTGATCATTCTCTAGCAGAGAGGTACTTGTGATCTTCTTTTAAATTATTAAATACAAGTTCATAGAATCATAGAATGGGTTGGGTTGGAAGGGACCTTTAAAGGTCATCCAGTTCAACCCCCCTGCCCGCCAAGGGCAGTGACAGCTTTCACTATATCAGGTTGCTTAAACCCTGTGCAACCTGACCTTGAGCATTTCCAATGATGGGGCATCTACAACTTCTCTGGGCAACCCATTCCAGTGTTTCACCATGCTCATCATAAAAAATTTCTTCCTTATGTCCAATCTAAACTTCTTTTAGTTTAAAAGTGTTTTCACTTGTCCTGTCACTGCTTTGGTAAAATGTCTCTCTCCATCTTGTAAGCTCCCTTTAAGTATTGAAAGGCCACAACAAGGTGTCCCTGGAGCCTTCTCTTCTCCAGACTGAACAACCCCAACTCTCTCAGCCTTTCTTCATAGGACAGGTGTTCCAGCCCTCTAATGATTTTTGTGGCCCTCCTCTGGACCTGCTTCAACAGGTCCATGTCTTTCCTGTGCTGGGGACTCCAGGTCTGGATGCAGTACTCCAGGTGGGGTCTCACTGGAGTGGAGTAGGGGGCGGGAGAATCACCTCCCTCAACCTGCTGGCCATGCTTCTGTTTTTGTCACAGGTGGACAGTGGTGACAGTGATGAAATTTTCCAGTTATCTACAAAACTACCTTGAGATGTAGAAGTTTCTTTTCCCTCTGCTGTCTGAGGAAATTCAGTCACAACTAGCTAATTCAGGCATGTATTTTAGTCATTTCCCCTTCTACCTGTGAAGAAAATCCAGGTTAAACCTGGATTTGACCTTTTGTTAAACCTGTTCCCCTGATCAGTTCCTCTGCCGAGAGCAAAGCAATGACTCTAGTCTGTGCTTACCTGGGCACTCTCTAAAGCATGTCGCATCCTAAGTTCAGACCACTGCTCCTTTAATCTACGTGAAAATATTCAGTACACTGGAGACTGGACTTCAGTCCTTTTCTTCCAAAAGAATGTCCTAACCACCAAACTATATTGCAGCCACACTCATGGTCCCTTTGGTCATATACACAGCCATTCAAGAAGGGTCAGGGATTAAGGCTGTCCACTCTACTTGCTTCTTAAACTCAGTCTCTGGCTTTATTTTGGGCTACTCTAACACTC